>JAMXBB010000008.1:99010117-99458382 GCA_024138015.1 Lumnitzera littorea
AAGGAATAAGTCCCTTAATGACTTAGATTAATATGATCAGCTTAAAACGTATAACCACTTTGAAAAGGAAACAGATGATATCAATTGAAAGTTTAGCTACTTAAGCGGACATAGATTTGAAAATAGATAAAAAAAACTTGAGACAAGCCTTTACTTTCTCTCTCTCTCTCTCTCTCTCTCTCTCTCTTTCTTCCTTTTGTCTTTTTTCTTTTCTTGAAAGTTTATTAACGGGTATAAATTCTTATTTAAGAAGCAAGTGTTATAACTACCCCTTTTCTCAGTAACCATGTGAGGCATCTTGATGTCCCTTGGCCCTAATGCTTAGCTTCTTAGTAGAGCCTTATGATTTTAAACATTCCTTTCCTAAGAAAAAGGCAACTTATGATTAGTTTAGTCGAAGAGAGCTTCCTTGTGAACTTTCAATCCAAATTACACTCTGATGCAAATCGTGACCAAGAACAAATAAGGTCAATCATAAGGATAGATCCAAGTTTACCAAAAGCTTAAAAAGGAGGTGGTAGGGAATGTGCAAAAAAACAAAAGCGAATGAAAAGTAAGCAAACCCATGAATAGTTCTAATGGACATGATCCACTAATGGAACTTCTGAAGACTCATGGCACAACTCGATATGATGTACGAATTAGTTTGATGAGATTACTAGTTGCCTAACCTTACTTAAAGGTTAGGATAAGAGTGAAATGAACGTAAACAAGTAGTGTTTACGAGAGGAAAAATGTTAACTATATTAATGTTAATATGATGTCTTGTGGCTATATGTAAAAAAGGTATTTATACCTAAAAACTTAGGGCAACTTGCCCAAAAAGGAAAAAGACAAAAAGAGTATTACTTAATGGAGTAATGTACAATAATACAAAGGGTAAAAAGGAATATTTAGGAAAAACAATAATTGATATAGCAGATTCTTTACATGGTACTATACACATGGCATAGGTGCATTAGTGACACTGTTAGAGGGTACAGACAAAAAGGTTAGGTTACATGTCTAAGCAAGGGTGACTAATTAGCTTGAGGTCTATCTCTTGGCTTCTCAGCAAAGGTGGCGTCGAGAAATTGGACAGTTCAAACATAGCTGAGTAGACATGCCGGGTTGGGTAGCTCTCTCAACATTCAACAATTCATCATACTTCAAAAAGATGGGTAGTCATTCGGCTTGGCATACAGAGTGACTTGGCAAAGAGATACTCGGCTTCGACAAAAGTTGGTTATAGTAGGAGGATCCACTATGCTAGCCCTTCTAGTCCTTAGGCTTGGTTGTGGATCAAGGGCCTAATAAACTAATTTCTATCATTCCCTTTAGTTTAAATTGGATTTGGGATCAAATCCAAATGGTCCTCGATTAGCTCTCTATCGGGGTGATATAGACTGAAGTCGGCAATGCTGAAGGTGTCAAAAAACCCATAGTCCTCGAGCATCTCCAATCTATAGGTGTTATCATTGATCTTCTAAAGGATTCTAGAAGGTCCTTTAACCCTTGGCGATAGTTTGTTCTTCCTCTTGCTTGAAAACCTTTCTTTTCTCAAGTGTAGCCACATGAAGTCTCCCAACTGAAAACATTTTGCCATCCTACCCTTAGCCTTTTCTCGTATACATTTGGCAGCTTAGTCGATGTATCGAGTGACTTTATCATAGATGTATTGAAGGGATTGTACTCTAGCTCTTACATTAGGGTCCTCTTGCGTAAGTATAAGTATAAGGGTATGATCAAGGAGTAACTCCAGATTAAAACCATAAACCACTTCAAAAGGGGTCTATTAAGTAGTGTCATGCACTATTAAGTTGTAAGTGAATTTGATCACTAGCAAGTAGACATCCTAATTAGCTAAGTTCTTGCTTACTGTAGATCGGAGCAGTAATCCCAAAGTGTAATTAATCACCTTTTTTTGGCCGTCAATTTGTGGATGACAAGAAGTATTGAATAGTGGTTTAATCTACATCCAACGCTACAAGGTCCTCTAAAAATGGCTTAAAAACTTCAGGTATCTATCGAAAATTGCACTTCTTAGTATACCATGTAATTGTACATTCTCTTGTAAGAAAAGAGAAGCAATAGCCAAAGCGTCGTTAGTTTTAAAATAGGGCACAAAGTGTGCTATCTTACTGAACCTATCCACGATAACCATTATAGAATCTTTGTCTCGGGCAGTTCATGGTAGTTTGAGAACAAAGTCCATACTTAATTCGGTCTATGGTTTCATTGAAACAAGCAATGGGATTACTTTTCCTTATTTGGCTCGACACTTAGCCCTCTTGCATACAATGCAACTTTCAACAACTCAATGCATATCTCGCTTCATTTTTAGCTAAAAGAATCAACAACTCAACAATTCATGTATCCTTTTTCTCCCCCAATTGTCCAGATAGGCCTCTACTGTAGGCTTCCCCGATTAGCAACTCTCAAAGTGAATAGGTCAACATGTACAATTTCCCTCTTTGGAATAAGTATGCTTCCCCCATATGATAATCGTCCATTGTCCTTCCAACGACATAACATGCAAATATGAGTTCGAAGTGTAGATCCCTAAAGTATTGCTCCTTAACTCTAGCAAACCTAAATAATCTAATCTGTAGTTTAGTCAGGAGTGCATGCCTCCTCAAAAGGGCATTTGTAACCACGTTGCTCTTCCCTTGTTTGTATTTTATTACAAAGTTGAACCCTTTAAGGAATTTGACCTACTTCGCCTACCACTTTGACAATTTCATCTGACTTTGGAGATACCTTAGAGACTCATGGTTAATATATACGATAAATTCTCTCGGCAATAGATAATGTTGCCATACTTGTAGTACACGGATAAGTGCTAAGAGCTCTTTGTCATATACGGAGTAGTTTAGTTGATGTCCCTTAAGCTTCTCATTGTGGTAGGCAATTGGTTAGTCTTCCTACATTAGGATAACACCTATCCTAATGCTTAACGCATCATACTCCAGCTCAAATATTTTCTCGAAGTCAGGTAAAACTAAGATAAGGGCAGAGGTCAATCTTTCCTTCACCTTGGCAAAACCCCTCTCTTCCTTTTCTCCCCATTGGAAGTCAATATTCTTCTTTGTCAACTTAGTAAGGGGTACAGTGAGGGAGCTCAAATTTCTGAAGAATCTTTTATAGAAGGAAGCTAGTCCATGGAAACTTCTCACTTCTACATAGGTATTAAGGGTTAGCCACTTGACGATTGCTCAGATTTTCTTATCGTCTACTTGTAAGCCTCCTCTACTTACTATGTAGCCTAAGAATAACACTTCCTCCTAGCAAAAACAACACTTCTTAAGGTTGCTGAATAATCTTTCGGCACGAGGGATATTCAATATAGATCAGAGATGTTCATAGTGACTTAACATGTCGACATTGTACACAAGGATGTTGTTGAAATACACCATGACACACTTCCCTATTAAATGTCTTAGCATATGGTTCATCAGCCTCATGAAAGTACTCGAGGCATTTAACAGGCCAAATGGCATGACCATCCATTCATAGAGTCCATGTCAAGTTTTGAATGTTGTTTTCTACTCATCTCCCAGCCTTATATGAATTTGATAGTAGCTAGACTTCTTATCAATCTTGCTAAAGATCTTAGCTCCACTTAATTCATCCAGCATATCTTCTAATCTTAGAATAGGATACCTGTATTGGATCGTAATCTTGGTCTTGGCTCAGCTATCTACATACATTTGCCAGGTTTCATCCTTTTTCGGTACTAAAAGTGCCAGTACAACGTAAGGGCTAAGACATTCCTTAACATACCCTTTCTTTAGTGATTCATTGACTTGACATTGGAGTTCAGATGCCTATTCAAGACTCATTCAATAAGCTGGCTTATTTAACAGGGCAGCATTGGGTGTTAAGTCAATGCAATGTTCAATGCCTTAAAGTGGGGGCAATCCCTCAACTAACTATTCTGGGAACATATCAATATATTCATCTAGTAATGTTCACATTACCTAGGGTAGTTCACCCTACTTCTTCATCTCTAGCAGGTGCTTGACTAACATAAGGGTTGACTTGTTAGCATCGGTAGCCTCTTGAATTTCAGTGTAATCTTTCGACCATTCCTGTATCTGTCGTGGATAACATTTCTATCGAACAACCATAGTCAACCAAGCAACTCATCTAAGGCATACATGGGTAGTACATTATAGAAAATTTCATTGGAGTAATTTCCAATAGTGATTGGCAGTAGTACTTACTAAGTAACATGTAGTACTCCCTTCTCACTCAGCTAATGCAACTTGTACTGCCTTAGATGTGCAGTAGTCGACAATTTCAACCTTGTGACTAGATCGATTGATGACACATTTGTGCAACTTCGACTATCCACAATTAATACGCTCACCTAATCTTTCACCCTAAAGGTGGTAAGAAATAAGTTCTCCCTTTGCTTCTCCTCTTGTAAGGGTTCTATTTTCATTGCACATCAAACAACTTAGGTTAATTGGTCTAAGTCCTCAGTGAACACATCTTCTTTGATCAGTTCTTTCTTGATAGCTTCATTTTTGGTAGTGCTCTCCTCCTCCTCAACTTCCACATTAGTACTTTCTACCTCTAGCTTCAAGACGTCTCCCTTAATGACCATAATCCTTTAGTTTAAGCACTGACTAGCCATATGTCCAAATCCTTAGTACTTGAAGCACTTAATCTGGCTTGTTTTCCTACCATATCCTTTCCTATTCAAATAAGTTCGGGTCAACACGTCATTATCAAGCGATCACTTTTAAATAAAGCTTCTGAGTTTTACAAATTAAATTCCAATATTCTATCCTTAACTTGGTTCAACAGGTAAATGTACTTATCATTTATAGCATAGATGAGTATAAGGTCGTCTCCATTAGAAAAATGATTCAAACACTACTACTTATTATTTTTCCTATTATCTAGCAATCTAATTTATCAAGTGATTAATTATTGAAACTCTAAATTGTTAACTAAACTACATTAATCCATAAACTAATGCCAATAATACAATGGTTACAATACAATGGTTACAAAACAATTAATAACAACACATTTAACATGCAGACTTGCTTCATCACTTAACATGATGCTATCAAAATATATATATATATATATTTTTGTATCCCAATACTTATTATCTGTAGGAAATTATAATATGTAAGCATTCTTCTTAGAACTACTTACTTCTAATCCTAATTGTATCTATTGGAATTTCTTCTTAATTAACAGGCAACTTGGATCACATTAATGTCATGTTAATGTATCGATTTCCTTAAAAATGCAACAGCTTTCCTCATAATATCTCTATTATTAGGAGTAAGTTGGTCCAATAAATTAGATATATTCAATAGAATTGTCTCTTGACATATTCTATTGAAATCTGACCTAAGTCGATGTTATACACTACACTATACTTAGATTCATTAAGTGCAATTCATTAGAATTAACATTTATCATAAAATTGCTATTCCATGCACTTGATTATATTAAGTGGTGTAATAAGTCCTAACGTACTACTCACATATGATGAAATAACAAAGTGTAATAATATAATGTAGAGATAACAATGAAATTAACATAAGATAAGTAAGAAATACAACCCCGTCTGAATTTCACTTTAGAAGTCTTTACAATATATGAACAATGAATCTCGTCGTCCCTCTCAAGTCGTTTTAGAAAATGTATGTTACAACACTGAAGCAAACTCTACTATAAAATGGGAACACAATGGTACAAATGCGAATGATTAGGTGTTCGTTTGTGAATTAATATTCTGATTGATCATTTCTCTCTACAAGTTGTTGTATGTTTATATTCTCTTCGTTAAAGGACTTGAATGTACCTCTTTAAGGCACCACCCAACATTTTCTACGTATAGTTCATGTGAAAAGAACAGTTGTGCCCCTTCCATTACACCCATGACTCAGGGTGTGATAGTCTCAGAAAGCAATATTTTCACCAATCATGGCCATAATGAATGCCATGAACTCTTCGTCGCTTTATTAAATTTCATCACGCCTATAACCTTATCTGTAATCATCCTCCTACTATACATTTATGGCCATGATTGATAGGGGGATCATCAATACTTCCTCAACCAGGGCCGTGATTGAAGACATGATCAGGGTTGGATTTTTCATTACTTCATTATCACACCCGTGATTGATACTTCATGATATTACTTCACTAATTTCTTCTCTCATAACCATGATTAACTAAAATGTCATTGTTCTTATGTATATTTCATCGCCTTACTCATGATTTTCCTGACATCAATATTTTATGTAAATTAAGTACCAAAACTTAAGATTTAAATCACAATTATGATCAATTCTATGCCTAAACATGTTTTGAAAGTGTAAAGTAATTTACACTTAAGCTTTCCTTGTCCTCAAGCAAACACTCAAAGCAATCAATTGTATATTTGACAAATCATCTGATAACTCTAATTTTAAACATATTTCATATGGTGATTTTATAGCATTTCTCGTACATTTTTGGTTTTATTTAAAGAAATTGATACTTAATTGAGTAAAATGTTGATTTCAGGATTTAAACGCGTTCTAGGCTCAAAAACGAAGAAAACGAATCAAGTTTCACTCAATTCCGAGTTCAAACGAAGAAGTTATGAAATTTTGAAGTTGTGCAGAAATTTTGCCTTAGTGCAGAAAGTTACACGACCTGGGGATACGGTCATGTCCCAGGCCGTGTTTGGTGACGAAATTAAAATCCGTGAAATACACATATAAAAGGGGATCTTAGGGTTCAAAAGAAAAGGAGACATTACAAAAACAAAGAGAGACAAGAGACAAGAAGAGACTTAAGGAGAAACAACANAATTAGTTTAGTTTATTAATTTCAGTATTTTTAATTCATTCAACTCGACATAATTTTCCGGTTAGATAATAAAGCTAAAGTTAATATTAGTACTCAAAATCTCTGAGGGATTGACTCGGACTCATATCCGACAATATTAAAATTGATAGGTGCGCTTGCCTCGTATCAGCATCCCTAATGGCTTAACTTTGTGCATACCCCATTGTGTTCTTAGAATACAAAAAAGCAATATTCTAAGACTAATTAAAGTAAAACACACTTTATCCTTACTATTTAACAAAAGCTTTCAAAGGTGCAAAGTTAACATAAAGCCAAATAGATCAACGAAAATTGGTTAGACTTTATCTACTTCCTTAAGTGTATAAAAATCCTTCAATTACTTCTTAAGAACATTAATCTAGAGGAAACTACTTCATTTTCCCTTCTCACTCAAGATTAAATGAACTCTTAAAGGTAATTGAAAAGTAGATATACTACTTAGAAAATTAGAAGTACAACTAATTAACTTTAAACTAAAGACTTCGATTCATTTCTAACCTCTAAATTCATTCATTAAATAATAAGTTTACTTCACTTAGATTTTATTCTATAATATTGATCATGTACATTAAGTCCATAAGAAGTAGTTATGCACAAAATCTAGTATTACTATGCCAAATTTACAATCTACTTAGTAAACTCTTAACTTGAAAACAAATAGTTTAAGTGGAAGACTTTTGATAAACATAGTTTACCCTTCCCTACACTTAATGAGAGACATTGTCCTCAATGTTGAGTGAAAGTAAACATTAGATAGGCATATAATTGGAATAACTAGAAAGATGAAAATTAAGAAACAACAAGAACTAGCCTTCCCTGAAACATGAAGTTCGAGCAATTCATTGATTCTTAAATGATCAAAGAGTATAGCTTCCAACAGTATGACAACTCGAACAACAAAAGACACTTGACCATCACGACAAAACAACAAAAAAAATAAAAGACGACAAGCTCATGATACGAGAATCTCCATAGAAATACATCAATAATGGTATGCTCTCAATGAACTAGTGATTCTAAACCAACAAAATATAACAAGAGAAAACAAAGAAAACAAACAAGAAAGAAACAAGTCAGTCATCATTAGCTTCTATCTCCTTCTCTAAACCATCTTCATCCTTCTCAGAGGACTCCTCCTCACTTCCATCACCAACACCTTATCCAGTTGGTGTTTACTAAGCTTCTTTAGTGCCTTCTTCATCATCACAATCATCTTCGTTGAACTCATCCTCTTCATCACTAAAGCCTTCCTCTTCAGACTCTTCATCTCCTTCTTCTTCTTGGGGAGCTGGTATTGGTAGGGGAACCGAGGGTTAGCTAGGACCTGTGTCCTCTTAAGTTTGAGTATGAGAGAAACAAGAAGGAATAGTCGCTCCCATTTTTGTGGCTATATTCATCAAAAGCTTGGCAATCCCTTTCTAAGTCTCCTTAATCTCAGCCACTTCGGTTTCTAATCTCTTTAAATTCTTGACTAAGAAGCTAGATGTTGATGGTGTAAAATCAGTTGTATTAGGGTCTTCAATATGCAAAGCAAGATCTGAGACTCTTATATTACCGCATTGATTAAAAGGGGTTCTCAGAAGTAGTTCTAGATCAGCACAAGAGTCGCTCGACCTATTACTTATAGCCTACAACTGTAGATTCCTCAAGATCTTAGTGATTACACCCCACCCCTCCACCCCCCACAACTATACCTTTACTCTTGTGAAAAGTTTGCTGACGAAGTCTAACTGCGATTAAGATGCCTACATTTACCAAAAATCCCTTTAGTACACTGTATAAGGGTAATAGATCATTCTCCCCCACTGCTCTAAGGCTCTCATACTTCCCATAAATCGTCTTCACCAGGATATAATGGAAGACTTAAGCACTAATCTTCTTTAAAGCAGAAGCTTTGGATTTGATTACCCTAAAGTTGCTCTCATTAGAGATTTCTCTCCAAAACTCAATTACTAAAGTTCTTCGAGGCAAACTCATGGGTAGAGATCAACAAACTCCTCATCTTTAAGTTCAGCTCAAGTATACAGCCCCATCGCCCATACGAATGTCAACATATCAAAGGTGTGAGTCCTTCCAAATGTAAAGAACTCCACCTCATTATCCATCTTAGAGTTGATATACTCATACATAATCTTGAAGGATGATAGAAAAGCCAGAGTTGTTTGCTTATAAGTCTTCTCTTGAACCGTAAACAACTTCAGCCATGGTCCATTGCCTAATAACTGCTGCATAGCTATCTTTAATCCATACTCCCCTAATACATCCCAATCGACCACATAATGTCACTCGATAACCTTTTCAACAACATGTTCCTTGAATCTTTCCTTCTGCTCTTTAGTCATACCAGTTGGAAGAGCAATTGCCCTACTGGAACTTGCTACGTTAGATTGTTTAGGAGGAGGAGAAGGAGACCTATCAAACCTAGGCCTCTTATGCTAAGATGTGGTTGATCTTTTTAGTGTCATCTGCAAATATCAATATTAGTTCAACTTATATGCAATTCAAGTATACTTCAGACTAAGCAAACCTATTTCAACTTCTTTCAACTTTCAAACTTAAAGCATCTACTTACTACATGATTAACCCTGCTCTACTTCCAAGCATGCACTATAAATGAATTTAAAATGACTCAACTTACAACCTAGCACTAATTAATGATTAGTGTCTTCCCTTAACTTTACCACACCTAACATCACATCATTACACGTAAACTCAATAGTTTAATCAAACATAACAACAACTAACAATATAATTTTACAAAACACTTAAGTACTATGACGAGACAAATTCATCAACTTAGTCTCAATTTGCAGAAATCCCTAAGTTTACCATTGTCAATAGCAAATAGGGTTTACTCTTAATTTGCAACTTATTTTATGAATTCATGCAAAATTGAAGTTTAAGGATGATATACACACTACTATTTATTAAAACAACACTTGTATAGATCATGGAAAATACACAAATAAAAACCCTAAAACAAGAATCAAGTCTAGGAAAATGTAGAAAAATGAAAGAAAAAAAGGGAGATCATACCTTAGTAGAGCGTAAGGTTGATAAAACATGAATGTGCAAGTGTTAGAAGTGAGTAAAATAAGGGTTAAAGTGAAGAAAATAGGAGTAGGGGTTTGTAGGGAATTGGCGTAGTGAGAGAATCATGGGGTGGAGTTTTGAAATGTGAAAATTGAGGAGAGAGAGAAAGGGGAATTTTTTTTATAGTAGGGCAGTAGGAACATGATTACTGTCATGACTCGGGCTGTGATCCCCCTTTTAAGCTTTGTTACAAGCGTAATGAGTCCTGTGATAAGCTTAGTGCCTAAAATTCTTAAATTATCATAGCCTCCCCCCTTTGATAGATATAGGCATGATGAAACCCGTGAGTAGTACTGTGATAAAAAAATTTACACTTATCTTAGTGTATTATGGCTGTGATGACTTGAAAAACTCCTAGGGTATTGATCACAGCCATGATTGAAATGTGAAATCTAACAGGGGATTGATTATAGCCATGACGTACAAGTGGATTAACCCTTTTAATTTGTCACGGCCATGATTAATTCCGTAATGGATGCTATACTTGAAATTTTTAAATACTTACATTTATTACGGTCGAGATGCATATTGGGCTTCCAATCTCCATCTATGTCCCCACATTTTATGGAATTCTTCTTTTCCCTCTAAATTTACATGACTCCCACTTAATGTTTCCCTTCCTTTTTGCATCACACTTAAACAAATACTCTCAAACAAACCAAATAAATAACAAGAATGACAACAAATAATAATTTAACCTAACTACTTTAAAGTAATAAATCAAACACAAGAAAGCAGATATATTTAAAGGATACATGCTTGTTTAATGTTTCAAGCTCGATACTCCTAGAGTATTCACCTTCATTTCATGAATGGGAGAAGTCTTAACTCCTCCTTACCTTCTTTCCATTCCACTTCCCTTTGGTATATCTTCAACCATTGCCCATTAGCCTTAAATGTCCCCTTTTCTAGGTGCTCAACTTCCACTACTCCAAATGTAAATACCTTCTTCATTAAAAATGAACTTAACCATGATAGACTTAAGTTTTCCAGGAAATAACTTAAGTCTAGAATTGTACAAAAGTATCAAATCACCCTCATTGAATTGCTTAGGGTGCTTAATCCTAGAATCATAAAGATGTTTAGCTCGCTCCTTATACATTTGGTTATTCTCATAAGATATATAACACTATTCATCTAATTCATTAAGTTGGAAATGCCTAAGTTTACCGATTGCTTTATAATCCAAATTTGTTGTCTTTAAGGCCCAATGAGCGTTATGCTCAATCTTCACCAGCAAATGGCAAGCCTTACCATACACTAATTGATAAGATGTAGTACCTATAGGAGTTTTATAAGTAATCTAGTATGCCCATAAAGTATCATCTACCTTGCTAGCCTAATCTTTTCTATTATGTGCTCTTGTCCAAAACCTTTTTTAGGTCCATATTAGATACCTCTACTTGGCTACGTGTTTGTAGATGGTAAGGAGTAGCCATCCTATGGTGTACCCCATATCTACTAAGGATACGTTCAATCTAGTTGTTGTAAAAGTGGATTCCTCTATTTTCAAGCTTGGTTTTTCACTATCTTGGTTCTTTTTAAATTAGGTCTTCTTTAAACCGATTAGTACTGAACCCTTACTCGTTTAATACTAACCCATAACTAGGGTTTAAAAAAAACCGATTCTTTTTTTTTTTTAAGTACATTGAAGTCACTACCTAACTAAAGTTGAGAAAAAGAGTTAAGTTATAATAATCAATTAAGTGAATTAGTTATAACTTAACTATTGGTCTATCAATTAAGCCATTTTGTAAAACAGTTTTCGGAAAACCAAAGATCTAGATCCAGGAGCTAATTTATTAAACCTTAAATGGGTATCACTTTTTAACTTTCCGAATCTAATTTCGCTTTTCAAATACACCCTTCTTAATTTCTAAACAGTTAATCATATTACACGTGACTAAATTAATTAATTTATACAATTATTCACAAAAATGGAAAAAATAAAAATTTTCATATTTTAAGTTATCCTGTACTTATGTATGAGTACCTATGTATCCGCTATTCAGGATTGTCAAGCATGGTTTTTTACCCTCTTAGTTCTTTTTATAAAATTTGGTCTTCTTTAAACCAATCAATACTAAATCCAACCTGTTTAATACTGATCATCAACCAAGGTTTAATGAAAAACATTTTTTTAAACTTAAAAAGATTTGAAGTCGCCACTCAATCAAAGTTAGGAAAAAGGGTTAAGTTATAACCAATTAGGTGAATTGGTTATATCTTAGTTATTAGTCTATCGATTAAAAAACCAATTTATAAATATGGCTTTTTGAAAACTAGAGAATCTAGATCCAGGGGTTAGGACTTTTAAACTCTTACCAATACCATTGATTTTCTAAAATTAACTTTAATCTTTAAAAATCACCTTTTTATTTTATGAGATGGAACTCAATTTAACTATTCTAATTAGACAAATGAAATAATCTAAACTAAAGAAAAAGGAAAATTAGGTTTTTTTCATTTTTATCGTCGCCTCATATGTACCTATATACCCACTATTAGGAATCAGACGTACGTAATTCTTTTTTATAAAAATTTTAGTGAATTCGTTTTGTTTTAATTTGAAAACAATCAAGTTTACGTTTAACTCAGTTTTGATTTGTTTAAGAAAATTCCTAAAACGTCCTAATCAGTTTTTTATTTTTGGAAACTTTAAAATAGTTCTAATTTGGAAAGAGTTCTATTTATTTTCATTTACTTTTAGAAAATCAATTTTTCTAAGTAATTAATCTTATTTTATTTGTTTTCTACTTTTTTTTTTCTTTATCCTATTTTATCACCTAATCTATTTTTACTTATTATATATTATTCAACAAAATAAAAATATTTTTTTCTTTTTTCTTTTTTTTTTCTTATTTTCTTTTCTTTTCTTCCCTTTTTTTTCTATTTGATTACATTTACATAAACAAGTAAAACCAACAAATAAAAAAATAAAGAAAACAAAACAAAACAAAATAAAATAAATAAATAAATAACAAAAAAGAGGCTTTGAATAGGTTTGAGAGCACGGGTCAGACCTGGGTGGGTCGGATCGGGTCAATCGGGTCTAACTCCTCTTCTTCAAGCTTCAACAACAGCAACTAGGGTGGTTCATGGCGATTTGAACCGATTTTGTTAAGGGTAAAGGCGAACTTGTGAGTTTTAGATTGGGAATAAAGGGTAAAAGAAATGCCAAGACCTGGGGTGATCATTTTGGTGGTTATCGGAAATTGGCCGTGAGTGGTGGTGGTGGTTTGGCTGCATGTGGGTTGCTGGGCGTGATTGGTTAGTTAGGGTAGAGATTTTGGAGTGTGGGGAATTTAGCCGCGTAGTTGGTTGGTGTCTAAGGTGGTGTTTGGTGGTTGTTTGAGTAAAGGGGGTTTGGCGGTTAGGGTTAAGGTGGTGGCGAGCTTGGTGGAATAAGGTGAGTTGGGTTGGGGAGCTTGTGACGCGGTGGAGCTAACTAAGGTAGTGACTAGTGGTGGTAAGCTAAAGAGAGAGGAGACTTGGGAAGTGATTCAAAAGCTCGTGAATGGTCTTCCCTATTCGTGTGAGCTCCCTTAACACCATTTTATACCCGAATTGTTCTTAGAAAACATGAAAAGCTCGAATCGGATTTTAAATGTAATTGCCAAGATTTTAGTTCTTTTTCACAACTTAAGAGCTCAACTTGAATTTGTTTTTGACCAAATTTGGATGAGTTAGTAAGTCTGATTCATAGTAGACTATGTGCTCAACAAGATTAAAGCGAGAAACTGCATGAGTACGTATAGAATTTATGTAGCAATTAGAGCTAAAGTGAACGGGTTAGGTGTTCTTGAGCCGAGAAAGGGGGAGAAAATCTGGGGAAAGTGAAGGAAAGAGAGGGAAATGGAAGGAAGGGAAAGGAAAAAGGGGCTGACGTAGCGCTACGTCAATCGTGCCATCCAACTCTGACATGCTACGTATCATTCATGACACGTGGCAATTGATGTGGTACGCTATGTGGATGCTACGTGGTGCCACGTGGATACTACGTAGTGCCACGTGGATGCTACGTGGTACTACGTCAATAAGGCCGTCAAATCCGAGGATGCCATATGTCAGGACACTTGGTGCAATGAGATCTTGATACGTAGTAGTCTCCTGATGTGATTGAAAACAAAAGATAAGAAAAAGTCCTCCTAGCTTTTGCTAAGTTTCGAACACAAGACCTCATGTTCAATGCTAATGTTATATTCATATGCTTAACCATCAGGCCATTAGCATATGGTGTAATCAAATTCTATGTAGGTGTAATCAAATTGTACATATAGATTTGGTTAGTCTAAGCTAGATTTAAATCAAAGCCTAAGTTTAACGGCCCAACTTCTAAATCAAAATTAAAATTTATCTTAAAAACATGTTATTTTCTAAAATCTTTTAATTGAATATAAATTTTCTACTTTTTTTTTTGTAATTTTTCAAATTTCTAAATTTTTAAACTTCATTTTCTAATTTTTGTCTTTTTTAGGGTTTCTTTCTAAAATTTCTTTTTTTTTTTGTATGTGCTTTTTTTCTTATTATTGAAATTTTTGTATTTTTCTATGATTCTTATTTTTTCTAAATTTCTTTTTTTTTTCCTTTAATTCCCTATTTTTTGAATTTTTCTAATTTAGGGACTATTTAGAAAAGAAATAAAAAATGAAATAAATAAAATAAAATAAAACAAATAAAGGGGGCAAAAATTAGGTATCTATAAGATCAAACTTCCGTAATTTGTTTACAAAAAATATAGCGGGTTGATTTAATTTTAATTTTGAAAACAGGTTGGGGTTTGCGTTTTTACTCATTTTGATTTATTTGAAGAAATTTCTTAAAGAGTCTTAAATTGGATTTTATTTTTGGAAATTTTAAATCATCTTAATTTGAAAAATGGTTGATTTATTTTTATTTTATTTTTGTAAAATCAATATTCTAAGTGATAAAACAAGTTTATTATTTATTTATTTATTACTTTTATTTATTATTTATTCCTTCTACTTTTTATTTTATTTTTATTCTTTTTTTTACTAAAACATGAAAATATATAAATAAAAACTAAACTAGCTACTTCTTCTTTCTTCTTTTTTTCTCTTTTCTCTTTTTTTCTTTTTTTTTTCTCTTTTTTCCTTTTTTCCTTTTTTTTTTCCTTTTTCTTTTTAATTACATTTACATATTGAAATAAAAAAATAAGAAACTCTAAAAAAAAAAATAAGATGAACCAAAAACTAAAAAAAAAAAAAAAAGGTTAGACTAAGCTTTAGGCATGAGTCGATTCTAGATCAAGCGTGGGTCAATTGTTGGTTCAAGTCGGATCTTCAGGTCGGAGGGGCTACAGATTGGGTCGGATCACTAAGTCACACACAGCAATTGCAGTGGTGCTTTAGAGGCCATTTCGACCGCCAAAACGATCGAGAGAAAGCTTTTTTATGTGTTTTCAATTGAGGTTAGGGGGTGTAGGGAAAATGCCACGACAATTGTTCATGGTTTTGTGGTGTTTAGATTAAAGTAGTAGTGGTGGTGGTGCGGTATGTACAATGAGTAGTCGGGAGAGAGAGAGTGTAGCTATAGCAGTATGTTCGAATGGCTGTCGAGGGTAGTTTAATTGGTGTAGTTATGTAGTCGGGGTTGGTATTTAGAGAGTTAATGAGGGTCAAGTAAGTGTGGATCTAAGGGAGATAGTAGGTCGAAGGGCTACTGCAAGGTTAAGTAGAGATGGAGTTGGGAATTAGTTTGTAGTTGTTGTTGCTGCGCGAAGTGGATGGATTAGTTAAGTGTTATGGGTGTATAAATCAATGGTCATGGGTGTTCGTGATTGATTCTTGTAAGCGAGAGAGAGTTGTACGTTCGGAGAAAGAGAGAGTAACAATGGGGTCAATGGAGAGTCCGACGATAGAGAGAGAGAGGTATCGAACGGTGCGAGTGTTAAGAAAGAGATAGATTGAGAGAGACTATTAGTGAGAGAGCGGGATAGAGCATGCCAAGAGAGAGAGAGGTTCGTGAGTGATAGAGTGGTTATGAATATAGGGGTTTGATTGGTTGAGAGAGAGGTTGAGAATGGCTATGTGTATAGGTTTAGTTTGTACGTGAGGGAGAGAGAAACAATCGAGAGAGAGGGTCCAAGAGAGAAAGTTTGACCAAGAGTAAAGGAGAGAGAGAGAGAGAGATTCGGAGAGAGAGAGCATAGGTCCCTTGTGTGTAAGTTTTTAGGAAATCAAAACCCCCCTCCTTGTGAGTTGTACTATGTTTTTCTTTTAAAAATGAATTCCCCCTCCCCTTTTCAATGAAAATTCCCCCTCACCTTTGTACTATATTGCTTTTTTTTTTAAAAAAAAAAAGAATCTCCCTTCATATATTGTATGTGTGATTGATAAAAAAGAAAAGAAAGAGAAGGAAAGAATAAGGAAAGGAAAGAAGAAATGGGGGGAAAGAAAATTTGCTATTGCAGCCAATCATAAAGCACCACATGTTACAATTATACATGTGGCCAATGACAGCCTTACATGTGGCCACACATAGAGTTTAAGAGAAAAAGATTAAAAAAAAAAAGAAAAAAACAACTTTTATGGCTTTAGTGAGTTTCAAACCCCTAACCTCAAACCAAACCTAATGCTTTAGTCCAATTGTTTTTTCATTAGACCGTTGGTTTATACCTTATTTATACGTGTAATTAAATTACGCATATAAACTAAGTTAACTTGAGCTAAATTCAAATCTAAACCTAAGCCCAATGGCTTTTTATTCAAATTTATTTAAACTAAAATTCTATTCTATTTAAACAACCTAAAAAATTTATTATTTTTTAAATTCCTTATTTTTTCTATTTTCTATGACTTTTCAAATTTCTTATATATTTTTCTAAATTTTTCCATTTTTTTGTAATTTTACAAAATTCTTATTTTTTTCTAAATTTCTTCATTTTTTTATTTTTTCTTCAATTTTCTATTTTGTTTGTATTTAGGACCTCATAACCTATTCTAAAAAATAAAAAGAAGGAAAAAATTAGGTATCTACATTTATCACTAATCAACACTATGGGTACTCCAAATCTAGAAAATAACTTTCTTAAAAATTTTGTTATGACCCTAGCATCATTTGTTGGTAAAGCTTGAGCTTCAACCTACTTTGACACATGATTGACTACAACTAGGATGTACTTGTTACCATAAGAACTCAAGAACGGTCCCATGAGGTCTATTCCCCAAACATTAAAGATTTCAAATTCTAATATATATTTCTATAGCATTTCATCCCTCTTGGAAACATTTTCAATTCTTTGACACCTATCGCAAGCTATAACATAATCATAGGTGTCTTGAAATATATTTGGCCAGTAAAAACCAGCCTCCAACGCTTTTTGAGCTGTTTTGTTTGCACTATAGTGACCACCTGTTGGTCTATTATGGCAATGGAACAAGATTTCTTATCCTTCTTCATATGATACACAACATTGGATAATCTGATCAACACACACTCAAAAAAGAAAAGGATATTCCTAAAAGTAATGTTTCAACTCAAAGAAAAACTTCTTTTTCTTGTGGTGATCCAAATCTTGAGGTAGAACCTTCCCAACCAAATAATTTGCTATATTAGTGAACCATGGAATGTTGTAGGCTATTACTATACAAAGAGCAAACAAGTTTTCTTTTGGAAATTTATCATTAATGTCATTCTCATCCAATTCTTCTAGATGTAGATTATCCAACCTAGACAAATGGTCAATAAACAAATTTTTGGCCCCTTTCTTGCCCCTTATTTCTAAATCAAATTCTTAAAGCAACAATATTTAACAAATCAACTAAGGTTTTGCATCAGATTTAGATAAAAGGTATCTTAAAGTTGAGTGATCGGTGTAAACAATTACT
The DNA here is from genome assembly GCA_024138015.1 of Lumnitzera littorea. Classification (NCBI taxonomy): domain Eukaryota; kingdom Viridiplantae; phylum Streptophyta; class Magnoliopsida; order Myrtales; family Combretaceae; genus Lumnitzera; species Lumnitzera littorea. Next base: position 99,027,907 of record JAMXBB010000008.1, read on the forward strand.
TTTGGAAGAATCAAGTAAGGCTGAAACTTGTCAACAGTAAAGACAATCGCTAACAATTCTTTCTTAATTGCGGTGTAGTTTGCTTAAGCTGAAGTGAGTGTCTTGCTAGCATAATGTATCGGTTAAAGGTGTTGGTCCTTTCTTTGCCTCGATACTGTTCCTACTGCTGAGTCACTTACATTACGCATTAATTCAAATAGCATGGTCTAGTCAAGAACTACCATAATAGGAGCGTTGGTCAATTTTTCTTTCAACACATTAAAAGCCTCTAAATAATTGGCACTAAAATCAAATAGCACACCCTTCTTAAGGAGCTTTGCCAATGGCTTAACCATCTTCGAGAAGTCCTTAATAAATCGCTAATAAAATCCAACATGTCCTAAGAAGCTCCTAACAACCTTCATAGATGATGATGGTGGTATCTTTGATATCACTCCTATCTTAGCCTTATTTACCTCAATGCCCTTGTTTGATATATTTTGTCCTAACAAATGTCTTGCTGTACCAAAAAAAGGCACTTTTCCCAATTAAGCACGAAATTTGTCTCTTTACATCTCTGTAGTACCCTTTTTAAATTTGCAAGGCATCCATCTTATGTATCACTAAATATAGAAAAACCATCCATAAAGACTTCCATCACATCCTCTACTAAATCCCCAAAAATAGCCATCATGCAACGTTAGAAAGTAGCTTGTGCATTATACAATCCAAATGGCATTCTATGATATGCGAAAGTAACATAGGGGTAAGTAAAGGAGTCTTCTCTTGGTCTTTCGAAGCTATTGGAATATGAAAATAACCAAGCATCCCATCTAGGAAACAATAGTATTCATGATCCGCTAATCTTTCTAACATTTGGTCAATAAAAGGTAATGGGAAGTAGTCTTTCCTTGTCGCATGATTGAGTTTCTTATAATCAATGCATACTCTCTAACCAGTTATAAGATGCATCAATATCAGTTCATTCCTCTCATTTGGCACTACCATCATGCCACCCTTCTTTAGCACTACTTGAACCGGACTCACCCATGGACTATTTGAAATTGGGTAGATGAGTGTTACATCCATCAACTTTACTACCTCTTTCTTAACTATTTCCTTCATGTTAGGATTTAACCTCCTTTGAGGTTGCATTATCGATTTAAATCCATCCTCCATCAAAATTTTGTGGGTACAAATGGAGGGACTAATTCTCTTAATGTCTAATATCTTCCATGCAATTACCCTCTTATGTTCTTTTAGGACTGATAAAAGTGTCTCTTTATGGTAAGAATCTAGTCCTATTGATATGATCACCGGTAACTTAGAATCTTTAGACTAAAAGGCATATTCTAAATAAGTGGGCAATTGTTTCATTTCTAAGTCAAAGGGCTCCTCAACTAATGGCTTCAAACAAGTAATATAACTTATGTTAATCTCCTTAACCCCATAATCCTTCATTTCTGTACTGCATACCTCCAACTGAGTGATCACATCTTTCACTTTTTCGACTTCATCTACCTCATTTCCTCTTGTCAAGCATGACTCTAAAGGATCCTTACTCAAGACATGTTGCAAAAACTTAGAAATGGTGAAGTCAAAAGAATCAATAATGAAGTATTCATCATAATCATCACTCATTGATTTCTTGAAGTCATCGAAGATTCTGATCACCATTTCCTCACTTCCGACTCAAAGGACCAGCTTCCTATCCTTCACATCAATCACAACACTCGTAGTTACCAAGAATGGTCTTCCTAAAATGAATGGAATTTCAATATCCTCATCCATATCCAACACTACAAAATCTACAGAAAAAATAAAGTCATGTACCTTTACCAAAACATCTTCTACAACTCCTCTTAGATACTGCATGGATTTGTTTTCCAAATGGATGCTCATTCACGTACTTTTGGGTTCTCCTAAATTCAATCTCTTGAACAAACTATAAGGCATCAAATTGATGCTGGCTCTAAGATCTACCAAAGCTCTCTCTATTGGAAAATTTCCTATCAAACATGGGATAATGAAGCTACCAGGATCTTTGAGTTTCCTAGGCAACTTGTTTAATAAAACTTCAAAGTACTCTCCACCTAGGATAACAGTAGAAAGTTCCTCTAATTTCCTATTGTCAGAAAGAAGTTCCTTCAAGAATTTTGCATATTTAGGCATTTGGCCTAAAGCTTCCACCAAAGGAAGGTTGATGTGCAATTGTTTGAAGAATTCCAAAAACTTTTTATAACGTTCATCATCCTTATCCTTTCTTAGTCTAAAGGGGTATAGCAAAGGTAGCTTATACTCCTTTGGTGCTATTGGTAAGACTTCCTCTTTTGGTGGTCATTATTCACTAGCTGATCCTCAGTCGTAGTCTCAACTTCTTTTCTACTATCTTAGATCCTCCACAAGGTTTGCAACTCCTTGCCGCTTCTAAGAGTTATAGCCTTAATATGCTCCTTAGGGTTTGTCTCTATGTTACTTGGTAGCATTGTAGGAGCTCTTTCAGTTAACATCTTAGAAATTTGCATAAGCTAATTCTCTAAGTTATTTATTGATGCTCCTTAATTTCTTAAGGCTACTTCTATGACTTGGTGGCGGCTCTCAGAGGTCTTGATGTATTGAGCCAACTTCTCCTCAATGGGCATTGGTTTACCTTAACGAGGTGGCACTTATCTCTAAAATCTAAGAGGTTGCATGTTAGAACTCTGACCAGTGTTGTTGCTCCATCTAAAATTTGGATGATTGTGCTAACCTGGGTTGTAGGTGTTCTTAAAAGGATCATTTCTTGGTCTAAACAAGTTTCCCATGTAGTTAACCTCTTCCACTTGATCAATCTCTAAAGGGCTTACCAACTCAGAATCTGAAATTGCTAAAGCCTTGTTCTAACCCATTGTAAGACTGTCAAGCTTCCTTGTCAACACTTCCGCCTTATGTGCTAAAGCAAAAGTAGCATCCAAGTCATGTATTCCCGCTGACCTTCTTTCTCTTCGTCTTACAAATGACCATTGATAATGATTATTGGCTATATCTTCAAATAATTGAATACATTGCTCCGGTGACTTATGGTTTAAGCTTCCTCCAACAACTGCATTAATAAGTTGCTTGGTAGTGTAGTTCAATCCATTATAGAATGTCTAAACTTAATGCCAATTCGGAAGACCATGATGGGGACACTTCCTTAACAATTCCTTTCACCTCTCCTATGCTTCATATAAAGTTTCTAAATCCATTTGACTAAAGGAGGAGACATCTATCCTTAGCTTAGCCATCTTTGAGAGTAGGAAGTATTTTCTCATAAATAGCTTAGCTATTTCTTGCTAAGTATTAATAGAATTCCTTAGCATAGAGTTAAGCCACTACATTGCATTGGATCTTAATGAAAACAATAATAGCCTAAGTTTGATAGCATCCTTAGAAACTCTACCTATCTTAATTGTGTCACATATCTTTAAGAATTACTACAAAATGGTTGATGGGGTCTTCATCATTGAACTCATTGAATTGAAGACATTGCTAGATTATTTAAGTGATACTTGGCTTAATTTCAAACATATTGGCTTAAACTCTAGGCCGAGCAATGCTGGTACTTGCCCTACTAGGTTGGGCCTACATTAATCTAATATTGTCCTAAGAGCCAGAAGTGGATTTAGTCCGAGCTCATTTCTTACTTATACTACATTCTGGTTTCCATCAAGAGGTAGGTCCAAATTTAAAGGTAAATCTCCTTGGATATTATCTTTTGGATTCAAGAATTGGTTTCCTAATGGCGGCTGGACATTTTGATTTAGATTATTCATTCTAGATCTCAACAGTTCACGTGCTCTTACTTCTTTACTAGCAAATACTTGCTTCTCAAAATACTCATAGACTTTCTTTAAGTTACTTCTAAGTGTTTTCTTAGGTTTAGGATCAAAGTCAGCTAAATCGATTATGCTGCTCTAAGTCATAAACTGCAAATTAGCGAATAAGCCAATATAAGCACAAGTATTTCATCTAAACTAATAACAAATATAAAAGAAAAACAAAGCTAGAAGAATAGGAATCCCAATTTTCATAATGATAATTCCGTCTCCTTAACAATGGTGCTAAAAACTTGATCACCTCTAAACAGAGCTTCTGAGTTTTACAAATTAAATTCTTATATTCTATCCTTAACTTGGTTCAATAGGTAATTATACCTATCACTTATAGCGTGGATAAGGATAGGGTCATCTCCATTAGGAAAATGATTCAAACAGTAGTACTTATTATTCTTCCTATTATCTATCAATCCAATTTATTAAGTGATTAATTATTGAAACTCTAAATTATTAACTAAACTACATTAATCTATAAACTAATGCTACTAAAAAAATGGTTATAAGACAATTACAAACAACACATTTAACATGCAGACTTACTTCAGCACTTAGCATGATACTACCAAAATATATTTTTTATCCTAATGCTTGTTATCTATAGGAAATTACAGTATATAAACATTCTTCTCAAAACTACTTCTAATCCTAATTGTGTCTATTGGAATCTCTTCCTAATTAACAGCCAACTCAGATTGTATTAATGTCATGTTAATGTATTGATTCCCTTAAGGATGCATCAACTTTCCTCATAATATCTCTATTATCAGGAGTAAGTTGTTCTAATAAACTAGATATATTCAATAGAATTGTCTCTCGACATATTCTATTGAAATTTAGCCTAAGTCGATGTCATGCACTATACCATACTTAGATTCATTAAGTGCAATTCATCAAAATTAACATTTATCAAGAAACTACTATTCCATGCACTTGATCATACTAAGTGATGTAACAAGTCCTAACGTACTACTCATGCATTATGAAATAATAAAGTGTAATAATACAATGTAGAGATAACAATGAAATTAACATAAGATAAGTAAGAAATACAACCTAGTTTGAATTTCACTGTAAAAGTCTTTACAATGTACAAACAATGAATCCTATCGTTCTTCTCGAGTCGTTTCGGGAAATGTATGTTATACAATGGTACATATGCAAATGATTAGGTGTTCATCTGTGAATTGATATTCTGATTGATCATTTTCTCTCCACAAGTTGAGATATATTTATATTCTTCCCATCAGAGGATATGAATATACCTCTTTAAGGCGCTACCTGATGTTTCTATGTACTAATTCGTGTGAAATGGTTGAAAAAATAGCTATTCCCCTTCCATCATGCTCGTAGCTTGGGGCGTAATAGTCTTAAAATACAATATTCTTCACCAATCACAACCATGATGAATGTCGTAAACTCCTCATCGCTTTATTAAATTTCATTACACTTGTAACCCTATCCATAATCATCCTCTTGCTATACAATCACGACTATGATTGATAGAGGGATTGTCAATACTTCCTCAATCACAGCCATGATTAAGGATGTGATTAGGGCTGGATTTTTCATTACTTTATTATTATGCTCGTGATTGATACTTCTTGACACTACTTCACTAATTTTTTCTCCTTACAGCCGTGATTGACTAAAAAGTTGTTGTTCTTATGTATATTTCATCCCCTTGCTTGTGATTTACCTAAAATCAATATTTTATATAAATTAAGTACCAAAACTTAAGATTTAAATCACAATTATAATCAATTCTATGCTTAAACATGCCTTAAAAGTATAAAGTAATTTACACTTATCATTAGGTCAGCCTTCTTACTCGGCTTAGACATCCACCTTTTGGATCGGCTTGGTATTGACGAAGCTCAATGACTTCCCTATCCCGGTCAGCCAGTTGGCAGTCTGGTCAGTACTTAGCTTCTTCTCTGCCTTGCTACTCATTGGACTATTCTAATGGCTTCATCCATTGTGGTAAATTGTTGGAGTTTCACAATATCTTGAATGTTACCTCTTAATCCAATAACAAACCTAGAGATTGTTCAAGTTGGTAGCTCCTCTACTTCACAATGGATCATATTGAAACTCTTGGACATACTTGTCAATAGAAGCCTCCTTATCTCAACTCTTGAAGTTAAGTAAAAGCATCTTGTAAATAAGTACCCGAAGCAAATTTTTTTCTGAGTTTTCTAAGTATTCTCTTCATCTCTAGTCAAGTATTAATCTTTTGGTAGCTTTCTTGCCTCCTCATAGCCTAGAAATTCTTCCACAACATGATGGCATATCTAGAGAACTCAATAGCAATAGTTCTCACTTTTTCATAATCCTTACACTAATAATAGTAAAAAATACACTCCACTTTCTCTTCCCATTCTAAATATTCAACAGCACTCCTAAATCCATTGAAGTTTGGAATTCGAAGCTTTACATGGTCATATGTTCTAAGGACTCGAGCTCGGTTTTCTTTAAAGTACTCTTCTTTGTCATCTTCATTTAGTTCTCTCAAGTTTATCCTTTGTTTTACTTGTCCACCTACTCCTCCACCACGACTAAGCTAGCTAGTCGAGCAGCTTATGGGGTGTTAGGCACGGCTTTAGCAAGTCGATAAGCTAATGCGTAAATAGCTCAGGTTAAATCTACTAAGAGGTTAGCCACCTTATTAAGTCTTTTGTTGGTGCTTTTTAGAGTACCTTAAGACTGTTGGTCGTGGTGGACAACACCGCTGTTATCATCACCAGCCCCAATATCAACACTTGGATCAGTCGTTTCTCCAAACCAAAAACTAAACAGCCAACAAACATAGCAACTAAGATTAACATAATAACTTGCTCTGTTTCACACATACAAAATAAAGTATAAACAAAACTTCGAAAACAAACTACAACTCAATCAAAACCTTTACTTTAATACTAAGATAATGCGAACCATGACCAAGAATAGATAAGGTTGGTCATAGGGATAGGTCTAAGCTTGCCAAAAGCTTGAAAAGGAGGTAGTGGGAAATGTGCAAAAGAACAAAAGAAAATGAAAAGTAAGCAAACCTATCACATCCTGGCTTAGTACAAGATGTACCATCATATAGGAATACCGGTTGAAAACTTAACTCATCCTGCTCATTAATTAAAAAACATTGTTTACATGATAAAGGGGTTGCTATATCTAAGTTCAATTGGATATTCTGTTACAACTTATGTGTACAACATAATATTTACAGCAAAACATAAACCAGCTTTTTCCTTTGTCATCTTCACAATAATAGGATTCCTGACTTAATATAAGTTCCATACAAAAGTCGTTGACTCCAACTCACCTCTCAGTATATAGACCTTAGTATTGGGCCCTTCACAATGCAGTTAACTTGAGAATAAAACATTTTATCCCCTCAGCTACTAAAACTAGGTGAGAATAGATAACAAACAACATAATATAGATAACATGATAGACAATATTACATATCACAACTGAACCATTTCAATTATAACCCACAGGTTCAACTTTACATATGCTTCCACCCAACCATGCATTTACTGCTAGCAATGTAGCGTGCTATGCTCAGACACATGGCATGCATCGGTATCGATATCCTATGCCCTCTAATCTTCTTCCAATTAGTTGACATAGCCGAGCATCTAGATACAATGTTTAAGAACCTATGGACAACAAGGAGCTATTTAGAAGTAGGACCCCTATCAAATTTGACTACACTATAGTCTATCATTTTCAAAAAGAGCAACAAGGAGCTGCCTAAAAGTAAGGCCCCTAACTTTGCTTTACAAAATTAGACTACATACTGTAGTTCACCAAATCAAAGTAGCAACACTACCAAATTAAACCACATACTATAGCCTACCAAATTAAACCACATACTATAGCTTACCAAATTTGACCATCAAAATAGTCATAATGTTCAGGTAGTGTAATCTATATGCTTCTAAAAATTGAGTTCATAAAGTCATATTCTTTCAATGATTACTTAGAAGCCTCATTCTGAAAGTTCTAACTCATAGGTCTCTTTTTATGTCATACCATGCCATGCCATGATGTGATATGCAATAGCAACTCAAGAATATCAGTCAACACAAACAATCTTTAAGTTTTATTCAACCTAGTTATTTGATTCTAGTTTTCAAACTCTCCGTAGTGGAATTGTAGTATCTTAGGGTTCACTTAGGTGAACACCTAGAAGATTGAGTTAGCAATAACTCAACTTCCCTAATTAACACAATCATTCATAAACACAATTCATCACCCAATGTAGCAACATAACAATTTAACCAAGGTATAGTTACTATCATTCATAATCACCACATTAACATTCATCATAGTAGCATATCAGTTCACCTAAGATATACTCATATTCAATCAATACAGCGTCAAACAGCACATAATGTTATAAGTAGTAATATATCTACTTCAAGCATAGGTTAGATCCACTTATCTAGACTTAGTAATAGTGCAAAATCCTAAACTCCACTACGTGGTCCTTCCTTACTTACAATGTCTATGTAAATAAAAACACAACTTCTAAGTTATGTAAAGGTCGAACTCGAACTATTATAAACTTTCGTTTCTGTATTTTTAAACTTCATGTAACTATATCTTACTCATTCCCTATTAGATTTCAACAATCTTTATATCATCATGATTATTATTTCAAGTACTATTGAGATATCTTAAGTATCAAGTCTATCAATATTGTCAAATGTCCAAAAATACCCTTTTATATTATCAATTCCACTATATGTTATTATAACTTTGTAATTAACCTAAATAAACCCTAAATCTAAATTAAAATTCCTCATTTCCCGTGATGGTTAGCATTCATTATGTACTAAAAAATACTAATCATTTGCATATTTAACAAATATCATATTAGTACTAATTACTATATTATATATTAGGCTAATATATAGGTTTATGTTATGAAAATATATAATAAATAGTATACGAGCCTAATTAATTTCACAAAAATATCTTATACTTATAAAAATATGTAGTTTAATTATTAACCATGAATTATACTAAACTAGCTATTGTATATTTTTACAAAAATATCAATTTTAATTCAAAGTTAGTAAAAATCAAACAAATAAGTGAAGTTAATCACAAGATAAAAATAAAGTGTCCCAAACTTCCTTGTGAACTTCTAGAAATCATAATATATAAGGCTTATACTTTGATTTTGTTAAAAACTAATTAATTAAATAAAATAATGAAATTGCCAATTTTATCGAAAATAATTACAATAAATAGTAAATATGATTATTTTAAAAAATTATTGTTACTACAATTAAATACATATATGAGGTATGTTATGTACAAATTTTCAATTTGAAATGACATTATTTAATATTTCTAAAATTTAATTCAATTTTCATCCAAATAGAGCCATTTCCTAACGACCCTATATTTGCAATAATTATTTAATTAAAATAAAGCTACTACATTAATCTACACATAAAATAACTCTAGAAAATCATGTTTCATAATTAAATAACATCATTTGCTATTTTTACAAAATTTACGCTGTTTCAGTTAGAAATTTGGTTTTCTTAAATCGACCGCCTCCAGCCACCCAACCTTGTTAAAACACCTCCTCTAATGGTGCTTTCTTTGATCCCAAATTTCCACCATAACAAGACTCCTATAACCCTTTAAACCGACTTGATCAGATTTTATGCTCTATTTTTACTCTAATTTTCTTTTTTTTTTCTAATTATTTTTTTCAAAATTTTATTAGGTGTTTTTCTTATATTTTCAAACTTCCAAAATGTTTTTTTGTTGAAGTGTACAAGCCCTATTTATATTTTCCAATTGGATTTGGATTTATAAAAATTAGGCATGTGACTTACACATGTCATTTTCTGATTTTTCAATGCATAGGGTGTCATTTTCTAGTGTTTTGCCTTTTGATTCATTAATTCAAATTGATCCTTAGTTGCCATATCATGGGATGACTCATCCTTTCATTTTTATTAATTTTCCTTTTTTATTATATTAATTTACCTTATTTTAATAATAATTTCTTATTATATATGTATATTTAATATAAATAATACATGTTCTATGTTAATACATATCTAATTCAACTTCATTTATTATTTTTATAAGTTAAATAACTTATCTCTAATTTCTCGTTATATTTAAATGCTCGAATTTCACGTTTTCAATATTTATCGACTTTAGCAATAAATTGAAGTTTTCTTAAATTAATATTTTTATATAGCTTATTTTGAGAAATTAACTTTACTTGAATTACTTCATCTAATTTTTCTAACCTTACTGTGAATTTTGAAATTAAACGGATATTATAGCCTAATGCCTTAAATTTAAGAGTTCGAATCCTAGGGTTATTGAACTAACTTGAATTCCTATAGTATTATAAAACCCATAAACAATTTCGATGGATATGACGCACCAATAGAACTTCTAAAGACTCTTAGCACAACTCAATGTGATGTACGAATTAGTCTGATGAGGTTACTTGCCACCTAGTTTTGCTTAGGGGTTAGGATAAGAGTGAAATAAATGTAAGCATGCAATGTTTACAAGAGGAAAAATGTTAAGTATATTAATGTTAATCTGATGTCTTGCGACTACGTGTATAAGGGGTGTTTATACCTAAGAACTTAGGACAACTTGCCTAAAAAGGAAAAAGACAAAAATGATATTACCCTAAAGAAGTAATATACAAAATACAAAGGGTAAAAAGGAATATTCAAGAAAAATAATTATTAGTGTAGCAGATTCTTCACATGGTATTGTACATGTGACATGGGCACATTGGTGACGCTGTAGGAGGGTACAAATAAAAAGGTCAGGTTACATATCCGAGTAGGGGTGACTGATTAGCTTGGGGTTTATCTCTCAGCTTCTTGACAAAGGTAACGTCGAAAAATTCGACAGTTCGAACATATTTGAGCAAACATGCGAGGTTTGGTAGCTCTCTCAACATTCAACAGTTCGATATACTTTTGAAAGATAGGTAGTCATTCAACTCAACATACAAAGTGACTCGTCAAAGAGATATTCGGCTTCAACAGGAATTGGCTGTAGCAGGAGGATTCACCATCCCAGTCCTTCCAATCTTCGGGCTTAACTATGGATTAAAGGCCTAGTAGCTTGATTCTTATCACACTCTTGACTACAGTTCCAAAATTTATAGTCTATTTTGCAAATGATATGCCTTGATCAATTTGTTAGGTCTTTTTTGGTCTAACATTATGAATTTAGGCTTTTGGACAAAGGGTTTAAAAAAAAGGATTGAGAAGGCCTATTTTGAAAGAAGTATTTTTATTCAACCTAGGTATATAAGTCAAGAACCTTTAGTAAAAAACTAGAAGTGTGCTTACCCTAGTTTAAAAAATCAATTTTATTAAATATAAATCATTCTTGTGATAAGAAGGATATTATTAAGTAAAGGGGATATTGTAGGTAAGAAGACCTTATGTTTATGATTAAGGATATGTAAAGTGGCTTTATGTTTTGTGATTCGAGATGGATATGTAGGGCTTATGTTTTTAGGCTAAGCATCATATTTAGGGCTTTGTATTTGTTGGGCCTTCTTTGGTAGGAGCTTTTCTCTTACATACAAGGTCAATTTTCAAACCTTTCTCCTTTTTTATTTCTTTTTTTATTATTTATTATTATTATTATTTTGTTGCCCTACTCTTTTTGTGTTTATTATTTTGCCCATTATTTCTTGCTCTTCTTTCTTTTGGCCCAAAAAGTGATTATCTATAATGTTGAGTATTCATCTTTAAGAGATTCAAAGCCCTAAATCTACAAATTCCAAGCGTATGGGCTTAGGTAAGGTATGTGTAGGCTTGAGGTATTTGAAAAGGAATTGGCTTTTCTTCATTTCAAAGAAAAATAACTTATCAAAACTAAAATTCGTCTTTGAATTAACGTTATTGAAACAAACACAAACCAATTTTATTCTTTTCTCTTAATCAATGACCTTAACCTTAGAATTACCTATTGTAAGGTAGTTCTTAATAGGGTTTGAATTTGAAAATTCCCCAAATTGGTTCAACAAGGTTAATAAGAGATAATCATGATTAGAATTTGAAAATAAATGCCTAACTTCATTTTAATCTATGTATCATATTCAAAATGGATCTTCTTTAAGGAATGAGTCCAAAATATCCTCACCATTATATCACTCAACTCTCAAAGTGTTTAAGGGTTAGTTTATGGGATAAAGTTGGCCTCTTTTCATTCTAAACTTTTTAATAGTGAGTTACCATTTCTTTAGGGAGGAATCTATATTTATTTGCTCAGGGTAGAGATTGACTTTGCCCCTTAGTTTCTTCAAATATGCCATTATGTGAAATGATACTTTTTATTCATTCTAAGTTCAAGACTTGGGTTGTATCTAACTTTGTGTTTTGACTTGGTTAGGTTCAATTTTCTCACTGGACTAGGGGTTTTGACTTGGTTTGGCTACCTTGATGGGTTAAGGATTGTGTTTGGCTTAGTTGCCTTAACGGGTCATGGTTTGTGATTGGCTTGGCCGTCTTGACAAGCCATGGTTTATGTTTAGGTTGGCTTCCTTGATGGGCCGTGGTTGATGTTTGGCCTGGTTGCCATAGTGGGCCATGGTTAAGTGTTTAGATTAGTTGCTTGAATGGGTCGTAGGGCTTATGTTTAGGTTGGCTTCCTTAATGGGCCAAGTGGATTTGTTTTGTATTGGTTGCCTTAACAAGCCAAGGGTTTGTGTTTGAGTTGATTGCCTTAATAGGCTAAGGGTTTGGCTTGGGTTCATTGCCATAATAGGCTAAAAGTCGTGTTTAGGTTGAGCCCATAAGAATTTGTAACCATTAGCAAATTTCTTCTTTTTTTTTTTTATTTTTTGTGAGAGAGAAGGATAGGGCTTTATTTTACAAAAATCGAGAAGTTTAAATACAAAAAGGTGATTTTTGGGGTTTTATTTACAAATCTATGGAATTTATTTACATTGCTCTAATGAAAGGGAAAAAATGGTTAGATAAGTTCTATTGAAGCACTTATTTACCAAAAGGGAATCCTAATGAATGAAGAATGATAAATTGAAGAGAAATTTAATTATTTTTGAAAAATCAAAGTATAGAAAATAAAGGAAAAGGGCTAACATTTATTCTTGATTTTTATGTGATGAAACTTAACACATATTTTAGGCTTCCTGGCTATAAATTGGAAAAACCTTAAGTTGAGTCTCACAGATGAGCTCTAAGGTCTTCTAAAATTTCATGGGTTTCCTCAATGACCTGTCAAAGAAGGGATTTTAAGGTTCAATTGTGAGCTTCAAAGCATTCAAGCTTCTCTTTCAAATAGGTAGTTTTAGCTTTTTATAGCTGCTTATGAATCCTAGGGAGGTCTTATAGCCTATTAGGTCTTTGGTTGTTCACTCGGTCACTTGCCACTATTTAGAGGCTAAGACATTTCAAAAACAAGAATCAATTAATAATAAAACAAAAGAACACATGTGGAAGCATGCAGATGCTAGAACCATTTAGGTTAATACATTATTCCTTAAGTTGTAACCCTACGATTTGATTTAATTTTTAGAAAAACTATTGCACTAAAACTTTTAAACATTAGTAGGATTACAATTCTTTAGGAGTAGTATATTAACTTAAGCTTTAAGGGAAGTATATGCAATAAGGGTGGGTTCTAAAAGTCCTTAAACTTTATGACCTCATACGTTTTTTAGAAAATGATTTCTTAGTCACATTGAAATTTAAGTAGGATAGCCTAATCAACCTCGAGTGGTGGTTACCCTACAACACTTGAAACCTATACAATGGCTCCCCTCCTAGGGTTCTAAGATAGCTTAGTCTGATCATATATACCATACATCCTTGATGCAATCATTCCCCTCCAATATCTTAAGTATGTTGCATGCAAAGTGAATATAGCAATTTAAAATAGTATATTACATGAAATAAATAAATAAATAAACAAATAAATGAATAATATGGGTATTTTGAAAGGAAAATTTAATTTCAGAGAGTTTTTAAGTAGCTAGCCCTCTTGATGTCCTCAATGGAGTCACTAAGCTATCGAGTTTGATTTTTTCCTAGTTTTTATTATTTTTCATAACTCAATTAGTATTAAACCTTAACCCGTTTAATACTAACCCTTAGCTAAGAGTCAAGAAAAACTTGGATTTTCTTTTGAAAATTATTCGGAGTCATCACTCGATTGGAGTCAGGAAAAAGAGTTAAGTTATAACCATAACCAATTGGGTGAATTGTTTATAACTTAGCTACTGATATTTTGATAAAACCAATTTTTAAAATAGTAGATTCAGGGGCTATCCTATTAAAATCTAAACAGGTACCACTTTTACTTTTCAAATTTAATTTTTTCTTAAAAATAATATTTATTCACATGCAGTTATGTAAATTCATTTGAATCTATAGAAATGATAAATTGAATAATTATTTACAAAAGGTAGAAAAATAAAATTTTTCCATATTTTAAGTTACCTTGTAATTACATAGAAGTGCTTACGTACCTATTATTTGAGATGAGACTTTCATGATTCGTTCATAAAACTTTAGTTTGTTGATAACTTTTAAATTTGAAAATGCTTGGCTTAACTTTTTAACAATTTGATTTGATTTTTAAAAAAATACTAAAAAGTTGGGAAAAACCCTAAAAGGGGTCATTTATTTTTATTTACTTGGAAAAAGGTTTTTCTAAGTGGTAAAACATCATTATTATTTGTTATATTTTTCCCAATTTTTTTGTATTTTTTTACATATCAAATCTATTTTTTAAATAGTTCAGCCAAGCATTTTCAAATTTAAAATTTTTTTTTTTTTTTTTTTTTTNTAATATTTATTCACATGCAGTTATGTAAATTCATTTGAATCTATAGAAATGATAAATTGAATAATTATTTACAAAAGGTAGAAAAATAAAATTTTTCCATATTTTAAGTTACCTTGTAATTACATAGAAGTGCTTACGTACCTATTATTTGAGATGAGACTTTCATGATTCGTTCATAAAACTTTAGTTTGTTGATAACTTTTAAATTTGAAAATGCTTGGCTTAACTTTTTAACAATTTGATTTGATTTTTAAAAAAATACTAAAAAGTTGGGAAAAACCCTAAAAGGGGTCATTTATTTTTATTTACTTGGAAAAAGGTTTTTCTAAGTGGTAAAACATCATTATTATTTGTTATATATATATATATATATATATATTCTTATTCTTATCATTATTATTATTATTTTCCTTCATTTGTTCATATTTATTTATTTTTTATTAAAACAATAAAAAATAAATAAATAATACAACTTTTCCTCTTCTCCATTTTTTTTGTTTTCTTCTTTGGTTTTTTTTTTTCAAGGTTACATTTACAATAGAATTTACAAGCGACAAATAAATCAAATAATTAAAAAAATATAACACAACACAGCAAAATGGAGCATAGGGTTGAAATAGGGAAGAACATGTGCACGGGTTAGGAGCAATAGATTCAGGTTGGAACTAGGTAAGAATTAGGTTAGGCGCCAATGGTTCACCGGTCACAGCAAAGAAGGTGGAAATAAACAACAACAGTGGCTTACTTTAGGTAGTTCTAAGGGGAAGTTTTTATGGGAAAAACCACTTTCATGTGGTTTTTATTAGAGATGGGGGCTTGGAAGTAGTGCTGCCATGTTTGGCAACCGTATGGTGGTGTTTTGGAGAAAGGCATTAGCAATGGTGGTTACGTAGACTAGATTAGTGTAGTAGAAGTTTGAATGAAGGTTAAGTCTTGAGTTTTTAACCACCACGAGCTTTAGCAATAGTGTTGGTTTTAGTCATAGAGAGTCATAGGTAGTGGTTTGCAATGGTAACTACCTCCACCAAACCTTAGGTGGTTAGTTGTTGTGATGTAAGGTACGGTAAGGGTTGAGCTTGGTCTGGTTAGAAAGCTCATTGCGTGGGGGTTCTTTTGGTTACACCAAATCTCCTTGAAGATGTTTAAATCTCTTCTATTTCTAGAGAATGAGAGAGAGATCGCAATGGAAGGTTTAGAGAGAGAGAGCTTCAAATTGAGTCCATTTGGATGCAAATCAATGAGAGCACATCATTGTCAAGGATTCCTGGACCCTTATTTATACTAACAAAAACTCGAATTAACTTAGCAAGGATCACCAAGCCATGAATGAGAAGTCCAAAATTTTAGTCTTTTTCAAATTTTCAAACCGATTTTGACCCTCTTAATAAACGAATGTGGACAAGTATTTTATGTTTGATACGAAGTATCCCAAGTCTTCAAATTCATACATTTATTTTGATAGAATTTCCCCCCAAAAATTATTTAATTGGACCAAAAATGAGGATGAATGCATTGTTTTCCTTTCTTTCATCTGTAAATATTGCGAAAGAGAAAGGAGGATGCTTTGTGTAGACATGTGCTAAGCACGTACCATGCACCCTAGTTTGCATGTACATTGCACATGCATAGCTAAAAAAAAAGTACAAGCACTCTTTGCGCCGGTAAGCATGGCCTTCAATCCATGATAGGGCCTTCGGCCTTGTTTATTGTCTATACAGTCCTGGTTGTACACCTCATTTCAAATCCCCATTTGCCCCTTTTTTTTTTCAATATTAATAAAAAGAAAGAAGAAGAAAAGAAAAATAAATAAATAATACTAACCTAGTTTTAGGCTAAAATTGACCAAGTCGCGTATACACGTGTTTTAAAAAAAAAAGAATAATAATTCTTAAATGAAGCTTAATTTTAATAATTGTGTACTTAGACATTATTTGACCTTAAAAATGACATGACCTTCTTCAATTAATTCAAAAACCTTAAGATTGACTCATATTTATCTAACTTATTTTCTATTTTTTATATATTTTAAAAATTTTCTACTTTTTGTATTTTTTTTAATTAAGACCCTTTTTCCTATTAAAAAAAAATAAAAATACAGGGAGGATAAAAATGGGGTGTCTACATTATGAAGTAAAATTGAAATAGATTTTAAGTTCAAGGATAACAATCTACTCAATCCTCATCTTCTTGATAGTTCACTAGGACTAATAGTGTCTCTCAATGAAAGTGAATCCTAAAGCCTCAAGATGTGAAGGCTAGCAAGGTGGTTCAAGTTGGAGGAAGTACTTCTTTGATCGAGTCGAGATTGTTAAGGTCATTGAAGTTCTAGACGACTAAGTCAAAGTTTCCTTTATGGGATACACTTCTATTACCTCCTTTGTAGAGAAGTATTAGGAGAAGAAACTAAAAGGAGAGAGAGAGAGAAGGAACAAGAAAATTAAGTAGCCTTCTTTATCTTCTCATGGCCCGATAACGGCTTATATGTTTGTTCTCGATTGGGATGTATATCCTATAGACATGGCCTTCCGTGATGAGATAATAAGTGCTTACTTGCTGTTAAGTGTAATGTTGTCAAGAGATAGGTAAGGTATGGAAATTAAGCTTATTGAGATATGCATAGAGAACATTAATGAGCACTTATTCACGAGCTTATATACTATACGTGTTAATACTTGGTTTGATCATTTTCTGATTTTTCGTACCTTAGTTTATTGACAACTTGATTGTTTGTAAGTGCACAGTGGTGTAGATACATTAGCCTTATGTTGGTTGTCCAAGATATATCATATAGGGGAACTATAGAGGAGGTGACCAACTTCACAAGCAAATAAAGGTAACTAAGGTCAAGTATGGTCATGTTGCCGAGGAGATCAAGATTGCACAAGAGCAAGTGGACTACTAAGGCTAAAATCGATTACATATTAGGAGACTTGGAAGCAAATAATCAGAGGCTTAAGAGGTTATCATCTAACTTGAATATTACCTTATAAGAAAGGGAGAAGTCATTGATGGAAGCTGCTAATGCTAGAGTCAAAGAAGCAAATGACTAGAGTGAGTTAAATATTTTAAAGTTCTTTAGATAAAATGTTGGAGGTGGAAAGACCCTTCAAAGCTCATATTTGGGAGTTAAAGGAGCAAGTCATGTCTCAAGTCGAGTAAATGTAAGAGATAAAGGAGGAGATTGGCATTGCAAAATATCAATAGAGGTAAGTTAATTTGGAAGATTATTGGAGGAAAGATTGAATTTTAAGAACTCTAGCATAAGTTGGAGAAGGGATCCATAATTATCTAAAGAGGTTTTTTTTTAGAGAGACCCTAGCTACGACTTCAATTGGCAGGAAGAAAGGTTAAGGAAGGATACTCCTCCTCATACTCTAAAGTTTGTGATCATTTGAGGTGAATCACAAGAGATTATTTTAGTGGATGTAGTTGAAGTAGGGCTATTTGAGCCGATACAAAACATTTTGTAGCCTCTTCCTTTAGAAGATTCTTCTTAAGTCCCAAGCTCCTTTCAAAGCCTACCTTCAACTATTGAGATGCTGATTGCTTAAGGTTTCTTTAACTTTAAGCCTCTTGAGTAAGGATCCTAAAGATCAGATTCTACATCCTTCAAATAGTTTTAGAAAGCTCTTTAGTTTGTTTCTTGTATATATGTATCAGTTATTATCCTAGCTTGGACTTGTAAGTGTAGCTAGATTTAGTTTGAAACAATGATATTTTTCTTTTAGAAAATGTCTTTCTTTGTTTTGGTTGTTTTATTTAGTTGTATAGGGGGTAAAGTGTATAGTAATTAACCCTTTTGACTACACTAGTTAGATGTAAGTAGTGTCATACTTTTGATGACTAGAGATCTATTTCCCTATTGGTAATGTGCACTTGCCAGGGGCTAGTCGAATAAGTAGAGCATCATAATTCTTAGAGCTTATGGTGACCAAGGATCCTCTTCCCTATCAAGATTGTTCACTTGTATAGAGCCAATCATAGGAAGCAAAGCATCCCAACTCATCAATACATGAAATGAGCTGGATCAATGAGTTCTTTGTTAAAAACCAAGTCAATTATGAGAAGTCCATTCTTGAGCTTCTTAAAAGGTAGGTCTTACCAAAAAAGGCTATGATAAAGGTTGGGAATGGCCATGTTTTACCTTTTATAAGGCAAAGGCGAATAGCTACTTGTAATAAGGTAGAAGTTGAAACAATTAGTGAGTCGCTAAAAAGCAAAGACAGTAGAAAAGTTAGGATAGCTTCGATTTGCCTATTAGTAGGCAAAGGCTGCCTCTATTATTTATAATAACATAGAAGTTGAATTAAGTAATTAGTCATTGGAAAGAAATTAGTACAAGTATAACCTATGAAATGTTGCGATTGCTTTGCTTCCCCAAATAATAGGTGGAGATTTCCTGTAATAAGTTAGAGGTTGAAATGTCTTGTGAGCTATTGAAGAGCAACTAAGTGAGAGATGTGACTTCTGAAAGTTTATAGCTCATGAGTCAATAGAGTGTTACTAAGTGAAGAAGCTAGACTAGTTTTAGCTCAGTCATAATTCACTCTTGTGTTGCTGAAGAGTAACTGAGCTAATAGAAGGTGGAATTTAGGAGGATCCTATCAATTGTAGAGATAGTATTGTTTTGAGAAAGTGGAATTCCATTGTAGTATTGTTTTGAGAAAGTGGAATTCCA
This sequence comes from Lumnitzera littorea, assembly GCA_024138015.1. Classification (NCBI taxonomy): domain Eukaryota; kingdom Viridiplantae; phylum Streptophyta; class Magnoliopsida; order Myrtales; family Combretaceae; genus Lumnitzera; species Lumnitzera littorea. The sequence goes on from JAMXBB010000008.1 coordinate 99,047,248, forward strand.
TTGTTCTTATTAGTAATTAGTTATAGTATCAAGACTACAATATTTTGGAAGTTTTGCTTCATAGTCTATTTAGCACTATTGCTAGTAAGTGATATATGAGTTAATGACACCTTAAGTTATACGAGCATTGGTAAGTTTGTTGAATGGCATCTTTTAAGGCATTCTTTAGTTGTGCCCAGCTAGCAATAATTTGGCCTTTATCTTTATGGAAGTCATAGTACTTGTCAAAGTGTTGTGTGGGTTGGGTTGTTATGCCTCTTTTTGAGTTAGGTGAGAATGTCTTAGTTTCATATGTGTAGTAAGATCTGGTGATGTCATTTAAGGAGCGGGTAGTGCTCCTTGTAAAGTGGCATATTGCACTTCTTTAATGCTGTGTTTTGGTCACTAAGCTTGGTTAGCTTATCATTGCTAATGTAAGGACTAAGTTGATCCATGGTTGGTGGTCAGTCCCTCTTATCTTTTTTTCTTGTCTAGAGGCTATTGATTGAATTATGTTCTTTTAGTTGCTTTTGGTTATTGAGAAATGAATTAGCATTGGTCCTTTACTCCCAAAATGGCGGCATTAAGGGCTACATTCCTATCAAGATTCTAGATCTCAATCATTGTGGCAATGATTTTGGCTAGATATTTCAAGAGTGTCACATCGAGTTGTTGGTAGATTAAGGTTAGGGATAAGATATCTACTTGTTATAAAGTGCTAAGCTAATATCCTTGTTGATTATTGGAACTTGGAAATTCAATTTGGTTGGAGGTCTCATACCATGTTCGAGTGGCTTTGATCATGTTTCCTGTAAAGGCTTTACATGAAATTGCATTAGTGACACTAAGGAGCTCTATTTAAGTATAGTAATGAGGTAGGTGTAAGGTAGCGCTAGTACTTCCATCATATAACTCAAGATAAGGGATTTGTATTGAAGAAAAAAGTAGCTCATTTCAGATTGCCTGGACATAAGGGGATTTCTTAAGAGTATAAGCATCCTAAGGGTCATTGTGCTTAGACCCTCTATTAGTGAAGAGTTGATGTCTCCACCAAAGATGTTGGTTTTCTTATAAAAACTCAACTATATTTTTGCTCTAGAAAAGAAAAACAGTTGTCTTTTTGAAGTTGTCCCCATTAGGGGGGATTAGTTAAAAGGGGAGGTGGTTGGCTGTTTGCATGTATTAGGGTACGATTTATACCACTCACGACCTATGATAGGAATCAACCTATGACTATCTCTAAGCTGAGGCCGACTTGTCCCAAGCCAATGCTAACCTGCTGAAACTAAAGCCAACCTATTCTAACCCGAGGCTAAATTGTTCAATACTAATGTCAAACAACTTTTATCGAAGCTAAGCTAATACTAGAATATTGAGAGTAATAAAAGAAGTCACTAGGCATCAAGTTTGTCGTCTACTGAGAAGCCGAGAGACTACATGGCCGAAGGCTCAAGGTTGAGATCCACTCGATATGGCATGAAAAGAGTAGTGTTGACTAATTCCAATACTTGACAATTGTGGGTCAACCTTTCGGGTATCTTGGTCAAGAACTATGAGACTTTAGGGACTCCTCCACGAAACTCAAACATCTAACCGCCAACCCTGTCTAATCCGAATCCTGCTTTTTCTTAGATAAGTTGAATGACTGTATGCCGACTTCTTCTATTAAACACACAATTTTGAATTCTTGTGAATATTTTCCTTACTATTAATTATGGCCCATTTTTTAGGGTTTAAGGCCTTGTACATTGTTTACATTTTTGCCATTAAGGTTTTTAGAACTTGCTATAAGTAACAACATTTGTAATTAGCAAAGGAGGATCAAACAATGAAGAAATATACCTAGACTTGGAACTTTCCTCTTTTGAGTAAGGTTACTTTGAAGCTCTTACAACTTGCATTTGTTAGATTATTAAGTGTCGATTAACTCTTTAATCTTACTTGCATTCTTATAAATCTTGTCCTGAAGATTATGGTAAACCCTTCATTTAAGTGAGTTAATGAGTCACGTCTAACCAGATTTGAAAACTGAGTGACATTTAGTGTTCGTGAGTTATATCAAACCCCATTTTGAGCTTAACTCTTGATTTTGTTTATGTCATGGTGTGTGATATCCATACATATTCACCGTCAAAATCCTCATTTTACTTCTTGATTCTTCATTCCCATCTGAAACCCGACTACCCATTCTAGTTGGAGACCTGTTACCATATCATCTTGATATCAGAGCTTTAGGGAGACATACGTATTAGTGCTCTTTAAAGTTTGATTCGTAGTTTGGACATTTCTATTAATCATTGTTCTTATTCTTAGTAGTCATGGTATTATACTACTTGTACTGAGTTATAGAGTTGAGCAATAGTAATTTCAGTAGTTGATTCTAGTTGCTCTAGTGTTTATTAGTCATGGGTAGCTGCAAAAAATGAGAAGCAGTAATTTCTAGGGCATTGTTAGTTGCATTTTGTTGCAGTAGTATTTGTGGAATTGTCTTGGTGGTAGTTCTAAGTTAAGTACAATTGAGTGTGATACGTGTTTATTAAATTTTCTCTCCAAGATTTATTGTATGGAGCACAATGTCAAAAGATAATGTGAATAACAATGGAGATAGTCTTCACGGAAGTTTGAGGCAATATGTTAACAACTTGGAATATTAGATTTAGAATCTCACTAATTCTATTTAGGAGCTTATTGGTTTAGTTAGAGGCCACAATTGTGTTGGCCAAGGTAAAAGAAGGGAATAAATACCTACCAGTAGAAGTGGCTCTAATGAGCTTAATAATAATGAACGACAGTCGAGAAGAGCTACTAAGCCAAAAAGAAGAGAAAACCAACCTGTACCGAGAAGAAGCAATGATGAGAGTGTTAACTTCGAGGCAAGTCAAGGAGCTCAAAGAAGAGAGTCAAGGTTAAGAAGAAATATGGCCGAGTAGAGCTCCAATAGAAGTAGCTAATTTGAGGTACACCAATCAATTAGAAATGCAAGGAATGAACCCCGAGCACCTAACAGAGGACTTGACAACATCAAGCTTAAACTACCGACCTTTAGTGGAAGTAGCCAACTTGAAGAGTTCCTTGACAGGGTTCCCCATGTCGAAAAGTTGTTTAAGTGCTATGAATGTGATGATCGAACAAAGGTTAAGTTGGCTTCATTTTTACTTGTTAAATATGCAAGCCTTTAGTTTAGTCTCTAAGCGAGATGGTGAAGGAGAAGAGCTGAACAGAACTTAGAAGCTTATGAAAAGGTTGATGAACCAACACTTTATGCTGACCTACTTCAAGCAGGAGATGCTCCATGCTTTCTAACACTTAAGACAAGGTTAAAAAACCGTCAAGGAGTACTTATAGGAGTTTGAGACCTTAATGATGAGATTTGAGATTATCAAGCCATAAGATTGCACCATTGTTAGGTTTTTAAGTAGACATTGAGACGACATTGCCAACATAATTGAATTGCAGTTGTTTAACTCATTGGATGAGCTGATCAATCTAGCATTAAGAGTAGAAAGATAGAGGTGAAAAAGGCATCAAAGGCCAACTAACCAACCTCAACCAATTAGCCTTGAATCTAAGAAGTATGCTGAGAGAAGGCTATAGAAGAAGATGGAGAGAGGTGAGTCTAATTGACTTGACCAGGTCAAAACAAAAAAGGTAAAGAGAGAAAAAGTACCTAGCATTAAGGCCCCAAAAGTTAAATGCTTCAAGTGCTTAAGCTATAGGCATATTGCTTCTCGATGATCGAATGAAAGGGTCATGATCTTCAAGGGTGAAGGACCCTATCAAGCCTTTTTTCTTTTTTCCCGATTTTTATTTATTAAGGTTTCTCTAAACCGATCAGCATTAAACCCTGCTTATTTAATATTGACCCTCGACTAAGGTTTAAAGAAAACTGATCTTGATTTTGAAAAAGTATTGGAGTTGCCACATTACCGGAGTTAAAAAAAAAAGTTAAGTTATAATTAATTGGGTGGATTGGTTATAACTTAACTGTTGGTTTATCAATTAAATCAATTTTATAAAAAACGGATTTAGAAACCAAAGATTTAGATCCAGAGGTTAGGTTTCTTAAACCCTTGTAGGTACCATTAACTTTCCAAATTTAACCCTATCCTTAAAAATCACCTTTCAATTCTATAAAACAAAAACTTAATTATTAATTACTCTAATTTGGATAACTTAAAAAAAAAAAAATATTTTTTTTATTTTTTATTGTCGCCTTATAGGTACCTATGTACCCATTATTTAAGATCAGATGTACGTAGTTCTTTTTTTATAAAACTTTAGTGGGTTGATTAATTTTAGTTCCGAAAAAGGTCAAGTTTACATTTTTACCCGATTCTATTTATTTAAGGAAATTTTCCTAAATAGTCCTCATTAGTGTTTTATTTTTAGAAACTCTAAAATAGTCCTAATTTGGGAAAGGTCCATTTATTTTTATTTTTGGAAAACTCAATTTTCTAAGTGTTAAAACGATTTTTACTAACTTATTTATTTATTTTTATTATCCTGTTTATTTATTTCTTATTTATCTATTTCTATTAAACTAAATAAGTAAATAAAAGACTCCCTTTTTTCTTTTCTTTTCTCTTTTTCTTGTTTTTCTTCTCTCTTGTTTTTCTTCTTCCTTCTTTCTCTTTTTTTTTTTTTACATGTACATGGATAAAAGGATAAATAGAAAAATAAAAAAATAAATAAATAAATTTAAAAAAAAATTGTAGATCAAGTTGACTTGGTTAGCTTGATCAACTTAAGGTCGACTTAGGTTAGCTCGAGTTGGCTTGGTCAGCTTCGGTGGGCTAGTACGACTCGAGTCAGCTCGAAAAGTCAAATCAAAATGTCTTACCTAGAGTTTTTGGGTGTAAAGATTCTGACGATGATAATGGTGGTGGTTTCTACCAAAAATCACCGTAGAGGTGGCTATCCTAAAGAAAGAAAGGGATCGGGTTAGAGACAAAAAGTTTTGATTTGCTTATCTATAGCATTTCTGAGCTTGTGTTGTGTGTCCTTGTTTATTTCCTAACCCCTATTTATATTAAATGTAGCTTGAATGAGCTTAGAAAGGTCATTAATAGAGAAAATCGATCATGAATGGAGATGCTGGATTTTTAGCTTTCTTTTTTTTTTTTCTTAGAGCCACTTTAATATTAAATCTTAACTGAACTTGGATAGGTTTTAGGGTAGATTTAGTAATTTGATGAAATTGTGTAATAATATCGTTAAAAAATGGCCTTAAATAGTGCATACGAGAAAGAAAAAGCTAGAGAAATGAAAATGGAAACTCGAATTCTAAAGAAGAAAGGGTCGTTGGTCATGGGCAAGTCAGATGTCGCACACCCCCATGCATGCCTCTGAAAAAAAAAAAATAGGGTGTACATAGCGTGCCTTCTCCCTTTCTGTTTCTAAAACACATAAGGCTTTGGGCCCTACTTAGTCCAAAACAAATGGATCAGGTTTATTAAAACTTAGTCCGACCCACTCCTGCCCCACTCCTTATATATATATATATATTTATTTATTTATTTATAAATTTATTTACTTAAAAGAAACAAAAGTAAGAATCCTAGCACTCCTTTAAAAAACTTTACTTTACCCCTTATTATTATTATACTTTTTCTTCTTATTATTTATTATTATTACTATACTTTTTTTTAGTTTCTTATTTCTTGGGTTTTCTCTTAAATTTCATATTATTTTTAATTTTTTGTGACTTTTCAACTTTTACAAATTTTTCTAATTTTTTTTATTTTGTTTATTTTAGGATACTTTATTCTATTGAAAAAAAATAAATAAATAACTAAGAAGATCATAAATTAAGTGTCTATAACTATCCCTCTTTGTGATGAAGTTTGAATAAAATTATACTACAAAGACAAAAGAGATATTATTTTTTCTCCAAAAGGTAGATTTTATCATAAGAGGCACTACAACTATCTCAACCTCAGTCTACTAGAGATTTTGGTGAAGAGAGAGGTGGCGCTCTAAGAGCTAGCTAAAATATTGAAAGAAGAATTGAAATTTAGACATGCTCTTATGAGTTGACAAACTAAGGAGAAACTGGCGAAGTGCTACTTAAGCTGGTTAAGGCCTTAAAAGTAATGAGAAAACTTGATCGTGCCCCAATGAGCTAACTAACTAAGGTGGGCAAAGTGCTTTTTAAGTTGGCTAAAACCCTAAACTGAATGAGAAAACTTGATTGTGCTCTAATGAGCTGACTAACTAAGGTAAGCAAAGTGTTCCTAAAGTTGACTAAGACCATAAATTGCATGACAAACTATAGTAGGCAAAGCGCTCTTAAAGCTAGCTAAGACCCTAAAAGATAGTAAAAACTTGGTCATACCCTTATGAGTAACTACTAACTAAGGCAGGTGGAGCGCTTCTAGAGTTGGCTAAGACCCTAAAAGATAGAAAAAACTTGGTCATGCCCTAATAAGCTAACTAACCAAGGCGGGAGTGTCTTTAGGGGATAAATAACCCTATGCTAGAATTGATTTGGAGGACCTGGTTGTACCTCTTTAAGCTCACTAACCTAGGCAAGAGCATCTCTCGAGAACTAGTAACCCTAAGCGAGGATTGATCCAAAGAACCTAGTTGTGCCTTTCTAGTTATGGGAGCATCTCTCGGGGACTAACAACTTTGTGTTGGGATTGATTTGAAGAACCTAGTTGTACCTTTCTAGTCTAACTAACCTAAATGGGAGTGTCTCTCGAGGACTAGCAACCTTAAGCTAGGATCAATCTAAAGAACCTGGTTGTACCTCTCTAAGATCACTAACTTAGGCGGGAGTGTCCCTCAAGGACTAGCAACCCTAAGCTAGGATAGGCGGGAATGTCTCTTAAGGACTAGCAACCTTAAGCTAGGATATATTTGAAGAACCTAATTGTGGCTCTCTAGGCTCACTAACCAAGGTGGGAATGTCTCTTGGGGACTAACAACCCTAAGCTGGGATAGCTCTGAAGAACCTGATCATGCCTTTCTAAGTTCACTAACCTAAGTAGGAATGTCTCTTGAGGACTAACAACCCTAAGTTGAGATCGATCTGAAGAACCTGGCTGTGCCTCTCTAGTCTCAATAACCTAGGTAGGAGCATCTCTCAGGGATTAGTAACCCTAGGCTATGCTTCTTTAAGCTCACTAACCTAGGTGAGAGCGTCCCTCAGGGACTAACAACCTTAAGCTAGACTTAATGAAGTGCCCTAAGGGCTTGCTAAAAGGAATTTGATGAAGAGAAGTGCCCTACAAGCTCGCTAAGAGAAAATGAAGATAAAAGTAAGTACCCTTTGGGCTTACTAAAAGACTAAGTTAAGATTGTGCCTTCACAGGTTGGTTAAGCACAAAATGCAAAGAGTGCCTTACGGGCTGGCTCAAAAGATCGTCAGGAGTAGAAACTGATCATAGTCTAAATGCAAATGCAATGTTCAAAAAATCAATGTGCTAACATCATGTGGAAGTATTTACCTTGTCTTTGTTGATAACATCTAAATTATCAAACCTTTTTTTTTTTTTAAAGTCCCATTAGAATTGACTAGCTTAAGCTTTAATCCTTTATTGTCAACCCAAATATTCTTGATACAGAATGTTTGAGACTTTTCTAGCCGTTTTAAAGAAATCATAGAAATTAACTTAATACAGAATTCCACCCACTATCTTTTTAGAACTTTTATTAATCAAAGCCCTTATTCCTGACTAATAAATATCTGATGTGAGGTGATTGCTTACTTGGATTTAGCACTTCCCTAAAAAATAGACAATAAAACTCGTCGAAGGGGATCAATCCGTAATAAAGTATTTTAAAGAGTTTTGTCAATTACTAATGTCTCAGATCTTGTTTCTTAACTTCTCTCATGTTTTTAGTGTATGGGTTTGATTAAATGGAGTAAAGGGAGTTAGACCTTTCAATGGAGAAGGTGATTATTCAAATTTTGACAACAGTAAAGGATACCGACTTTGCTTGTAGATAATGAAAATTAGACCATAATGACATGCAAAATGATTAGCATTTTCGTGCTTCGAGTAAAAAATTCATTGAATTCTCATGGGTAGTATAACTTTACAGCATCAGCAATTACAGGATCTCTTAAATATGGACCATCCGTTTGAGACAAAGTTAAAGCTCCTCTTAGTAGTACTCACTTCACGACATAAGGGCCTCTGTAATTAGGAGCAAATTTTCCCGTAAAGTCTTATGCATTCGGGAGAGCCTTTCTTAACACCAAATCACCTTCTTTGAAGTTCCGAGGTCGTATTATTTTGTTGAAAGCTCAAGCCATTCTTTGTTAATAACACTGATTATGACATAAGGCTGCTAATCTCTTTTCGTCAATCAAATTAAACTATTCAATGCGTTTGCTTACCCAATCGGTTTCGTCCAATTGAGTTTCTAATAGTACCCTAAGTGATGGGATCTCAACCCCTATTGGTAACACTACTTCAGTATCGTATACCAAAGAGTAAGGTGTTACCCCAATCAACATTTTGATGGAAGTTCGATAGGCTATAAGTACAAATGGCAACATCTCATGTTAGTCCTTATAGGTAACAACCATTTTTTTGATGATTCTTTTAAGGTTTTTGTTAGCTGCTTCAATGGCTCCATTCATTTAGGGTCGATAAGGAGTAAAGTTCTTGTAAATGATCATGAACTGTAGGCACAATTCTAACATAAGCTTATTGTTGAGATTGGTGCCATTATCAGTGATGATCATTTCTAGCATCCCATATCAGGCCAAAATATCTCTCTTGATGAATTTAACTATGACCCCTTTAGTAACACTTAAGCAAGATGAGGCCTTGAGCCATTTGTTGAAGTAGTCGATGGCTACCAATATAAAGCGATGTCCATTTGATGCTTTTGGAATAATCAATCTGATCATATATGTCCCCTACATTGAAAAAGGCCATGGTGCTAAGAGTATGTGTAGGTCTTAAGGCGAAGCATTTATCTTATTTGCATAAACTTGGCGTAAGTGACAATGTCTAACATGTTTGATGCAATCGCCTTCCATTATTGACCAGTAGCATCCGAGCCTCATAATTTTCTTAACCAGTATGTAACCATTCATATGAAGGCTACATACTCCTTCATGTACTTCTTTCATCAACAACTTAGCTTTCTCATCGTCTACACATCTTAAACATGTACTGTCAAAAGAACAATGATATAAAGTGGACTCACTTATTAAGAATTGAGTAGCAAATCTCCTAATCATCCTTCTGTCCTTTTTCTTGACCTCTTCAGGGTATGCACCTTGTTGTAGGAACATTTTAACATCATGGTACCACAGCTTTTGGTCATTCATACCCTCAATTGCTAAATAGAAGGCATGCTTGTCTTCAATTTCAATAGTGAGGGGCTGAATCTCAACTCCACCGGATGTCTATATCAAAGATGCTAGAGTGGCTAAGACATCAATAAATTGATTATCAGTCATCGATACATGATTGAAGGTGATTTCTTTGAATTTCTCTATCAATTCAGTTAAGTGCTGGTGATAAGATACTAGTTTAGGATCCCTCATCTTATATTCTCCTCGAGCTTGGTTGATAATGAGTAAAGAGTCCCCATACACTTCTAATTCTTGAATATCTTTATCTAGGGCCATTTTGAGTCTCATGATGCATGCTTCGTATTCAATGATATCATTAGTATATGGAAAAACTAGCCTTATAGCCATAGGGTATTGAGTACCTTTAAGGGATATCAGTATTGCTGCAATTCCACACCCGGACATGTTAGCTACCCCATTGAAGAACATCTTCCATTTCAATGGTTCATCATCTTCTTCTTTATCAGAGCTTCCTTTAACTACCAAAATATCCTCATCAAGGAAATTAACTTATACCTCTTAAGGGGTATTATCGAAGGGAATTTCTACTAATTGATCTACTAAAGCTTACCCCTTGATTGAATTCCAATTCACATATATAATGTTGAAGTCTGATAGTAACATTTGCCACTTTGAGAGTCTATCAATTAAGGCTAGTTTGTCTGCTAAGTACTTTAAGGGACCATGCTGAATCAACAATTCAACCTAGTAGTAGAGTGTGTACTGTTTGAGCCGATGCATTACCCAAACAAGAGCACAGTAGGTTCTTTTAATTTCTAAATATTTTTGTTCCCTTTCAGTAAATTTCTTACTCAAGTAATATACAGCCTGTTCCTTTCCTTCTTCATTTTTCTAGTTGAGCATATACCCCACGAATTCTAGTAATATTACTAAATATAGGATTTAAAGGCTTCCCAAGTTTTGGCACTACCAAAACTGGAGGGTTTATGAGGTACTCTTTGATCGTTATAAAGGCTTGCTAGCATTCTTCATCCCAATTGATCTTAGCAAGTCAACTATTGTTTTGACTTTATCAGGGTCCACTTCGATACCCTCTTGATCAACCAAGACATCAATATAGGGCAAGGAGAAATTATCTTTAGGAGTTGCTTGATTAAGGTCCCGAAAATCTACACTCACTCCAACTTTTTCATTTTTCTTCATTACTAAAACTATGTTGGCTACCCATTTGGGATAATCGGATACCTCAATGAAATCGACCCCTTTAGTAATTTTCTGACTTCTTCCTTAATCTTCAATAGGACATCCAGTCGAAACCATGTTAACTTCTGTTTCTTAAGTTTGATATCCTCTTGTATGGGTAAGTGATGGACCATGATTGATGGATCCAATCTAGGCATATCTTCATAAGACCATGCAAACATATCTTAGTATTCAAATAGTAGTGTGATCATTTCAACCTTTTGTTCTTCTTTCAAATTCCCTCCAATTTTCATTGTTTTGGCACTGTCATCAATCTTAACATTAATCGTCTTAATTGGTTCGTTAATGGAAATTCTACTCATTTTATGTTTTTGCTAGCTTTCTTGCAAGTCATTGTGGTCATTGACATCACTCCCAACGACTAACCCAGTAAGGTTGAAGGTGATATCAATATTTTGATCACCTATCAATACAACGTATCCATGGCTTTTATTCGAAGCATTGGATGTAGGAAAAAAAAAGTATGTAAAAGAAAGAGTGTAAGTAAGGAAGAAGTGAAGAGAAAAGAGACTGATTCTTATTGAGAGGAAGCTTCTTTTGAGTACAATTATTTGTAGTATAAAGGTAATTTATTACAAAACTTTATAAAATGCTAGACCGTGATTCATCCTTTACCTTAGGGAAGACTTATTATTATTCATAGGGATAGAGAACCACTTATTCAAGTGATGGGACTTATTAGATGGGCTAGCTATTTTATTTCTACTGGATGCGTCCTCTTTGGCAAGCTTTGAATTTTGGATATCGGCCTCGATGAAAGTTTCTAACAATGGTAGGAAGGTCATCAGCGTGTAATACAACCTATCACCTTTTCTGCCCTTTGCTTACAATCTTTGCAATTCTTCCATCAAGGTTAGGATGTAGCCTAGCCCATAGGTTCCAAACTGGCCTTCTTTAAACTTTAGCTTCTCATCTTTCTCCCGATCTGTGATCATACATACCTCTTCAAACATTTGGAGCCCAAAGTCCTCTTGCTCTTTAGTGCCAATATAGGATATGGCTGTTTCTTTATATATTTCGTAATCCTGGTCACCTATAATCGTTATAACCTGGCCATTGGAGATGAACTTAACCTTCTAATGAAGACTCAAAGGCATGGCATCTATTGAATGCATCCAGGGTCTACTCAATAATAAGTTGAAGGTCCTTGGGATGTCCAAAAATTGGAATTGGATGTTAAACGTCTATAGGTTGATGTCAACTAGTAAGTCAATCTCCCCTATAATTTCCCTTCTAGATCCATCAAAAGCCCTGATTGTTGTCAAACTTAGCTTAATAGCAGTTGCATAAATGGTTAGTAGATCCAGGGTAGCTAGAGGGTAGACATTTAAGGATGACCCGTTGTTAATGAGGACTCTTGTTGTGATGATGTTGTTTACCCTCACTATTATGAATAGAGGCTTAGTATGCTAGTTACCTTCTTTGCCTAATTCTTCGATAGAGAGAAATTTGATCCATAATGAGGACAAAGTTAGTGATAGACCTTATTCTTTTAGGAGGGACTTTGACTTCCCTTAATGTTCTAAACAAAGCTTCCTGATGTAGTTCTAACGTTGTTAATAAAATTATGAGGGATATTTATACTGGAGTCTTAGTGAGTTAATCCATTACTTTATACTCATTAGAATTGATTATCTTGGTGAATGCAGACAATCCTTCTTTATGTTCAACTAGTTCATTGTTTGGTTTTTCTAGCATAGCCTTCTTTTTCAAGTCTTCTCTTAGGTCATAAATTTTGCTAGAGTGATTAATCCCTCTTACAAGTGAGCTAGATTGCCCCTGATTTACTACCTGATAGTTGAGAGGGGGAGTTTTATAACTTTCAGGGGCTAAAGGCACATAGAAGGTGTATCTTTTAGTCTATGAAACTTGTTTCTCCTCTTGCTTAAAGAATCTATAGACCCATGGCTTTGGGTTGGAACCAATTATGTTGATGACAAGATTTGAATTGTCAAATATCATATTGATGATGGGCTTATGGTTAGGCATGGGGTTGTTGTTGATATTTGGAGTTAGAGCCTCTACAAAATCCAGCTGGACTATACCTTCATCAATTAAGTCTTGAATTTTGTTCCTTAACCTCCAGCACGAGTCGGTTAAATGGCTTACTTGCCCTGGATGATACTGACACCTTGCATTGGGATAAAAAAATCTTAGCCTGTACCTTTCATTGGGAGCCTTAGAATGGAGCAGATTGTCTTTTCTTAGTTTTTCAAGTACCTAATTGAGTGGAACGAGTATTTTGTTAAACTACCTTAAGGCTCTATTAACTTGTGATTGGCTTGTATATTGTTGTTGAGCTGGTAGAGGATTTGCCTTGAAAGAGACCTAAGTATTAGGTTTGGTATTTGATTTGACCATGCTGATAGTAGCTTCTCGAGGCTTACTAGTGGTGGGTTTAGTAGAGGGTGATCTTCTATCTAATGTCCCTTGTAACTTGTTGGAGGAAGCAGTACTTTCAATCCGATACCCTATTGCTACTACTTTTACAAAACTAGAAGAGGCTTACCCAATCAGGTGAGAGAAATAAGGTCCCTCGAAAGTGTTGATAAAAGTTGAAGTTAGCTCTTTCTCAATCACAGGAGTAGATACCCTTGTAGCTAGGGATATCCACCTTTGGGCATACTTATTGAAAGATTCATTGTGCCTCTTCCTTGGGGCAACCAAATCTATTATGGTTAGCACAACTTCAACATTGAACCTATATTACAAATAAAATACTCTAGCTAGCTTTTCCCATATGTTCACCTGATTTAGATCCAATTGGGCATATTAGGTCAAAGCAGGGCCAATTAGGCTATCTTGAAAAGTTTAGACCATGAGTTGGTCATATTACACATACTTGCACATCTTACGTACATATAGTCGAGTGTGCATTTAGGGCATCTTTTCCCATTATATTTTTCTAAGTCAGGTACTTTGAATTTTTTTAGGAAGCTTCCATAGTCGTTGGCAAAAAAGTCTACTATCCTATCCTGCTTGAATCCATCATACCCTTTGAGCATTTTCATCTTTTTAGTGATTTGTTGAGTTAATTGCTTCTTAAGCTCTTTTAATCTATCCTAATCAGCTTCGAGCCTTGGGTTGACTGGAAAGGAGTTATTGTTTAGCTTGAAAGTTAGGTTAACCTTCGAATAGACCCCCTTCTATCTCAAAGGATTCAAAGGCCTAAATGACTTTGGGGGTAGGCTTCTTTTGCTTCGAGGGGTTGGGCTTCAGCGTTTTTTCCATATCGGGCTTTAAAGCTTTCTTCATTTGATGGAGCTATAGACCTGAGCAAGGTGATGCTATCAATGAGAAAGCTCAATTGATTAGCAGTCTTCCTTGTTATTTGTTCCAAAGAGCGGAACCTTAGCTTGGTAGGATCAACAATTTCAAGGTTGACATTGTTGTTGTTGGCATTGATATTGTCATTTCCTTAGCTAGCCATTCTAATCTATAAGTGGGTTCGGATAGAACTTCTCTAGAAGGTTTGATGCTTGGGAGCTATCTTGGCGACCTGTTTAAGACCACTTCTCGACAAGTTAGCACACGAATATTTTTAAAAGAGATTAATGACAAACAAAGAAATGCATGGCATACAGATACAAAGGAATAAAATCAACAAATAACTAGTAAGATGGTAATTTTTCTTTTTTCTTTTTTCTTTTTTTGTAGCTTTTGGAGTTCCCTTTTACATTATTTGAAAAAGGAAATCATTCAAGAAGATTATTCCTATCTTTAAATGTTCTTTTGGCACATGACAAACATTCCCCTTTTCTACTTAATGGACCTTACTGGTGCTCCCTTTCTTGTTCCTAAGTTAGGCTCTTCCATTTCTTCAAATTCTTTAAGCCTCTTCTAGGTCATCCTTAATTGATGTTCCAAGCCTTAGAATGTTGTTTGGTTCCCGAAAGAGATCTTCCCACATGTCCCGCTCTTCATAGATTATTTCTACATGGGCTTATACATGGTCCATGTAGGTCTTGATTTTAGGATCTGGTTCAGCTGGTGTAGGTTAGATGACTTCTAGTGCTCGATCATAGATTTCCCTTACCTTATGGAGCTAATCATATAAATATTCTTTGGCAACTCAATGCTTGTCCACTTCTTTTAAACACTTTCCAAAATCGACATTTGGGCTGATAATCCTTGTTTCCTATAACTGTTTGATTGCTCTAAGTTTGGACATCTTCTATAGTAGTAAAATCTAAAGGTCCTCATAATCTAAGGCCATGATATCCGATAGAGGCCTATAGACTATATCTTTGATACCTCTAAATTGTTTAATCATATTGTTAGGGTAATAACCTATGCATAATTTCATCCTAATTAGGGGTATTGCTTAATAATTTTTGTAGACTAAGATTACCCTTTTGAAGTTGCTCCATCTTGTTATCCATAAGATATCGGCGATTTAGAAGTTTCTCAACACTTCCACTCAACAGTAAGTGGATTTCCCTTCTAGGAGATGGACCTTATCAACAAAAGAATCGATTAAATCAATATTGTAAGCAAACTCTCCATAGATTAGATCAAGCCCATAACATTTCATGTAGCTCACAAACCATATTATCAATAATGCCATGCTAGTCTTTAGTGTGCCATCATTCTTTTCTTTCAAAATTTTGAGGCTTTTGATCTGTTTTATAAGGAGGGTTAGAACATATGATTTACCTTCAAAAAATTGGCTCACTAACTTAATGACCCTGAAATGGATAAGAAACTTTCCATTAGGGAATAGGAGGGTCTCAAATGCAGTTAGGATAAATGCTTTTATTCTATTTTGTTCACAATCTTTGAGATTGTCACAAAAGATGCAGCGTTGGTTAGATTTAAGCTCAATAGCGAACCAAGCTTTTAAGTCTTCTAGTTTAATGCAATTACCATTACAACTTCTAAGGGCTTTGTTCACTTTAGCTTTTCTAATACCTAAGAATCTTGAAAAGACATTCACTAGGTCTACTTCCAAATTTGGGGTATATATATTTTCTAGGGAAAGGGCTTGAAGTAATTAGGTATACTCTTTAAGTGTTGGGCTAATCAAGTGAGGCCCAACTCGAAAAGCCACTTCTTTGGGTTCCTAAAAGTTGGTCAGAGCCTTAATTAAATTGATCTCTATTTTTACTTTAGGAAGTGATAGAATGGGCCTGATCTTACTGACGATAGTCTCTTGTCCCCTTGGATTGAAGCGTCTAAACCATTGGTCCAAGATGGGCTTGAGCAAATAGCCTTGCCTACAAACTTTTTCCTGAAGTAGATAGAGTTGGATGAACAAGCCATTTCCTAATCTGAATTACAAAAGAAAAAAATATGTTGCAAGATTGAATGACCATTATTAACAATGACAAAACCTATTTACAACAATTCTATGTTTACAATACGTTAAAATTATAAGGGAAATCAAGGAAACTCGAAGCCGTTCTATATTTTTATTTCCATCTTTCTTGATTATTCGTCGATTCTAGATATCATGAATGCATAGAGGGTGGGTTCTAAAGGTTCTTAAGCTTATGCGACCTCACTTGTTAAATAACACTTTCATTACTTACATTAAGCTTAAGTGGGGATGGCCTAATCAACTATGAGCGGTGGTTACACCATAACACCCGGAGCCTACACAATGGTCACCCATCCTAAGGTCCTAATACGGTCTTGGTTTGATTGTTTCTACCATACTTTTGTGGAAAATTAAACCCTTTCCCCCAAATGGTTTAAATAAATAAAACTAAATCTACAAAAATATTAGGACAATTATAATACAAATAACAAAGAACGAATAAGTAAATAAATTGTATTTATGGTGATTTTTAGAGGTTAATTTTAATTTTGAAAAGTTGAATGGCTAACCCTCTTGATATTCCCCAGTGGAGGCACCAAGCTGTCGAGCCTTTTTTTTCCCTAATTTTTATTTATTAAGGTTTCTCTAAACTGATCAGCATTAAACCCTACCCATTAAATATTGGCCTTCGACAAAGATTTAAAGAAAATCGGTCTTTTTTTTTTTTAAATGCATTGGAGTCACCACCTAATCGAAGTTGGAAAAAAAGAGTTAAGTTATAACCAATTAGATTGATTGGTTATAACTTAACTACTAGTCTATCAATTAAACTAATTTTATAAAAAATGGTTTTAGAAACCAAAGATTTGGAACCGAGGGTTAGGTTTTTTAAACCTTTACGGGTATCATTAACTTTCAAAATTTAACTTTATCCTTAAAAATCACCTTTCAATTTTATAAAACAAAAACTCAATTATTAGTTACTTTAATTTGGATAACTTAAGTAATCTAAACTTTTAAAAAAGGAAAATTAGATTTTTTTTATATTTTATTATCGCCCTATAAGTGCCTACATACCTGCTATTCGAGATCAGACGTATATAGTTCTTTTTTTTTAAAAAAAAAATTTAGTGGGTTGTTTGATTTTAGTTCTTAAAAAGGTTAAGTTTATGTTTTTACCCAATTCTATTTATTTAAGGAAATTTTCCTAAATGGCCCTAATCAGTGTTTTATTTTTGGAAACTCTAAAATAGTCTTAATTTGGGAAAAGTTTATTTATTTTTATTTTTGGAAAACCCAATTTTTCTAAGTGTCAAAATGATTTTTACTAACTTATTTAGTTATTTTTATTATCTTGTTTATTTATTTCTTATTTATCTATTTCTATTAAACTAAATAAGTAAATAAAAGACTCCCTTTCTTCTTTTTCTTATTTTTCTTCTCTTTATTTTTTCTTCTTCCTTCTCTTTCTCTCTCTCTCTCTCTCTTTTACAAGTACATGGATAAAAGGATAAATATAAAAAATTAAAAATTAAAAAATAATTAAATTAAAAAAAAAATTTGCAGACCAAGTTGGGCTAAAGTTGCCTTGGTCGACTTGGGGTCGACCTAGGACAGCTTGAGTTGGCTTGGTTGGCTCCGGTCAGCTTGTATAGCTTGGATCAGCTCAAAAAGTTGAATCAAAGTGTCTTACCTAAGGTTTTTGGGTGTAAGGATTTTGTTGGTGGTAATAGTTTTTACCAAAAATCACCGTGAAGGTAGCTATCCTAGAGAGAGAAAGGGATCAAGTTAGAGAGAGAGAAAGCTTTGATTTGTTTATCTGGTGCATTTCTAAGCTTATGTGGTGTTTCCCGACCCCTACTTATACTAAACACAACTTGAATGAGCTTAGAAAGGTCATTAATGGAGAAAAACGACCATGAATGGAGATATCAAATTTTTAGTTTTTTTTTTTTTTTTCATTTTTAGAGCCACTTTAATACTTAATCTTGACTGAACTTAGATGGGTTTTGGGGTAGATTCAAATGTAGGCTATGCATACTACACAATTTCACCATTAATTTAGTAAAATCGTATAGTAAAATTGATAAAAAATGACCTTGAATAAAGCACATGTAGAAGAAAAAACTAGAGAAATGAAACTGGAAACTTGAATTCTTGAGAAGAAAGGGGCACTAGTCACGTGCAAAGCACATGTTACGTACCCTTACATGTGCATTTGAAAAAAAACAGGGCACGCATAACACCCCCTCACCAATACCCCTTCCTCCCATATGTAAATTTATTTACTTAAAAAAAAAAGCAAGAATCCTTACACTCTTCTAAAAAACTTTACTTTACCCCTTTTGTATTATTGTTATTATTATTTTTTTTCTTATTATTATTACTTTACATTTTTTTAGTTTCTTATTTCTTAGGTCTTTTCTTACATTTTTACACTATTGAAAATAAATAAATAAATGAAAATAAAATAAAAGAGGGGTAAAAATTGGGTGTTTACAGACCCGAAGCTCAAATAGAGAGTCAGAGCGACAAGAGTTCAGGAGATGAGTTAATAGAAGAGGATGTCTATGCTAAGAATCTGAATGAACTCTTAGCCATGATGAGTTGACCTAAAGGTAGATCCCAAATAAAGGGAAATTTTATTTCATATTCAATGTTTAGTGAATGGGAAGACCTGTTCCCTGGTTTTTTATCGAAGAAGTTGCACCAACATCATTTTTATTGAGCTAGTAGAGTAGATGAAGATGTCAACCTACCCGCATCCCTAACCTTATGGGTTAAAGTGGTTTAATAACATGGGTATGGTCCATGTGTATAAGAGAGCTCGAATTATATTCAAGGTTGGGTAGTATGAAGATGAGATTGAATTAGACATAGTCCTTATGAATGCCATAAATTTACTTCTTGGTTGATCATGGGAGTATGACTGAAAGGTCATCCATGATGGCTTCCTTAATACTTACATGGTTTAGAAGGATGGGAAGAGCTATTGCTTAACCCCCATGAATGTTGAGGAAATCCAGAGTAACTTAGCACCCATGATGAAGAGAAAAGGGAAGAGAATTTTGTACGGTATCTTGGCTTATGCTCATTGTTTAATGTCAAGGACGACTTCTTTTCAGCCCTATAGTGATAGGCATCAGTGTACAACTATCTATAAGTCAAGGCCGACCTGTCTTAGGCCGATGCCGACCTACTCTAACCTTAAGCTAAATTGTTCAATGCTGAGGCCGAACTAATACTAGAAGACCGAGAGCAAGAAAAAAGAGCCACTTGGCATCAAGTCTATCATCTGCCGTAAAGCCAAGAGACCGTATGACTAAGGACTCAAAGCTAAAGATCTACTTGGTACAGCACAGAGAGACTAGTGTAAACTAATTCTAGTATTGGGCAATTGTAGGCCGACCTTTTAGGTATCTTGGCCAAGCATTGCGAGACTTTAAGCACTCCTCCTCAAACCTAAACATCCAATTGCCGACTTCGTTCAGTTCGAATCCTGCTCTTTCCTGAACAAGTCGAATAATTGTATGCCAACTTTTTCTCTTAAAACTGTACATTTGAATTCTTGTGAATATTTTTCTTACTTTTAATTATGGGCCCATTTTTTAGGGTTTAACATCTTGTACATTATTTACATTTTTTCCACTAGGGTTTTTAGGACTTACTATAAATAACATAATTTGTAATTAGTAAAGGAGGATTAGATAATGAAGAAATATAACTACACTTGGAACTTTCCTTTTTCGTGTAAGGTTACTCTTGAGCTTTTAGAGCTTGCATTTGTTAGATTATTAAGTCTTGATTAACTCTTTAATCTTTCTTGCATTCTTATAAATCTTATCCTTAAGATTATGGTGAACCCTTCATTTAAGCGAGTTAGTGAGTTACATCTAATCTCATTTGAAAACTAAGTAACATTTAGTATTCATGAGTCATATCGAACCTTATTTTAAGCTCAACCCTTGATTGTATTTGTGTCTTGGTGTGTGATATCCATACATATTTACCACCAAAACCCTCATTTTACTTCTCAATTCTTCATTCCCATCCGAAACTTGACTACCCATTCTGGTTGGAGACTCGCTGTCATATTAACCTATAGATCATTTCGAAAGCATGTTAGGAGTCACCACTTTAATGACATTCCCTACCCTCTTACCTCTTCTAAAAATCAAAGCCAATCCTAATTCATCTACTTACTAGTAGAGGGAAATCTCTGATACCATTTGTAACATTGTAAGCCAAAGGTAATGAATAGTTAGGCCAACAAACACTAATGAACCCATTTCTACTACTTAGCTCAAAAGTTGTAACCATATATGGACAAATTATTCATCACCACGGCCTTATAAATTAGTATCATAACTTCTCATAACCCATTTCGAATGCTTAATCAAAAGATATCACATTTTTACTATTGATCAAAATTTTTAAATCTAGTGCCTAATAATACTCACAAATCATTGCTTTATTTTTTTGGAAACCAACTCTATTCTATATTAATATTTTGAGGTTTGTAAAGGTGAAAAACTAAGATAATAACATTCTATTAAAGGCTTCAATCAAGAAGGTAAGTCTTTGTAATATTGTAGGAAAATTTCATTCCCTTTATTTCTTTTTATTTTCTCTTAATTATCCTTTGCTTTTGTCACTACAATACATGAGACTTTAACTAAATTTTTCACATATTTTGGTTATAATCTATTACAAATTTATTTTATTTTAGATATTGATGGGATTGTACTATCATTTAGTTATTTTTGCTACCATTGTGCTTGTTAGGCATTGTTGTTGCTAGTATGTTATGCTATCTTCGTGGTGAGGTAATATTAATTACTTAATTAAACAATGGTAATATATACTCTCGATATGCCCAAACATCTCTTCTTGGATAAAGGAAATAAAAAAACTTCACAACCAATAAGGATCTATGCCTTCTATCTTAACCCATGACACATGGATGTAAGAGCTTGAATTTAGCACTTTTTACTTTAATATCATGTTAAATTATGATCCACAATTGTCCTTTAAGATGTTTAAATTACTAATCATTACAACATTGTTAACAAAAGAATCACGATGACCTAAAATCATGTAAATAAGGAAGGATACTTAATAAACAAGAACCCATTATCAAGCTAACAAGTCTAAAAACTAGCAAAAATAAGCTCAAACAAAAGATAAAATTTATATGAAAATTTCACACAATCCACCAGCCTATGCAAGTGGATTGGTTGGATGATGATAGACTAATAAATTGGTTTAATTAGTTACTTTTATTTGAATCTAGTACCTTCTAGGTTCCTTCTAGACAATTAGATCTTTACCTTAAGTCTAAATTCACCATTGCTTAATAAAGTGATAGCACATTAAAGGTGCCTCCATCCTCTAATTAGAAGTCTCATCCTTGATTTATAATGACTTGACACATCTATAGAATATAATTTTAATATTGTTGAAGAAAACGAGCAAATTCTAGCTTTTTTTTCAATTATTAGCTTATATTAAACTCCCCTTATCCACTTCCAAATAACACTAGTTGCAATGACTTTGCTTATTCTGATACCAATTTTACCATTTAGAAGTCATTCCCAAGAACAACATTCATACAACTTTTTATGATTGTTAGTAGAGATTAGTCTTAGTATAAAATCTCATGAGGCTCAACATCTACCAACTTTTTCTAGTCAAGATGTTGCTTACCTTCATCTTGTTACTCTAATCATAATGTGCCTAGAATTCAACTTTTTTTCTAATTAACTTACTAACCCTGTAGTCTTGCTTATTTATCATATCTAATGCCCATATTTTCATGCCTACTTCAATGTTTAATTTTGTCTCATCAATTGTAACTCTATGTACATAACTAGCAATAGGTTTATAATTGTGCACAAATGGGGGAGAGCTTGTATCTCAACCCTTTATAGAGCATGAATACCAACATAAGACATATATCTCGTTTAGGTTGACCAATATTGACCTATTAAGGCAATCAGTTGTACTTCGGTTCATCCATTTTGATTCACTAACCCATTCAAATAACTTGTAATCTAAAATTGCCTATCCTTAAACTTAATTAGATTTGTATTTGATTAAGAAGATATGAAGGGATACCGATAGCAAATAGGACCTTTTCCCCTTTATAAGCTATCATCTAAATAAATGAGCATCTTTTGGATGAAAGGACAACAACATCATGTGCTCCTAAAGATGTGGAAGTTTGTGGTTGCCGTCATAGTTGTACATCAAAGGCATCATCCTAGCTACATTAATGTGTCGTTCACTTAAGGAGAATTGGAATTCCATTCCCCATTTATTCCTTATTATAGCGTTCACTTGGTTTTTTGTTTCTAAATTGCAATTCCGTAAGGATCCTTGTTACTCGAAATCAAATAATAAGGATTTCTTAATTTAATCAAATAATCACAATTCTTCATAAAATTTCACATTTTTTTTTCTAAAAATAGCTTCATACCAATTTAACGATAACCATCACCACCATTACCGTCATCACTACCAACCATCACCAATCGTTGCCACCATTACCGTTGCTGCTAACATCACCCACCACAACCACTGCTGCCACCGCCACTGTAGCCACCGCCACTTCTGACCACCGCTATCATCATTACCATTGCTGTCGTCATCACCATCGCTGCAACTACCACCACCCACCCCACCTCCCCCCTATACCGTTACCACCATCGACTACTGTCACCATTGACCACCATTATCACTACCGCTCATAGCTATTGTAGACTATTACCACTACTATCACCTATTAATTTAGACTTACATGAGAAAGAAAATGGATAAAAAGTAATTTAGTCACTAAAGTTCTATTATGTATCTATTTTTAAATTATTTATTAATCTAATTAAATAAAATAATATGTATTACATCCTTATTACATTTATTAGAAATTCCAATCCTATTCTCCCCTCATTTTATTCAGTAAAGTGAATAGGCTATAAGAGAAGCATTTGCAAAGGACACTCGAAATGGTTGTGGAAAAAGGCTCACTTTTGTTAGTGGCTTCCATGCACTAGAAATTAAACCATTCATATGCTCTCTTGCTTCTTTAACTGTGACGTCTTTATTATCCTATA
This sequence comes from Lumnitzera littorea, assembly GCA_024138015.1. Lineage (NCBI taxonomy): Eukaryota > Viridiplantae > Streptophyta > Magnoliopsida > Myrtales > Combretaceae > Lumnitzera > Lumnitzera littorea. Next base: position 99,070,142 of record JAMXBB010000008.1, read on the forward strand.
TATTATATTCTATGTATAACCCATCATGTCCGTCTTGGTCCTCATCCTGTAAATAAATCAATTATAAGAACATTACTTCTTCACTAGCTTAAACAAAGACATTGTTAGCAACTTCAAATGATTTTCTTTATATATAAGACATTAAATTTTTGGATAAATTATAGTAAGGCCCTTGAAACCATCAAATTACGTGAAGACCTTGAATTTCTAAAATCCTACATTTACATCCCTTTGAAAATATTGACTGAGTATATTTTCTCCAATAATACAATACCAAATCAGACTTTCTACATAAAATATGTACTTGTTTTCGTTTCTTTTAGGCCTGTTCATCAACTTATTTGGTTAATTTTTGACACCGGTATTAAGAGTTAAGTTGCGCAATAATTTGGCTTTTGAAAAATTGTTTCAAATTATACAAAAGAGAAAATTTTTCCCATAGAAAATATTTTGCAAAATGTAATTACGATATTTTAGAACTTTGGGATTTTGCTTAATAGTTTTCAAAATCTGCTCTTATAATTATCCTTTATACTCCCTCATTACATATATTGTCAAATTGTTAGTTAATTATAATAAATGAGTTGGTGGACTTTTATCATGTTGCCAAGTTTTCCAAAGGACAAGTATATATTCTCTCTTACCTTGGCACTTCCCAAGTCACCCCAAAGGCCAAGAAATGTTGCTGTAGAGGAAATTACCTCTGGAATTATGATCTGAATTATTATACGTAGATTATTATATGGAAAAATCATCCATTTAGCTATGTGAAGTTAACCTGAGTTATCATCTTATTATCGAAAAGAAAAGTGAACCCCTTTTTTTTTTTTATGTGTTGTCAAACCTTTTTTTTTTTCAATAAATATTTTCCAACTTTTAAAAATGAGATCTCCTATTAACTCCATTCGATTTCCAACTTCTAATTGGTTTACAAATAATTAACGTAAGAAAATCATGTTATAAGATATATTTAATCAAGCAAATTTGATAAAAAGATAGAAACATAAAAGAAAGGTTCAATAAATACAATCCTTGGTGCCATTGCCAACCAACCCATGGCCTTGGAGTACTGGACAATATCACAAAAAGAATGGTTGGTGACCACTCACTAGTTTACATAGCGGTGTGATCGCTCTATGATGGTGGATGGTTACAAATTAACTCAAGAATTGAAAAAAATAAAAAAAATCATATATGAGTGATAGTGGATAACTATGCACCACTCAATAGGGATGTACCATCCTCATGGGATGGCAAGTAGCCACCCACCAGTCTTTTTGCTCCGTTGTTGACCATCTTTGAGCCTTAGGAAGGTAGAAAATGGTGGCAATTTTTTTTTTTTTTTTGTGACATTTTATGAATTTGTCTATAGTTTGATCTATTTTTATTATATATTATTTAATATACTTAACATATTATTTCATTTAATTAATCATAGTAGATTAATAACCAAATTAGTCTATGTTAAAGATGGATAAAAAAGTTGGCCAAATTGACTAAGACTTAATTTATGATAGTTGAAAAACATTAAGGTTTCAAATAGGGGGAAAAAAAAAACAATTGAAGATTCATGTAAAATATTAGGTTGATGATGGGGTCTAAATATGTATTTTTCTCTATATTTAATATAACTACTTAATTTAAAAATTACCCACCACTATTCATGTTTAGTTTAATTTTAGGATTCATATATATGCTATTAGTCATAAGTGTAGGTTTCAATAGTATAGCGAAGTTATTCGTCACATACCGCTTTTCTCAAAGTATAGACTGGGTTCCAACCATGCTTAGCCTGGATCTTGGAGCTAAAATGATTAGTGATTTCATCAAGAGCTTTAAAACATATCTTCATGCAGTCTCGTAGTTTCATTGACACGTCTGAGTAACCATGATTCCGCCTAAATAATGAAAAAGGAATGTACACTGAGTGCTTTGAAAACATCAAATAGAGAGGAAGAAAAAAATGAATGATTATTGTCTTGTCAATTTTCGATAAATTTGGGATGTGGATCCCTCGATTCAATTTTCTTGAACTTCCCTTAATTTATAAACTAATGGGTTGAAATTGTTTATATTTTTAAAATATACTATAATACCATTAAGATGTTAAGATTTCTTTTATAAATAACTAATTATGTGGGACCATTGCTTGATGTAATGTGCTAATATAACGCCTACCTTTTGACAGGCTCAGTACACAGAATAAGTTCGTCTAAGGTGCCATACACGTCAAAAATATCATCGATGATGTAGACCAATGATATAGGTTCTCTCTTCGGACAACCCGGGGTCTGTGAATATTGCCATGGACCACGTGAACCATTTTAGAGGTCGGTCTCTAACAAATTTCAGATTCTTTGCTAATCCAAGTTCTCGCCACCACCTGGTACAGAAAAAAAGTTTCCAGCCATTGCACTTAATAAAACTTTCTACTTTTGAGGGCATAAAAATATAGAGAGAAAAGCATATATTATATATGGAAGAAAATGTTGCAAGAAAACTTCGAGAATGGCCTAAAAAATTAGAGTGGAATTGGGAAGGAAAAAGGTCATTTGTTTGTTAATGCACATTGATATTAGCCTTTTCAGTGAGTGTTAAACAATATCACTAGTGAGTTAGTAACTATAAACTGCCATAGACTTTTATTGTTCGACACTACCAAAGCCAAGTCAATAAATCCTGAGGATGATTGCTATAATATCTAAAAACCGTAAGATATTGATTATAGCATATGGCGTAACTAGTCTAGAAAACTGATTTATCCAAAAATAATACATCTTCATATGTTGATTTTGCAGCATGTTGTGGCACTTAGAAAATGTATAAGACGACTTACTTGGATACTTCAAGAATTTCTTTTTGAAGAATGTGTAACGAGGACTTTTTACTGCAACGCTAGACAATTCAGGCTATCTATTTAGTAAAACACAATCTAAATCATTGCTTTTATTAAAATCCTATAACCTGTAACTTGAACAACGGGATAATAGGTTTTGAGAATTAAAAAATGAAAAAAATATATATAATTAAATAATAAAAACAAAATAAAATAGAAACTCCAAAACATAAACCTAAAAAGTCAAATATATTTTCCCTTGTAGACACCCAATTTTTACCCTTCTTTATTTTATTTTAGAATAGATTAAAGGGCCCTAAATTAGAAAAAATTAAGAAAACCCAAAAAAAAAAAAGAAATTTAGGAAAAATTAAGGAAAACCCCAAAAACAAGAGATTTAGGAAAAATACAAAAAAAAAAGGAAAAATAGGAAAAAGCATAAAAAAATAAGAAATCTAGGAAAAAATATCAAAAAATAGGAAAATAGGAAAAAGAAAAGAAATTTAGAAAATACGAAAAAAGGAAAAATTTAAAAAATAGAAAAAAATCACAAAAGATAGAAAAAATAGAAAAAAATAAAAGATTTAAAGAATTTAGAAAATAATAATTTTTAGATAGTTTAAATAGAATAGATTTTTTAATCTAAATGAGGAGAGGAGAATTAGGTATGAGCTTAGATTTGAATATAGCTTAAGCTTATCTAATCCATATGTACAATTATAAACAAGGCACATGCCAAATACTTAATGGTAAAACACTTGAACATTAAATTAGGTTTGGTTAAAGGTTTGGGGTTTGAGTCTTACAGAAGGTAGAAAACACCCTTTTGGTTTTTTACAAAACACATTGCTACGTATTAGGGTCTTATTGTGCTACATATCAAGACATGTGGCACTTTCTCATTGGCTGATGTGGCGCTACGTCAGCACCCTTTCTTTCTTCTTCTTTGATTTTCTCTAAAAATCCCATACTTTCCCTCTAGTCAGTTAACTTTAACAACATTTTTAAGTAATTTATTATTGCAATTTCATCAAATTAATGGTGAAATTGCAAAATGGACATATCCTATTATGAATTGAATTCAAAACCGAGATCAGATTCATCCATTAATTCATTCAAATCGGGATTCAAAAACTAAAAAAAAAAAAAAAAAGGAGGAAATCTAGGGGGAGTCCATTTTTTCAATTCACATAACACATGCAAATAGAGGGGTTTTGATTTCAAAAACATAGCACATACACACGATAAGTAGGGGTGGAATTGGATTTCTTAACATACACACAGAGGAGGGGAAATTCTTTTTTTTTTTTTTTCAAAGAGACACATAGGGACCTCTATCTCTCTCTCTCGATTTTATCTCTCTAGGACTCTCTCTTTCTCTATCCATTGTTTATCTCTCTCTCGACCAACCTACTCTCACGTGCATCACCAACTACCCTCAAAGCTCCAGCCACCAACCTATTACCCACTCCAAACCTTAAACCATCCATACACATAGTTACCCTCTTAGTTCTTTCTCTCCGTACCATCTCTCTCTCACATCCAATGAACCAAAGCCCCAACCAACTACGTCCAACTACTGCACAGTAGCTATTACCCTCCTACTAACCATGACATACATGCATATCGTCACTTATCTCTTAGGCACATTACGCACATATACAAGCTTTCAACCTTTTCTCCCCTAAATACATCCTTCATACATATACATAAGAGGGGGAAGGTACACTTTTGAACCACATGACTACCTCTCTCTCTCTCACAATCGCTCACAAATCAGCCACACCTACATCCTTGAATTAGCACCACAACTACCCTCGTACATACTACTACATACGACACTTCATTACTCAAGCACCGACCACCACCAAACCACTACTTTAGGCGGTTGCGCTTGGGTAAACCTAAATCTCCAATCCAATAGCCACAAAAGTGGCTTTTCTCGATTGTTTTAGTTGCCAAAACAACCTCCAAAGCATCATTCTAGTTGCTGCCATCATCTACTCAAGAGTCGACTCGTATCCATGACTAACCCGAGGTCCAACTTGGCCCGAATCGACCTAATGCGACTGACCTCAAATTGATGCTCTATTACAAACCACTCCTAACTCCATGTGCCTGTTGGTCTAACTTCATTTCTTTTATTTATTGTTATTTCATTTTTTACATTGTAAATGTACTTGTAATTAAAAAAAAAAAGAAAAGGGGAAGAAGTATTTAGTTTAGTGTTATTTATTTTCACGTTCTAACAAAAAAAATATAAAAAATAATGAAAATATATAAATAAAATAGAATAAATGAGCAAATAAAATTCATTTTATCACTTAAGGAAAGCAACTTTTCAAAAATAAATAAAAATAAGCGAATTACTCCCAAATTAGGATATTTCTAGAACTTTCCACAAATAATTCCGATTTAGGATTCTTTAAATAAATCAAAATGGGTAAAAATGTAAACCTGATTGATTTTCAAAAATTAAAATCTATTCAACCCACTATGTTTTTGGTGAATGAACTATGAAAGTCTAATCTCAAATAGCAAATACTTAGACACCCGTATGTTAGTAGGGGTGATTTAAAATATGGAAACTTTTATATTTTTCATCTTTTTAAATATTTGTATAAATTGATTAATTTTAGTTACGTATAATATGACTAATCATTTAGAAATTGAAAAAGAGTATTATTGAAAAGCAAATTTAAAATTGGAAAGTTAAAAAGTAGTACCTATTTAAGGTTTAAAAAATTAGTTCCTAAATCTAGATCTCTAGTTTTCAAAAGCCGTTTTATAAAATTGGCTTTCTTGATAAGACCGATAGGAAAGTTATAACTAATCCACCTAATTGGTTATAACTTAACTTTTTTTCTTGATTTCGATCGAGTGACGACTCCAAAGCATTTTCAAAATATAAAAAGAACTGGTTTTCTTCAAACCCTAGTTGAGAATCAGTATTAAACGAGTTAGTACTGACTGGCTTAAAGAAAATTTAATTTTAAAAACCAAGAGGTGAAAAACCAAGCTCAACAACCTTAACTCTCTCAAAGTAAAAATGAACTTTATCATGGAAAAAACGTATTGTTTATAATAGACAAGAGGCCTTTTATGTTCTTGAATAATATATTCATTGAAAAACTCATCCCAATATGTTTTCTCATGATTTTTTCTTACTACATTCATTAAAAGTTACTTTTGTTTTTTGGGGTTTAGGGTTTTTGTATTTTAATTCAATTGTTAATAGCAGATGTTAGGGTTATTGTATATTTTTATCATATTGTTAGGATTTTTTTGTTTGGGATTGCATTAGGTCCTACGAATTATTGCATAGGGTCAAGCAAATTAGGGATTTAAAAATTCGTAGTGTGGTTGCTACTATCAAGCCTAACTATCGACAGTTCAAGAAGGAGGGAAACATAATTTCCATTTACTGTTGACAATAAAACGAAATTGTATTTCCTCCCACTTTATAAATGTCAACAATTATCTACTATTATCAACAATTAAATGAATCTACGACAATTTTGAGAATAAAATTATATCTAGCAATAAATAAAATTGGGGAGCCTCTGTATCCACATTCACTGTTGACAGTTTTTCCTATTATTTAACTAATAAATAGTTCTTGTTGACAGTTTTCTCTTTTTTTGTCAATAGTTAATGGCTATACATAACTATCTAATTTTCATAATTTTATTAAAACATAATTTTATGAAATTCGTATAGGTTTATGTTTTTTTGGAGGAAGTAAGATGAAGCGGCTGATGACATCATACATGCATTACTTGTATAACTCAAGATCTCCATTTTTTTTTTCAATTGTATTGTTTATACCTTTATTATTATTGGAATGTCTTGATTTTGCTTCCTTGGTTTATCTTTACATAAGCAAGAAGAGAGTAAGAAGATAAAGGTAGATGAACATCTAGTTAAGGGAGAGGTTAACGATGATTTTGATTTATACATTTTTGTTAGTTGTAAATAGTTTTAGGTTACTCTTATATGATTATGTTTGTCTTTGTTTTTAGATGCTTCTAAGGAGAGTTGAAAAGTAGCGTGTTCTTCCTCTTAAAGAAAAGAAGGAATACAAAAGAGGAAAATTAATATCTCGAAAGAGTATCAAGTTAGAAGGAGAAGTCCAGGGTTGTTATGAAGTCGATAAGATTAGATGGGTACTCAAAATTATTGACTTGGGACCATGTTATTCTTTTTTAATACTTATTTTGTATTGTTTATTTTTTATAGTACTAGACAAGATGTCAACCTAAATATGTTGTCGAAGTCCTTTCATCCTTTTCCGAAGTAAAAAAAGATGCAATGAGCAAGGAAGGACTTAGTGGCCTTTTGGGGTTGAATTGTGGTAAGATGGATAGAGATCTACGCATGTGGTTGATTGAGAACTTTGACTCAAAGAGCTGTATTCTAGACATAAATGGGCAAAGTCTTTCTATTACTCCTCTTGATGTGGAAAATATTATTGGCTTAAGTAGTAAAGGTTAAAATGTACCAATAGATGCTAAGGAGGAGCTATTAGCCAGTGTGAGGAGTAGGTTAGAGTTGAAAGAAGATGTTAAGTTAATAGTCCTTGAGGAATGTTTTCAAAAAGATGAGGCAGTTGATGACAAGTTCAAGAAATTGTTTTTTATATAGGTACTTAGCAAGTTACTTACCCCTCAATTTGGTGTGACAATGGTGAGAGAGTAATTCGTAGTGGTAGCCAATGCAAGTAACATACCATGATATAATTGGGCAAAATACATTCTATAAAGAACGCAAAAAATAAAAAAAATTTCAAATTTAAAGAATATTAATTTCTTTAAATTTGAAATATTAATATTCTATTAAAAAATTAATATTCTTTAAATTCGAATTTTATACTTATTAATTAAATTATATTAAGTAAAGATTGATTAAATTAATAAGCAAAGATTAAAAAGATTAAGAGTAATTAATTTATTTCTACTATCTTTCTTCCTATCAATTTATTTACACTTGTTCTTGAAGTAGAAAGCGTTCCATCTGTTCCTGAATAGCTTCTTTCAAAAGGGCTTCTACTTCTTCAGTGACTGTCTTAGTAGAAGATATTATTTCTTGGAACTGAGGTTTATTGTTTTTTACGTAAGCCTATAACTAAATTATAAGATGACCAGTTAAAGTTATATGTAGGGTTGCATTATGTTCCTTATGGTATGTTTTTTATCATTAATAACCCTTATTTTAATTTAGTAGCATGCAATTCATTGCTAATATAATTGTTTATCATATTATATCACCCATGTGATGTATCTAATTTATGACTATTTTCCATGTTTTGTTATTGGTAACTATACTTTATTGACAAGTGTTCGTTAAGTTATGCGGTGGTCGATAGCTCGATGCAAGCATCACCTTAGCTGAAGATATGGATAGAAGAAAAAGTGAGGAAGGTTGTCCAAAAGTTTAACAACATCCTAAGGGACATGGTAAGCTATTCAAGTTTTATAATGATGCTTTAACTATGAATGCTTTTAGGGACTTTCATACCATTGTAACCATTGTTCCATTTGACAGGTGGTTATGTGGAATCTACCAAAACCATTACCTAAAGAAAGATTTACCCGCACTAAGGAGATCAAGGCTTAAGGTCGCACTTTCCCTTTCCTATTATAGATGACAATTTAGTTTATATTCTTAATTGACTAATATGTTATGTTAATGTGATTTTTGCAGGTGTTGGAGGAGAAGCTAAATCTTTTTCTAAAACACCAACAAGAATTAAAGGAAGAAGTTTAGAAGATTGCAAGGGGGGATACCCTGTTTCTAATATCCATGAAGAATCAGCTGATGAACTTGATGAATACGATTTTTCCCTCTAAGAAAGCATCCAAAGGTACAACTAATGAGGAAGATAAGAATGTGAACTTTGGTAGAGATTCACCTCCTCTCCAAGACTTTGACTCAAAAGATGATGGATGCATGAACGTTGAGCCTCTACAAAAGATGTTACCCAATTGTGATGAGAACAATCTCCAACCAATCAACCCTTTGCAAGAGATGTCACCCAACCGTGATCAGAATGATCCTAAACAACCACAGGTATCCATTTATTCGTACTTTCATGTTTTGGATTGAATCCTTGATGCTAATTCATTACAATTGATTTTTTTACTTACCTTTATGTTAGCTTTTAAGACGAAACCAAACAGAATGTTGTGCATTATAAGAAGAAAGAAATCAAAGAAATCATACTCTTCTCATCTGAAAGTCTTAGTCTCACTCCTTTCGCTATATAACCTAAAGATATGAGGGAAGAGTGGAGGTCATCATAATGGCAAGTGTCCCCTTACTTAAAATTGACGATGATGAACAAAAAGAAAATACCGATCCCATGGCCAACATTGGTTAATAATCTTTTATACGGTGTTTGATTCTTTTCTTTATCTTTTACTCTCTTTTTTATGAAACATGGTATTAGTTCCAATTTTCACATTAGTCTACAAGTAAATCAGTACATTAGGGAGCACATACCAAAGAAAGATGAAGGTTACTAGATTTCCATGCCTTATGATGATGTGTGCATAATTAACTATGTATTTGATACCAAGATTGATAAAGAGTAAGATCTATGATCATAAAATGTACAGTTTGAATTTATTATGAGAGTAACATGATGTAAGACATATTTCTACCACGTACAATGAAACACTAGTACAATTTTATTGTCATGTCATTCTAACACGATCCGATCTATACTCATTGAGACCTATAGGGTGGTTATGTAACGGTGTTATTGACATGATGATCTGAAATTGGAACCATTTATTATGGAGTGATGAGTCAAAGAGGAAGACATGGTTTTTTTCCTTGTACTTTTGCGGTAAGGACATATTATTTCGTTGTATTATTACTATTTCATGGAACTTTTCCTAATGAATTGATCTAATAATATTAGATGTAGGCATATGTCTTCTTGGGGACAATAGAATTGATTTCCTTCCATAACATCTTACCCATCAGCGAAGTCTTCTTAGGTAAAACAAATTGTTGTAAGAGGGTACATACTCTTTTAATCTCTACTATTCCAAATAACTTTTGTTTAAATTTAAGTATTGAGACAATTGTTTAACACAGGTCTTCATACCAATGAATCTAAAACAGAACACTAATATTTAGTTGAGCTACAAATGACTCGAGAGACTTTCATGGTGTACGACAGCGTATACGTAACAATACATGATAAGTGCAAAAGTGATGTGAAAAGAGTGGTAAGTTGTTTTCCTTAGATGCTTCCTATAGTTGAAATCAACCTATAGTTGGTAGGTTGGAATTTTGGGTACTATATTCCATCTGCAAGAATTTATGGATGAAGATGCCAGTCCATTCAACAAAGTCATTTTCGATTGGCCAATTCAGATAAATGCTACAACAACCGGATACTAGTAATGGCTAATGTTCTAATTTCTTAACACATTCACTCGTTCAATATAATTTAGAGTTTCAATAATAATATGTTTCATGTTCTATAGTTCCAACTGTGGTTAAGTGTCTAAAAGCTGAAGGCTAAAAATGTAAAATTTTTATTATTTTTATACTTTTTAACCTTTTTTTGTAATCCCCAATGTCGTCTTGTTTATTCTCTTGTTGAATGTCCTTATGTTGTTCCATAGATTGAAACCTTCAAGGATCGATTGGACAATTTGTTGGAGCTAGTTAAGTACAAATTAAATACAAGAAGGGTTGAGACAATTAAACTAGCGTATGAGCACTGTGAGAAGACAAAAGAAGTTAAGACCCGATACAAATTGAAAATAATATAACTAAATTGTATTATTATAAAATGCTGTTATTTGTTCATTTCTATATAAATATTATAAATAGTTAATTTTATTGCAATTTTTTTTTCGATAAATAAATGGCAATATTATATAGGTCATAATTAAGCAATTTTATGTATAGACCCTTGCTTGTATTGTTTTTATGTTGAAGCTCAAAACTGCATTATTTTGTCAATAGTATATGCAAAAGATTTAAATTTTGAAAGTAACACATTATCAACAATAACTAATATAGTATCTTGTAGTAAACAAACTATCAGAACCCCATTTTATCGTAAAGGAACTTCATTTTACCATATTTCAAAACTATTAATAGCATAAAAAAATGTCATTTTACCGTAAAGAAAGTTAATTTTACCATAATAGAAACCAGTTTTACCATACACCAAAACTATTAATATTATAGAGGAAGGTCATTTTACCGAATCTCATTATATTGTGCTCCAAAACTAATAATATCGTAAAGGAAGCTCATCCATAAAGAAAGTTAATTTAATCGTAAAGAAACCTCATTTTACCATACTCCAAAACTATTAATTTCGTATAGAAAGGTCATTTTATCGTAAAGGAAGATAATTTTATCATAAAGGAACAGTAGTTTACTGTGCTCTAAAACTATTAATATCATAAGGAAAGCTCATTTTAATATAAAAGAAGTTAATTTTACCATAAGGAAACTCCATTTCAACATACTTCAAAATTATTAATACCTTAGAGAAATGTTATTTTATCATAAAGAATGTTAATTTTACTGTACTCCAAAACTATTAATACTGTGAAGGAATCTTGTTTTACTATGCTCCACAATTATTAATATCATAAAGGAAGTTAATTTTACCACTAAAAAATTCTATTTTACCAAACTCTAAAACTATTAATATCGTAAAGGAATATCATTTTATCATAAAGGAAGTTAATTCTACTATAAAAGAACCCCATATACTATGCTCCAAAACTATTAATACTGTAAAGGAAGGTTATTTTATCATAAAGAAAGCTAATTTTACCATAAAAAAACCCCATTTTACCATACTAAAAAACTATTAATACTGTAAAGGATGTTAATTTTACAATAAATGAACTCCATTTTACCATACTCCAAAACTATTAATACCTTAAAGAAAATTAATTTTGTTGTAAAGGAATCCCATTATATTATATTCCAAACTATAAATATCATTGAGAAATGTCATTTTACCATAAAAGGAGTTAATTTTGCCATAAAGAAATCCCATTATACCATACTCCAAAACTATTAATATTATGGTGGAATGTCATTTTATTTTAAATGAAGTTAATTTTATCATAAAGAAATCTAATTTTACCATACTCTAAAACTATTAATACCATAAAGGAGGGTCATTTTGTTGCAAAAGAATGCCATTATACCGTGTTCCAAAACTATTAATACTACAAAGGAAGCTGATTTTATTGTAAAGGAAGTTAATTTTACCATAATTGAACCCCATTTTACCATGCTCCAAAACTATTAATACCATAAAAATATGTCATTTTACTGTAAAGAAAAACAATTTTACAGAGTAATATATATATCGATTATATAGGCCATTCACCAATTTTCGATACTAACACATTATTTATAGTAACTGAGAAACTGTCGATAGTCTATTGCAATGAACAAACTGTTGACAATAGCAGCATTCATTGTCGAAAGTGATGATTGTAGTGTGTCAATTTTTCCAATTGTTTCAACATCTATGTTTTCGATAGTAAGTTAGAGGATACACTTACTTTTTAAAGGTAATAAGACATCGCAACTTTTGTTTTTATTATCTTCATTATAAATTCACGAATATGGCTATGTTGCTTTTAAAGTGGTTAAGTCTTAACTATAGATCCATTGACCCTATTAAATGGGATGGAATTCTAGTAGCTCTATTAGGATAAAAACAAATAGATTTTATTATTGACCATTTTTTTTTACTACTACAACATTTTTGTAAAATTCCATGTACTAAAATTGAATAAATAATTCATTCCTAAATGTTTTCACATGAGGTTTGGGCAGTTTGCGCAGTTTGCATAATTCTCAAGAGAATACTATCTTACAAGAAGTACACACATGCCAACAAATTGGAAACCAAACCCAAGACTACTAATATTCAAAGTAATTCTAATTCCAAAACTTGATATAACTTGTTCTTGAATTGTGATCATTATAGCAATACATGATAAAACTAGAACATGGTCCTTATAACTACATTAACCATTACATGATAAACACTAAAATATGGTCCTTAGAAATTTATTATCCATTAGATAAAAAAAAAAAAAAAAGAAGAAACATGGTCCTTTAAAAAGCCCATCCTAAACTACAAACAACTATGAGTAAGTCTTTAAGAAACATGACCTTCAACATTGCCAAAAATATGTTCGACCCTACAAAATGAAAAAACCAATGTAAGTTTGATAATAATACATGAATCAAATTGTAGTCGATAATATTGAACATTATACCTTCATATACATATGTGATCACTCTTGATCGTCTTCCTTTGTTGGTAGATTAGATGATGGTAGTTATTGTGGCCAAGGTATGTTAAAATGTTTATACAAACTGACGAACCCTACATCATATATATCCTTAACTTGGTGAACTTCGTCCTAGATGCCTCTAACAAAAGTCTCTAGACTTTCAACTTGCCAAATAAGGCTATCTACTTGTTTCTCTAGCAGAGTTGCATGCTTACTCTCCTCATCTTCATCATTTGATGGTTACACACTATCCGCAAGTTGCTGATTGGAAATCCATCTTCCATCCTAATCGTCTCAATAGCCTAACGTCACAAGAGTTGACCTATCAATCAACTATTGGTTTTTTTCATCAATGGCCTTATCTTCATTTACAATATTTTCTTTTGTTAAAAAATATGAAAGTACTCTAGCATAAGGCAATGTTGCCCTCTTATTCGACAAAACCTTCTTAATCTTGCAAATCATCAAGTAACCTATATCAACCTTTTAGCCACTTAGGATTTCTCTCATCAGCTACAAATCCTCTACATACAAACCGGTATGATCCTTGGAGCAGCTATTCACTTAGTATGATATCATGAGATGAAGAATCATATGAGGGGCACTCAAATACTTTGTCTCCATTATCTACATAAATCTTTGCCAGTTGTTACTGTTCAATTCATCTAGGGCACCATATAACATTCTACAAACATTACTGTCATCCCAACATTATTTGTAAGGCATTTTTGAAACTCCACTCTTAAAATAGTTGAAAACTTTTAGTCCTGAATTAGATATCAAGAGAGGGGTGAGGAGGGGATCTTTAAACTTTTTGAAACTTTTTCAATATAAGTTAAAAATACCTCTCTTAATAACTTAATTTGGTGAATAATGGTACTTTAATAATTCAATACAAATAACACAATTAAATAGAGCAAATTAAAAGAGATAAGGAAGGAGAATATTGAGTTTAGGATGTATGAGAAGTTGTTGTGAGAAGTTATGAGAAGTTTACAAGCACTTGCTACACATAAGCTTCACTGCACTCTATCCTACCTATCTAGCCTCTCTACAATTTAGGCTAATTATAGATCTAAGAGTACAATCTAACTTTTCTCAACACTCAAACAACAAACAAATTTACAAAAAGCAAGTGAGAATGACAACATGAATCTCAAATGATTTAGGATAAAAACGCAAGTAATGATTGATGAGAGATCCACTTTAGTTCAACTTTCTGAAGAAGTATCTGAATATCGTTATGTGCTCCTTCAAATAGTAGAAATTGCTCACAATCCAAGTATAATGTATGTGTAATTTTTGCTTCTCAAACTCTTGCTGACAATTTTGAATCACTTCGCCTTTTATACGTAAGTCTTCCAACGGCTAAATATATTGAGAATTGTCTTCAAATCATGTTTATCCTTTTCAACACCTAGATAATCTATAGATATTATTGAGAAGATCTTAGTGTTTTGAAATTTAAATACGATCCTCTGAGCATGGTAAGATATGCTTGATCAGTAATTTTTAAATAAGCTTCAAATTTGAAATTGATGGTAAGATATGCTTGATCATCAATTTCCAAATAAGCTTCAGATTTAAAATTGAAATCCCATATGATCTGAAGCCAGCCATATCATTATCCAATGTAAGATATTATCTTGATTTATCCAAAGATACATTTGTTTAAAAAATAATTCCTGTGGATTCTTAATTCCATCTTAAGTGAAATGGGATTAAGTATATTTTCCTAACACACTCAATTTAATGGAGCTAGGCCTTGTTTACTTTGAATATGTTATATGCTAATTTTCAATATTACTCTTTTAGACTAACTATCTGAATAACCTTTTGAAACATTTTCTGAAGTTTTTCAAACTTGTCTCTTTTTCAATCAATATAGACCTCTTGAATAGATTTCTAAAAATAATTCAATTTGCAATTTTAAACTTTCTGAGAATACCTATATACTCGTTAATTCATTAACATTCTTCTATTTTTGTTATCATCAAAATTCATAAGAGATATCTAACATTAACATACTAAGGCTAACATTAATGGTAATTCCATTCACAAAAGTTCATAATTCAGTGGCACCAGTGTTAAGATCCCATAACTAGGCCATTAATTCACCCAACATCTTGTTTGAATAAAAAACCTACACTAAACACAAATGCACTCTTTGATTCATCATCTTAAGTGTAAGAAAGACACCATTAATTTCTAAACTTCTATAAAACTTAAAACAAATTTGTCTAACAAAACCTAGTTCGAACTCACAACTAAAATCTATACTATAGTTAACAAAAAATTCTTCATACCTTAACTAATGGGCCTCAAGTAGGAAATCTATACTATTGACCTCACTGGGCTGACTATTTAATGTCGATCCGAACCCCCTGACACGCTTGTTCTTCTTATTAGTAATACGAAGAGCCATTGGTGATGCAATTTATAAACGAGACTAATAAAGTTAAGGTTTTGTTTGTGGTTTTGGATGTGTTAGGAAGTTAAGTGCTGTCAAAAGTATTTCAGGAGTAAGGTTTGTTTAGGTCTTGGGTTTATATACTTAGGGTTGTTGGGGTTATTTTTTTTGCCAACTATCAATATAATAGTTAGTAGTAGTAGATACCTTGTCGACAATTTACCTTCTATTATGGTAAAATAACACTCTTTTACGGTTATAAGTGTTTCATCATGGTAAAATAATATTACATATGGTAAATTACACAATTGTTGATAGTGAATATTTTCTATCAACTGTACAAGAAATTGAAATAATTTCTAAGAGTTGGAAATTGTTGACAATAATAAGTTTTTGTCAACAATGTGGTTGGAGTGTGAGAACTATCAACATTTATTTCCATATGTCAACGGTAAGGTCAATTTAAACAATTTTTGAGAGTTGTAGATTGTCAAAAGTTAGTTGTAGTGTGAACATTGTCGACATGTATTCCTATCTGTTGACAGTAAGGTTACTAAATAATTTTCAAGAGTAGGAGACTATTGATGGTTATAAATATCTATTAATAATGTCTTTCCAATATGAATACTATCGAAAGTTATTTTTTTTTTACGATAGTACTACCAATTGAAATAATTTCCTAATATTTGAAACTATTGGTAGACACATGTAGATTGTTGACTAGTACATGCTCTATCATGGTAACTTAACTATTTCTCACAGTTATAAACGTTGCTTTGCAGTAAAATAATTTCAAATGTAGTAAATTGCCAAGAGTATGAGCTTATCAACATTTATTAGCTACTATTGATAGTATGGTTGCAATGGCCAGACCATCGATAGGATTAAGTTAACTATTGATAGTTTAATGCAGAAGATCTCTTCTTTATCTAAACATTCATAAGCAGACATGATCACGGTTATAGCATATGATGTGATAGAACATTGACATTCAAAAGTAAGAGTAGGCTATAAGGGAACTTCTAATGTACATCCACTATAAGAATGATTCTTTTTACAACAAAATTGGACTACATTTGCTCCATGCGGCCTTTCAAATACATTTGTATTGCTTTAATACTCATTTAGAGGCAAAAGACATGTTATTATTATAAGGATCAATATTGTTTGTGTTTTGGCTGAAAACCGATGATGGTAGGTTCTCCTGGACTAAGGCATATCATTGTGAGCATGTTGTAATGTTTTCTTTAGAAAATATATCCAAATTTACTACCAGTTCTATAAATGTATTTTTGTTTCGACTGGCATTCCTCCTATTTTTGTGAATGCTTTAACTGTTGATGAGGACATCCTTTAGCTTGAATGACTTTTGGGTCCTTAATTCTACCTACACAACATAGTGGAATCATCAGCATATAGTGAAAAAAAAAAAAATGATATGGCATAAGGTGAAAGTCTTACCATCTATCCTACCATCGGGTGTTGAGATGACATCTATATCATCCAGAGCCTCTTGCATCTGATGAGTGAGGCGCGTATTCTCACTCATTACTCTAGAAAAGGTTGTCTTCGATTTGGACTCTAGATGATATATAGCTCGACTAGTAGTTGATAAAGCACCATATCAAACTTGTTCCATCGTAATACATCTCTATTGCCCTATACAACCCCATCACCTCCATGAATGGTCTTTGCCAATTTAGTCCACCACAGCACTATGAGATTTTGAGGGATATTATTCAGCAACTTTAATTTAGCCACATGAAAGGCATGACTATAAGGAAATTTGGTAATCTGTTAGTGTTGACATTCATAGTTGATGGATTGGTCTAAATTTTTTAATATTACCCTTACAAGTCTAGAGGGGTGATCATAACAGTAAAAAGTATGGATGGTCACCCTAGGCTCACTATCATCATGAAGATATGGTATCCATAGCTCATTACGCTCATTCTCTTACCTTATTCTTTTAAAGGATGCCCTTATATATATGGAAGCCACATGGTTTTCAAAACTGTTGAACATAGTACACATAACTGGTTTTGTATGTGTGCATTCATAGTCAACCTTCAGTTCTGCATGTCTCAAATTAGATAACACCCTCTTGAAGTGCTGAACTACTTGGTACATCAAATACCTAAGAGAAATGGAATAGTTTCCCTTTATAAATAAGTGGATCCCCTCACATCTCAATGTACTTTGCATAAATGCGCAAAAATGTCCCCTTAAATACACGTATGCCCAAGAGAACTGTTTCTGGTACAATTCCTCAACTCATTCATTTCCCTCAAGCTTATGCCTTTTTAGGATATCTACCTAAGCTACTTCAAATTCATCAATAAATTCTATATGGAACATGCACCCCTTAAAATCTTGTAGGAACCCATTGTAATGAACATGAGACATTACATTCCTATCAAGGTGCATGAACAAAGTCAATGCTGTACCTAAGGACAAACGGAAGTAATAGCTACTCTCATTGCTCAATCTCCATCTATGATAATAGACATAAGCCTTTTTCCTTTCATCATGTACCCCAAAACATCAAGTAACCAGCTATATGCCTCTTCTGTCTTATCATCTAATAGTACATTGCCGAAGATGTAAGTTTAATGGTGATGGTTAACGTCAACCAATATTACCAATGGCATTAAATACTTGTTTGATCGATACGTAGAATCAAAAGTAATGACATCTTCGAAACAAGCATAGTTAAGCTAACATGTTGAATATGACTAAAACATCCGACTAAGATTTTTCTAATGTACTCATAAAATAGCTTAGGATCAGCTTCCTTTTGCCTTACTAAGAATGCTAGGGTTGCCTCAACATCATCATCACATGTATCTACTTACTTTTACTTATCAACATAGTTATGTAGGTCTTTCTTTGTAAATACAACTTTCTCATATCTACCTTCTTGATGAATTAGATATTCCATTATATCATGTAGTCGAATGGAAAAATTTAACATGCTTTTGATTTGAATTTGATCAGCATTTAACATAGACTTGTTGGAATTTAAGAAACAATTCTACGATTATGGTACAAGTTCGTGATTGTGCTTAGTATTTAAAGTTACAACCTCCTAAAGTCCATCATCCTTAGCTAGTTTTAATTTAAGCATAGCTTCACAACCGGTTCTAATCAATGCCTTTTCCTTTCTAACTCGACCATTCCCACCAAGGTGTTGTTGACCATTATAACCATGGACACAATCTCACTTGCTTTTGCTCATTCTATTTAGAATCACACAAATGAATACTAAACCCATTTCTAATAGCATACCTAGCATAGAAATCATAAACTTTCGAAAAAGATGTAAACTTTCTACCAACCAAAAGTTTAATCGAATGCAAACCTATATAGGATGATAAGTCGTCAATAGTAATTACAATGTTTTGCTGAGAAGAATCATTGCTTCCATCATTACTAAAGAGTTGAATATCATCATCCAATTCATCATATGCAACATCGATTTTGGTATCATGGTCATATAAATCGTATCCATCTTCATTATCATAACCCAAATCATAGGTATGCCTATTAGAATATATATTGTGATTGAAAAAGTTGTTTTTACTATCCTTTCTAGGTATTAATGTGGAGAATTACGTATTTACTACTAAAGATAGTGAACTATATTGTAAAAAATCGAGAATGCAAAATGTACTGATTTTTTAAATACTTTCAACGGTTGTAATACATTGTTGATGGTGTATTTGGCCATGTAAATAATCCCATGCAATATAGTATTGATAGTTTTGAAAGTTTATCAACAGTGATGCGCTCTATTTAGGTAAAAAAAAAAAACTGCTTCTCAATAAAACAATAACCTAACATGATAGTATTATTATGATAATGGTAAACACAACTATTGATAGTAAAAAAAGCATTGTCGACAATCTTGCACTCCAACCTAGTAAACATGACTCCTTTACAGTATGAAATGACCAAGCTTAGTTAGTTCTTTATCGTTGATGGTAACTTTAGTTGTCAATAGTTAAATTATATTATCAACAGTTTTGCTAAAAATCATTTAATTTTTCTTGTTTAATTTCAATATAAATGTCGCTATACAATTTTAGAGTGTGTCGTATAAAATTTTAACGCTGCATATGGATGGCAATATTACAATGCACAATTTTAGAACATGATATTACATATATTCAACTAACATTATTTATAAATAACTCATGTATCATCTTAATGTAATGGTGCATAATATAGTATGGTGTTCTAGCAATGATATGTACAAACTATATTTATATTATGTGCTTTGCTAATGTGTGAATTATAAACATGTACTCTATCAATATTAGTATTTCACACATAATATAAACAGGCATTAATAAAAATAGTCACAGTATGTCTCTCCTACTTGCACAAGCCACATCAAACTTGTTTTAGTGAACGCGTTGACTATTAACTAAGACATTCTTCATAGACCGCTCAATGAAGTCATGTATGAGGTCCAATATCAACTCCTGCCACCACTTAACATTTGCAAAACACCAAAGGTAGTGAACTTAAGAAAGTATTGTGACTACCATAAGGTACATTAACATAACACCAACAAGTGCCACCACCTTCATCATCGTCAACCTATGGACACCATACAATATCATCCTTGACTAACCAAACATTATGAAATTTGACATGCTCATCAATCAAAAATGCCTTAAAGCAAAGTTCATGACACCTACTGCCGTAGGTGAGGCTAGAGATGATTAGACTTTGTCCGAGCCACTATACCTCAAAGCCCAATCCAAGAGTAACATAATGAACATCAAATCAACTAATTCCTCAACCTCAACAGTATAGGGAGAGCCTATATAAAAAATAAAGGAAATCAAGTTATCTGACACTCCTGGAATAATAACCAAAATAGTAATAGAATTATCAGATGACGAAAGGGACGAACTTACATACTTCCTTAGGCAAAACTTAGACATCTTCAGATTAGCTTCGGAAGAAATGCCAGGCATTATCAACACACCGAAGGCCACTCACCACTTAAATGTAAACCTTACTGTCCGACCTGTTAAACAAAAGAAAAGGTACTTTGCCCTAGAATGTCAGGCTGCAATTGAGGAGGAGGTGCAAAAGCTACTCTAAATAGGCTTTGTAAGATAGTAAAAGTATCCTACTTGCAAACACAATGCATGTGAAGAAAGCAAACAAGAAATGGTGAATGTACGTCAACTAAACCGACATCAATAAATCTTACCTTAAGAACTATTCCCCCCTACAATACATAGACCAGCTCATCAACTCGACATTCAGCTAGTGCTTCTTAGTTTCACAGATGCCTAATCCTAGTATAGTCAAATTTGAATGGTTCTCGAAGATGAAGTCTACACTTCTTTTGTTATAAGCTTCGGGACTTACAGGTTTAAGGTAATGCCCTTTGGTCCTAAGAACATCAGAGCCACATATCAAAGGCTAATTACCTACATTTTCAAGTCGAAAATCAGTAAAAACATTGAGGTATACATCAACAACATGATCGCTAAAAGCAAATCCAAATAAGGCCAGATCAATGACCTTCAGGAGACATTCTAAACTCTACGACAATTTCAAATGAAACTCAACCCCTACAAATGCATCTTAGGGGTTGCATAAGACAAATTCCTTAGTTTCATGGTAACCTAATGAAGAACAAAAGCTAGCCTTGACAAAATCAAAGCAGTTTAAGACATGCAAGCCTTAACCAAAATTAAGGAGCTACAATGACAAATAGGAAGGATAGCTACCCTCAATTGCTTTATATCCTAAAGCATTGACAAATGCATAAAATTCTTCAATCTATTAAAACACCCAATCAAATTCATATGGACACCCTGTCATGACCCTAAAGGGAGCTTAATAGAATTGTCTAAAATTTCCATATCATGTGTGCACCCATAATCAAGACTCTAAACAATTAATCACTAAAGTTTCGATTCTTAATTTAATTAACTTACTACAGCATATATGTAACTATGGATATCCGATAACCTATAGTTCATCAAAACAACAAAAAATCGGTATCCCCTACCAAACAATAAGACTAGGCAGTAAAGATCTAAAACATAAACTTACATAAGTCATAGAATCTAAATGTAGTATTAATAACTATATATATATATATATATATATATATAATTATTCAAACCAACTATGCAGTCTGTCTTCGGATTCTAACTTCTATGTATCTCAACGTTGGCACTCAACACTTAGCTCTTAACATATGCCTGATTATCTATCAACCTACAAAAGAAAACTATTGGAGAGTAAGCCACAAGTGCTTAGTGAGTTATCCTTCATACTATACTAGCAAGCAGGTTATCAAACAGTTTATTAACAAACATATGAATGCATTAACAAGTAGTATACCAAACAATATATATGCAATTAACTGGTGTTGCATGCAACATTGGATTTAACGCATTCCAAAGTAACGGTTGGAGATACATCGGCAGTAATTATAACTGGGCTCTAGCACTTGAGTTTTAACCATATATAAATTTATATAGAAATTCAATGTTTCATGAAATAGGTTTCTATTCCCAATAGTCAATAGTATACAAATATCTAGGTCTTATGGTGAGGTGGCCTTCATAGTCTACGCTCATACCCTACAGCGGTGGTCTCTAGATGCGACCCCCTGTCACCCATGGTTAGCATCTTTGGTGTATAGTAAACTCGCAAACTAAAGGTAGGGTCTTATTGTATTAGTGCTCCTACACTATATTAATCATATCATGTGGGAATCCATTCCTCCAAGGCCCTTCATTACCAATCGCGTGAGGTGACTGCCAGAACATTATATGCAATGTTCATACTTTATAGATGATTCATTTCATTTTAGCTAAGTCAAATATGATTAAGTCGACTTATGAGGTGGTCAATAAATATCAACAAACCATTCAATTATCTAGTAATAAATCAAGCAATCAATTATTTAGATATTATGTTTCACAATCTTTTACACAATACACAACCAGTATTCAAACATATGCATAACCCTCACCTTCATGCATCAAATTATTAATATTTACTTTAGGTGCACTAATTACAAGCACAAAACAATTATAGAGTCATCAGGAGTACTCACTTAATCATTGAGTCTATCAACAATCATAATAGTCCACTTGATAAGTTAGTATCCGTATCGGGATCACTTGACATTTAGGAAATATGAAAAGTAATAAGTTTGGGATTGAAATAACTAAACTAGAACGCTAAGTTATATTGTTTACTTAACTCAGCTATTGATTTACATGAAATCGTTTATTCGAGCTTTTTATTGAATCGCGTATAATTTTTTTTATTTAGCTTGGATCTTTATGAACTTATAGTCCATTTCAATCATTTTCGAATGCACTTTCTCGTGTTGAGGTTTGTTTTAAACATTGTAACTCGCAGTTTTGACTGTAATATAAAATATCATAAAGTTCATTATTTTAACTTAAAAAGTTATAAAATATTAATTTAAGCTTTTCTTAGTATATTTATGATTTAATAATTACTTAGATCGCATAATTTGAAAAATTTCTTATTTTAAGCCTATTTTACTATAATTACTTATTTTTACCTATTTTTGAGATTTTAAAATTATTAATTCCATTTTTTTCTATTTTATTATTTGTCTACTTAATTAATTAATTTATAACAAATAGTGATGTGGCAATACATAAGAGTACTACATGTCAAGTTTGCACATTTTTCTCGATTTTTCCATTATTTTCCATTTTATTATATATATATATTATCTTACTTTATTTATTAAATTGTTATTATAGTATTTTGTATACACTATTTAATTATTCTCGTATTTTTATGTATATGTCACTATTCATATACTTACGTTTATACGTATATTATACATTATATATTAAATTATTCTATCCTTATTTATACATTATGTATAAGTATATTATACACTTATTTATATTTTATATACTTATGTACATATACGATCATACTAGATACATATATATATACTAAGATACAAATATTATTAATCATATGTATATATATATACCTATATGTCAGCAACATAATTATATAAAAATTTCGCATACTTGGAAATTATTAAGTATATATACATATTATTATACACATACACACACACACACACACACACACATATATATATATAGAAAATACGAAATAGAAATATATATATGTTCATAAACACACATATATATATATGGAATTGTATAACACATGTATATACTATTACATACTAAAATAAATATTATGTACATATACACCTTTATATATCCACGCATATATATACGTAATTAATTAAGTAAAATACTAAATATATATACATGTATAAAAAGGAAATATTTGGTATACATACATATATTATATAAGTATTCTTACATATGTCATATACAAAATACCAATCATCCATACATATCTAATACATACATACAAGAATACATGTATAGAGAGAAAAAATACATAGTATATGTACTACTATTTATACTTATATACATATACCGTATATACTCACTCCTAAATACATATGTATATACATAAATAAAGATACATACCTAATACATATGTATATACACAAATAAATAAAATACATAATACATATGTATATATCTATTCATGCGCATATATATGTACATGTAAATAAATAAATCAATAAAATACTTAGTATCTACATAGTATAGAATACATATATGTACAAAATAATTAATTAACCTACCTAAATCCTTTTTCTTCTTCTTAGTTTTGCTTGGTTTTCCTTCTTCTTTTTCTTTGTTTCGATTTTTGGTTTGCTTTCTTTTTCTTTTTTTTTTTTCTCTAGTTTTGTTTGCCTCCAGCATTCAGACGTATAGGAGAATGAAACAAATGCAAATGGAAATAAAAAGAAAATCTAAGACAAGACATTTACTTTAATTAATTTGTCTTTTGTTACATAATTTGGTGATGCTTAGATAACTTAATTTAGCACATGGCTGCTGCATATTAACGCTGGAAAATTGAACAAAAGAGAAAAATAGGAAGAAGAAAAAGAGAAGAAAAAGAAAGAAAAGGGAAGAAAAAAGAAAAATAAAAACATAAATATATGTAATTTTTCTAATCATAAAAATAATAAAAATAAAATTTAAAAATTAATTTTGGGATTTTATAAAAATTTATTAATTTAATTGGTACCCATTATGATTATAATTTTTACAAGTTATTTTAATGTTTTTGTTAAAAGTTTTATGCGATTACGCAATTTAACCAATAATTGTGATTGACTATGATTATATCACTATTAAGTGATATTTATTCATTTTATAAACTTAAAGTTAAAGTTATAAACTTTCGTTTATATTCAAGTTCGATTTTGAGTATTTTTGCGTATATCAAATTTAAGGTTTTTGTACGCGATTTAGGTTTCGATTAATTTTCTAGGGTTTTTACTACTTATAATATATTCGAATTTATATTTTATTAGATTTTTATCTTACTCAGCTTTAACGACTTATGAAGTTATTTACAGTATTAGGGTTCAATTATACTATTAAATAGCTAAATTTGTGGAGTTTTACACACCCGAATGTTAGCGAACATTCAAAGACTTGAAGAATTTCTTGGCAACTCTGCCCATACTCTCCAAGGCAATACTTGGAGAAGAGTTATATCTATACCTTACAATCAACAATAGGAAACTATCCTCAATACTCATTCAGCAGATAGCAAAGACCATCAATTAGTCTATTACATTAGTCATATCCTACAAGGGCTAAAGCTTAGATACACAAAAAATGAAAAAGTTCCTTCTCAAGTGGTCACTACAGCTTAAAAGCTTAGGCCCCACTTCCAATCCCATCTAATCGTTATATTAACAGATATACCAATTAGAATTGCCTTACACAAAGGCCTAACACTTTCGAGTAGAATAATGAAGCACTCCCTCGAGCTCAGCGCCTACGGAGTCTAGTTTTGCCCAAGACAAGCAATCAAAGCACAAGTCCTTGCTAACTTCATAGTTAAATATACTAGAATGGACGAGCCTTAACTCAAGCTCACCATACCCATTTGGATACTTTCCGTTAAGGGCCCCTCTATTAGGGGGGAAGGGCGGAGTGTAGCCAGTATTACACTATAAGGCCTAAACAGAACAAAGATCCTTTATGGCTTGGAATTTGGTTTCCTAGCTAGTAACAATGAGGCCAAATACATGGCATTCATTATCGACTTAGAAATTGCTAAAGACATTGGAGTAGAAAAACTTAGCATATACTCAGAATCCATGCTGGTGGTACAGTAAGTTAAGGGAGAATACAAAACCAAAGGCGAAACAATCATCAAGTACCCACTTATAACACACGGCTTGCTCATGAAATTTACCTCATGGGAGGTTAACAGGATCCCCCAAGCAAAAAATACAGAGGCAAACAGACTATCTAAGGTAGCCTCATCCACTATCCCTACATCACACAACTGCAACAAGGTATTCTTCATACAATACCTCCTTAAGTGAAGCATGGAAGTATAATAGTTAGAAGTTTTTAAAGCAACAGAAGTAACCCTTAAGCCCCCCTGGATGGACTCCTTCACACAATACCTTAAGACGGGGGCATTACCTAAGGATCGAGCAAAAGTAAAGAGGCTAGCCTACATTGTAGCCAACTATACATTGATTGATGACATACTCTCTCGATGAGGACATAGTACTCCACTCCTTAGGTGCTTTAAGAAAGAAGAGGACACCCGAGTCCTTGAGGAGCTCCACGTAAGGATTTGTAGCAACCACATTTAATCCCAAGCACTATACGTTTAAGCACTCAGGTTAGGCTACTATTGACGAACGATTAAGCGTAACAATGAAGCAAGACGCTAAATCCTTAGTTTAGAAGTGCTACTCGTGCTAACAGCACGCACCATTATCTCACGCCCCTATCTTGGAGCTACATCCCGTGATAAGCCCCTAGCTATTCGTGCAATGGGGATTAGATGTCCTCGACCCCTTCTTGAAAGCTTCATCAAGCCAACAATTCATTTAGGTGGTGGTGGATTATTTCACTAAATGGATAAAGGTGCTGGATGTAGCCACCATCATAGCTTGAGCCATTAAAGGATTTCTACTCACCCACATATTGTCTCATTTGGGGGTACCATAAAGGTTAATTATCGACAATGAGAGCAATTCGACAACAATCAATTCAAAGGATTCTTTTAATAGTATAACATCAAGATTGATACGAATTATTGGGAAGGTTAGATATATAGCTATTGATATCATGTAAGCTAAAAGGGTAGGTTTGAACTACAAGATGGTTTGAAAGATAAATGTTTGTCGAAGGTTAAGCAAAGGTCCTCATATACTAATTGTGAATGTAATTCACCACCGCCTCACATGAGCTCAAACTATACTTGACATGATACACAAGTATAATACAATGTTGCTCGCCACTAGCCCACACTTAATGATCTAGATAAAAGCTCTTTAAGGTCTCAATCCTCAACGAGAAAACATAAGCTGAAGAAGGAAGAATAATGTCTAAAATTTCAATATCATTGACATTTTTTTTGCTATTATATATTACAAGTATTTATATGGTCTAATTAAGCTGAAGAAGGAAGAATAATGTCTAAAATTTCAATATAATTGACCTTTTTTTTTTGCTATTACATATTACAAGTATTTATATGGTCTAATTAGGGCAAGCCATAGGTATACATAAATTACAAAAAGGATTCCTACTAGGAAAGGAAAGGGAAATATATTAAAAAGGTAAAGTTGTAAACTGATCAAAAGGTAATTTGGTTTCAAAAGGATAGTATGGATGTTAGAAAAGCGAGATACATGTCTATGGTCCATTTTGTGGTCTAAATGATGCTGTATACCGAATAGAGTTGATTCTGAACAAAGTAAGCTAAGTTGACTATATAGTAACTTGACTATTTAAGGCTTATAAAGGGTCGGTCCAATAGATGGTGAATCTTTCGATTGGTCATAGCTAGTCAGCTCAGAAGTGGAGTAACCCGGCCTTGAAGATGTGTCAAATAGTAGCAATTAGGTTCAATACTTAGCCTTAGGCTAATGTGTCATAAAGAGGAACAAGTCGATCACCTCGAGGGTTTATTTAACGAGATGGAGAGTAGAGTACTTAGGTAGGTCGGGGTAGAGAATGCATTGTTCATCAAAGTATAACTCCCCTTGGATAGCTCAATGAACCATATGGACGAGTCCTCGAGCTTGCGAGCAAGTGATTAGTCTATGATCCTTATAAGCCCCTCCAGGTTGTTTGAGATTCGGGATCCAATTTGGCTTAGCTTCTTGTTGCTCATTTTTAGGAACATATGGATGCAGGTCAGCAATGTTAAAGGAGTATGAGACTCCATAATCTTTGAGTAATTTAATCTTGTAGGCATTTAGACTGATCTTTTCAAGCATCTTAAACGGTTCATTGGCTTTAGGCGATAATTTAGTCTTGCTTAAACTTGCGAATCGATTTTTATTATGGTGAATCCAAACCAAATCACCAAGTTGAAATTCTCTACCCTTTTGTCCTTTACCTCACCTATTGAGTATGGTAGCAACTCAGCTTAATTGCTTTATAACCTTCTAGTACATCATCTTGATGGCCCATGATTCATTAATAGCGGACTAGTCTTCTTATTGGCTTGGTAGTAGCATTTTATCTAGTGGAAGCTTGGAGTTGAATCCATAAGTGACTTCAAATAGGGATTTGCTTGTGATGCTATGCATGGTTCTGTTATAAGCAAACTTAATTATGGATAAGCACACATCATAATGAGTCAGGTTACATCCAACAGCAACTCTGAGTAAGGTCCCTAATGTTTTGTGACAACCTCAATCTGTCCATCATTTTGTAGGTGGCAGGAAGTGTTAAATAGTAGTTTAGTTCCCAATCACTTCCATAAACTCAACCTACTTAGCTTGTCTTCGAGACAACTTATGTTGGCTCTTCAAATATCTCAAAGATTCACGATCAATGTAAATTACAAATTCTTTAGGTAACAAATAATGTTGCCAGATAGTCAGAGCTCAAATTAAGGAGTAGAAATCGTTATCATACATAGAGTAATTGAGCATGACTCCTCTAAGCTTCTCATTGAAATAGGCAATAAGTAGGCCCTCCTACATCAACATAATTCTTATGCCTAGTCTGAATGTGTCACACTCCAATTCAAATACTTTGTCAAAGTTTGGTAAAGCGAAGATAGGAGTGGTAGTAAGCTTTTCCTTCACCTCCTCGAAACTCCTTTACTCTTTCTCTCCCTAATTGAACTCAATATTTTTCTTCAATGGTTCAATTAGTGGGGCTACAATAGTACTAAAATTTCTTATAAATTGGCAATAGAATGATGCCAAGTTGTGGAAACTATGCACGTGGTCTAAACTAATCAACATAGACCACTCAATAATCGCCTTAATTTTCTCTTCATCCACTCATATACCACTACCACTCACAACAAATCCCAAAAATATCACTTCAAGTCTTAAGAAGTCACACTTCTTCAGGTTGGCATAAAGCTTCTTAGCTTAGAGTTTTGAGAAGACTACTTGAAGGTACTCACAATGAGTCTCCAAGTTAGAGCCATAGACTAGAATGTCATCAAAATATATAATAACAAATTTTCCTATTAGTTCTCAAAGTACATGGTTCATTAGTCTCATGAATGTGCTCGACACATTTGGTAGTCCAAAAGGCATCACAAGCCATTCATATAATCCATTGCGGGTCTTGAATGCAATCTTCCATTCATGTCCCTCTTGCATTTAGATTTGATGGTATCTAGATTTGAGATCAATCTTAGAGAATATTCTTTCTTCATTTAATTCATCGAGCATGTAATCAAGCCTTAGTATAGAGTACATGAACTTGATGGTAATGCAATTGATTGCTCGGCTATCTACACATATCTTCCACATCCCATCCTTCTTTAGCACCAATAGAGTTTGTATAGTACATGGGCTTAGGGAGTCTAGTACATACCTTCTCTATAATAATTCATCTACCTATCTTTGCAGCTGAGTAGCTTGTTATAGATTTAATTTGTAAATAAGCTTGTTCAGTAGTGTAGCTCCTAGCTATAAGTTTATTGCATGTTTAATTCCTTAGGTTGGGGGCAAACCTTTTAGTAGTTCACTTGGGAACAACTTAGCATACTCATTTAGCAAGGTTTTCAACTTAGCAAGTAGCAGTTCCTTTTTTTATTCTCTCATCTCAAGTAATCTTCTAACTGGTAGATAGGTTTATTAGAATATTTTAGGAATATCTGTTAATTATGTAAAGAGTATATTTAGGATATTTTCTATGTTTAGGATATTTTTTATGTTTAGAAGGTATTAGAATATTTTAGGATCTGTAAATATCTGTCAATTGTGTAAAGAGTATATTTAGGATATTTGTTTTCTATGTTCAAAAGCTTGGTTAGTACGTCTATGTTGTATATATATTGACCCTCTTTGGCCTGTAATATGAATATACACATACAGAAATTTTCTTCTCAAAATTTTATATGGTATCAGAGCTTGGTTAAAAAAAAAAAAAAAAACGCTATGACTAGCGAAGGAAAGAAACCAACCTCCCCTTATCTATTGACTTCGAGTGATAATCCTGGTAATATAATTACTCAGGTGCAATTAAAAGGAGACAATTATGATGAATGGGCTCAAGCGATGCAAACATCGTTGAGGGCCAAGAAAAAATTCGGATTTATTGATGAAACGATTAATCAACCTGCTGATGATTACTGAATTAGAGGATTGGTGGACTGGGAATTCAATGTTGGTTTCATGGATGCTCAACACAATCGAGCCAACACTGCAATCTACCATAACATATATGGAGATTGCAAAGGATTTATGGGAAGATATCAGAGAGCGATTCTCTATCGCTAATGGACCTCGTGTTCAACAAATCAAGGCAGAACTTGCCAACTGCAAACAGAGAGGTATGTCAATTGTGACTTATAATGGGAAATTTAAACAACTCTAGGAAGAGCTTGCGAATTATGAGCAAATTCCCATCTACCGTTGTGGAAGATGCAATTGTAATATTGCAGTTGAACTTGATAAGAAACAAGAAGAAGAGAGGCTTCATCAGTTTTTGATGGGGTTGGAAGATGCATTATATGGAGCAGTTCGTTCCAATATTTTGAGCACAGAACCATTGCCAAACTTGAATAAGGCATACTTATTGGTGTGCCAAGAAGAACGTGTTAGAAACATCTCACGAGGGAAGGAGGAACATGGAGAAGTTGTGAGTTTTGCAGTGTAGACCAATAGAGGAGGGCGAAAGTATAAAACAGAAGTGAAAGACAAATCTGCCATTTGCTCACACTACAAACGAGAGGGACATGATTCTGAAACTTGTTTTCAGCTCATTAGATATCCGGAATGGTGGGGTGACCAACCTAAAGGGGCTAGACGTGGACGAGGGGGACAGAGTGCAAGGCATGGGCAAAGTAATACGCCAAAGGTGAATACAACCCATGTAATTGGGTAGCCATCATCATCAATGGCAGCAACGGAAGAAAATACAGCTTCTGGGACCTTGACAGCAGAACAATGTTCATTTTTTCTCAATTTGTTGAACACGTGTAAACCGGGTACTAATGAGAAGATGAATGGTAAGGATAATCTGAATTGGCTTATTGATTCCGATGCTTCACAACATATGACAGGTACTTTAGAATGTTTAACAAATTTGAAAGAAATTGTGGCATGTTCAATTGGATTACCTAATGGAGAGCAGGTGATGGCATTAAAGGAGGGATCAGTTTGCTTGGGAAAACATATCAAACTAGACAATGTTCTCTATGTTCCAAATTTGAATTGTAATTTGATATCTGTGTCGCAATTGCTTGATGGTTCTAATTGTAATGTCTAATTTACTGATAAAATTTGTGTTATACAGGACCGTACCTCGAGGATGGTGATTGGAGCGGGTGAACAGTGCAAGGGACTTTATTATTTGAAGTCAGCAGTATCAATCCAAGCATGTAAGACAAGCCATGTAGATTCTTTTGAATTATGGCATAGGAGGATGGGGCATCCGTCTGCAAAAATTGTGGAATCTCTTCCTCAAGTTGAATTTAGTAATAGTTTAGTAAAGAATAAACCATGTGACATTTGTTTGAGAGCTAAACAAACAAGAGAAGTTTTTGTTTCTAGTGACACTAAAGCAAATGAAATTTTTGAACTAATTCATTGTGATTTGTAGGGACCTTATCGTGTTAATGCTTCTTGTGGGGCCTTGTATTTCTTTACCATTGTTGATGATTTTTCTAGGGGTATATGGATATATTTGTTAACTGAAAAAACAGAAGTGGAACTTGTCATGTGTAATTTCTTTATCATGACTAAAAGACAATTTCAAAAAGATGTGAAGATAGTTAGAAGTGATAATGGGACTGAATTTACTTACTTGCATAACTATTTTTCTGAAAATGGAATTTTACATTAGACCTCATATGTAGAAACACCTCAACAGAATGGACGTGTTGAAAGGAAACATCGTCATATTTTAAATGTGGCTAGAGTATTAAGATTTCAGGCCAATTCTGCCATCAAATTTTAGGGAGAATGTGTTCTAACGGCTGCGTATTTGATCAATCGGACTCCTTCTAAGTTATTATGAGGAAAGACTCCTTATGAGATATTGTTTGGTAAACCTTCTAGTTATAATCACATTCGAACTTTTGGGTGCCTGTGTTATGCTCGGAACTTAAATAGGGAAAAAAACAAGTTTGCTAGCAGGAGTCAACGTTGTTTATTTGTAGGATATCCTTTCGGAAAAAAAGGGTGGAAAGTTTATGATCTTGATACAGGAAAATATTTTGTATCTAGGGATGTTGTGTTCTCTGAATCTGAATTTCCATATGCTGATAAGGAAGGTGTGCAACCAGATCTTGTACAAGATGCTTCTTTCGATATCACCAATCATTTTAATGGTGAATTGAATGAGGAAGACGAAAGTGAGGTACTTGAGAATTCGACTATGACTCAAAGTGATAATAATAACAAGGGGGGTGTCATTGAAATCTTGGGTGAATCTGTTCCAGAACAACTTTTATGACATATACTGCACAACAAATAAGTCTCTCTGCATGTTCCTCCAATCTAATTCCGTTCACAGGTACCTCCTATCCTATAGCACATTATGTAAATTATGACAAATTTTCTCCACAACATCATTCTTTCTTAGTAGCTATGACAGCCAAAAAGGAGCCTGTTTCTTATATTCAAGCCATCAAAGACATTCGATGGAAAGAAGCTATGATGAAAGAAATTGAGGCACTTGAGGCTAATGGGACATGGACTGTGGAAGATTTGCTATAGGGAAAGCAAGATATAGGCAATAAATGGGTTTACAAGTCCAATATAACTCAGATGGTTCGGTTGAACGTTATAAAGCTCAATTGGTGATTCTTGGCAATAATCAGATTGAAGGAATTGACTACAATGAGACCTTCGCTCGTGTTGCAAAAATGGTTACTGTACGTACTTTTCTTTCAGTGGCAGCAACAAAGGGATGGGAACTCCATCAAATGGATGTTCATAATGCATTCTTGCATGGAGATTTAGAAGAAGAGGTGTACATGAAGATGCCACCTAGGTTCTCTACTCAACAGCCTGGCAAAGTTTGTCGATTACGTAAATCACTTTATGGGTTACGATAGGCCCCCCGATGTTGGTTTTCCAAATTGACAACTGCATTAAAGTAGTATAGCTTTCTTCAATCTCAATTTGATTATTCATTGTTTACTTTAAATTGAGACAAGATACATTTGAGTATACTGGTGTATGTCGATGATCTTGTTGTTGCGGGGAATAATAGAGTTGCCATTCAGAAGTTTAAAGATTATTTATGCCACTGCTTCCACATGAAAGATTTGGGAACATTGAAGTATTTTTTAAGTGCAGAGATGGCTCAGAATCAAGAAGGAATTTTTCTTT
Organism: Lumnitzera littorea; assembly: GCA_024138015.1. NCBI lineage: Eukaryota > Viridiplantae > Streptophyta > Magnoliopsida > Myrtales > Combretaceae > Lumnitzera > Lumnitzera littorea. The sequence continues at coordinate 99,103,624 of JAMXBB010000008.1, forward strand.
GCCAACGCAAATATGCTTTAGATATTATCAGTGAAGATGGATTATTGGGTGCTAATCCATTTGGTTTTCCCATTGAACAAAATCATCATTTAGCCTTAGCAGAAAATGCATTGTTGGCAGATTCAGAGAAGTATCGAAGATTGGTAGGAAGACTGATTTATTTGACTCTTACTCGACCTGAGTTGTCCTACAGTGTTCATATTTTGGCACAATTTATGCATCAACCAAGGGAAGCTCATTGGGAAGTAGCTTTGCGCGTGGTTCGTTATTTGAAGGGCAATCCTAGACAAGGAATATTTTTACGAGGTGATAGTGATCTTCGGTTGTATGCTTATTGTGATTCTGATTGGGGGAGTTGTCCTTTAACTCGACGATCTCTTACTGGATATTTTGTTATGTTAGGGACTTCTCCCATTTCTTGGAAGACTAAAAAGCAACATACAGTGTCGAGATCCTCTGCTGAAGCAGAATATTGTTCCATAGCTACCACTGTGTGTGAACTGAAATGGTTAAAGGGTCTTTTGCTGTCTCTCGGTATTGTACACTCTCATCCTATGTTGTTGTATTGTGATAGTCAAGCAACTTTACACATTAGTGCAAATCTCGTGTTTCATGAGCGCACAAAGCACACTGAAATTGATTGTCATTTTATTCGTGATGAGATTCAACATGGACATGTTCAGACTGCTTATGTACGTAGCTCTGAGCAACTCGCTGATATTTTTACTAAGGCATTGGGGATACAGCAGTTTGGGTATCTTCTACGCAAGTTGGGGGTTTGCAATCTTCACGCACCAACTTGAGGGGGGGTATTAGAATATTTTAGGAATATCTGTCAATTATGTAAAGAGTATATTTAGGATATTTTCTATGTTTAGAAGGTATTAGAATATTTTAGGATCTGTAAATATCTGTCAATTGTGTAAAGAGTATATTTAGGATATTTGTTTTCTATGTTTAGAAGCTTGGTTAGTGCGTCTATATTGTATATATATTGGCTCTCTTTGGCCTGTAATATGAATATACACACATAGAAATTTTCTTCTCAAAATTTTATAGGTTGGCTCTTTAAGCTTCATCTCTCTCTTCAACTTAGCTCGAGTCATCACTGATTTTAACTTGTTCAGCAGTCATAAGGCTTAGCTTTACCTTCCTCTCCTTAAATGCATCCTATAAATAATAGCTCAAGGCAAATCTACTTCTCGTGACTCTTTTCATTTCATCCCAATTCCTAACTTCACGTATTTATTCTCTTCTCTAAGTGGCTTGCAAATTCCTCTACCACAGGGTAGCATAGTCAGTAAATTCCAATACAACAAGTTTAAACTTAGTGTTATCAAGTACTTCATGACATTCAAATTACTTCTCAATCTTATCTATCAAGTTTAGGTAGTCTTTAACATCACCAATCTAAATAAAACTAGGGATATGCATCCTCATTCCTTTTACTCTAAGAGCTTGGATAATTCTCTCCTTAGGTTCATAATACTCTTTTTCCTCATCACCTACTTCCTCATCCTTTGCTTCAATCTCATCTAATGCTAGCCTTCGTCAAGTAACTCTATCTACTCCTCTAGCTTGGGGTGGTCAACCATTGCCACTCTCAAGCAGTTCATTATTCGACCTTTGTAGGGATCATTTTCAAGCTTGTTACCTATCTTCATTTATTGTAGTCACCAAGTTAGTCACTAAGTAAGTAAGCCTATTCAGTCATTCTTTCATAGATTAGGGTATGGAACCTCTTTGTTGACCTTATCCATTACAAGCACCACTCTCTTGGTTACTTAAGGTTCCTTAAACACTAGAGTCGAACATTGTTATCTATTACAAGAGTTTAATAGTTGGAACAAAACTCAAAATTCCTTTTCATGAACAACAACAACAAAACAACACTTAATACATCAATAGCTATTATTACCAACACATGATAAACCAATCAAACACTCATACTCTGTTTCGCTAATAAGAAATAGGGGAAAACAGAGTACTAAATTTCTTTAATACTAAACACTCTTTAAGTACTCACAATAGTGACAAACAGTTTCCACAACATGCTATAATAAGTTACTCAAAGTACAAAGTAACAAAAACTTGCTCAAGCATAGCTAAGCTTTGATATAAAGATGATACGGATAGTCGCGAAGGTTTGACACACGACTATTGATATTACGCAAGCTAAAAGGGTGAGTCCAAACCATAAGATGGTCCAAAAGATAAATGATAGTCGAAGTTTGAGTAGGAGTCATCATATACTAACAATAGACATGACTCACCAATGCCTTACACTAGCGCAAACTATACTTGATATGACGCATAAACATAATACATGGTTTCTCGCCTCTAGTCCATGCTCAATGGTATAGATAAGAGCTCTTCAAGGTCTTGGTCCTCAACAAGAAAACATAATCTTAAGAAGGAAGAATAATGTCTGAAATTTCAATATCATTGACTTTTTTTCAACTATTACATATTACAAGTATTTATATGGCCTAATTCAGATAAGTTTTAGGCATACGTAAATTACAAAAATGATTCCTATTAGAAAAGGAAAGGAGAATAGATTACAAGGGTAAATTTGTAAATAGACCAAAAGGATATTCAATTACAAAAGGATAATGCGGGTATCAAAAAAGTAAGATGCGTGTAAACTATCCATTCTATGGTCCAGATGATGCTGTATGCTAAGCAAAGTTTATTCTAAACAGAGTAGGTTAAGTTAGCTGTATGATAACTTGGCAACTCAGTTGTTTAAGGCTTAGAATGAATTGGTCCAATAGATGGTCATTCTTCGAATCAACCACAGCTGGTTCACTTGGAAGTGGGGTAGGTCGGCCTTAGAGATGTGTAAATTTGGCAGTAGGTAAGTTCAGTACTTAGCCTTGGGCTAGTATGTCATAAAGAGGTTAGCTTGGCAAAAGATTGAGCACCTTGATGGTTTCTTCAATGAGATAGAGAGTAGAGTACCTCGATAGGTTGGGGTAGAGAATACATTATTCTTTAAAGTTTAATTCCCCTTGGATAGCTTAGTAGACCATATGGGTGAGTCGTCAAGCTTGGGAGTGAGTAATTAGTCTGTGATCCTTATCAAGGCTACACTACACCTTAATTGCTTACCCTCAAACTACTAGCCAAGATGAAGCTATCAGTAAGATAATCCTCAATGGCTTGAAGAAAAGGGTAGAACAAGAAGGAGGTAGATGGGCTAATGAGCTCCTAAACATATTTTAGGGATAATGTAAACATACAGGACCTTAACTGGAGAAACCCCATTCCATCTCGTATTCAGAAAAGAAGCTATTGTCCTAATTAAGTTGGATCTACCCAACAGCAATATCAAGTACTTCAATGTAAATACCAACCACATGGCCTTACAGGCAAGCCTTGATACCATCAAGGAGGATGCGACACCATACAAGCATACACAACGGTCTTTTAGCAATAGGCCACTCAGTATAATAATCATAGTGTTCGAAAAATGGTCTTCCACCTAAGTGATTTTGTATGTATAAAATTGGAGGCTATTAGTTAAGAAGAGAGGAAGGGTAAGCTTGTTTACAATTGGAAGGACCCCATGTGAGTAGTTAAAAGACCTAAGGAAAGGCACTTATAAGCTGGAGACCTTAGAATGATGGCCTATCCCCAAGATATGGAACACTCAAAATCTAAGACCCTATTTTCACTAAGTATAGTCAGAAGAATCGAAAGTACATGTAACTATGGTTGAACATAACAAATTGAAGAAATTTCCTATACTTATCTCTTTTTTTTTCTCCTACTCCTCGTGCACCTGCACGATGTTTGCTTATGCCATGTCATGGGCTTAGGTCGATTTCCATCCCCAAATATATGCTCCATTTTAGTCCTTACACTAACATAGTGGGAGTCTACAAGGTCATTGATCTATATTGAGCCCAAACTTTGGGTTGATTTTTATCCCTAAGCATCGCTTAAGTTAGTCTCTACACTAATGTCACAAGCACCTGCAAAGGCATCGGTCGACACTAAGCCTAAACCTTAGATTGAATTTCATCCCTAATTACTACCTAAGTTAGTGTCTACACTAACGTTACAAGCAATTATATAGGCATTGATCTATACTGAGCACAAACTTTAGGTTAATTTTCATCCCCAAGCATTGTCCAAGTTAGTCTTTATAGTAACACCATAGGCACCTATGAAGGCATCGATTTATACCTAGCCTAAGCCTTAGGTCAACTTTCATCTTTAAGCGCCACCTACATTAGTCTTTACATTAATGCTGCAAGCACTCCCACTTGACTACCAATCTGAACAAACCCAAACATTGATGATTCATCCTCGAGCACATGCTTAAGTTAGTCATTGCACTAATAAGAAATGAGAGCTATAAGAAAATAGAATAATAAGTAAATAACGATGGGTGAAAAGGGAAAGTATCAATCCATTAGTGAAATTAAGTATAAGGCTTAATGGTTCAGCATATCGACCGCTAATTACATTCAAAAGGAAAAACAAAAATACAAAAGCATGAAGCTACATCCTGTGTTATAGCTATATGTTGGACTTGAACGACTACTCTCAATTTCTATTTGACTTCTTACTCCATACTCTTCTCAAAGAGGAACTGTTCTCAACTTCAACTTATCCTACAAGCTCTAAATGGGTAGTTATAACTACATCCCTAGATCCCTATTGGACCAAGCTCCAAGCTATAGAGGTCTTTGTAATACTTGACTTTCAAGTGAAGGTCTTCAATCCACCTTGCAGAGCTTCTCTTCCATAGAAGCAGTAATGGGGACAGCTGATCCAGTCACTTTGCTCAAAGTATTGAACTCCAAGGGCCTTATTAGCGTTAAAGTAAGGTCAATGCTTTAGCCTAAATGAACCAGAGTACCAGCGAAGTAAAGGATTCCCCATGAGTGCCTTGGTTAGTAGGTTAAGGTAGAGAAACAACCTCTACTGCCATAATTACTATGAATGCCCATACTTGCTTGAAGTCATTTAGGATAAGGGGTAGTAGAGCTACCTATAACCTCCTACAAACCAGCGCCTCTATGGTGAAGCTACTATTGCCCTAAACGCACTTATGCTAGCTCTCAACTATACCTCACTAAGCTATTTGGGTGTTTAGTGTAGCAAAGTAAGGACCTACACATAACCTTTATATAGGGGCCATTGAGCACCCTTAGCCATATACATGGTGACCATCTAATGACCCAAATGCCTTAAGAACCTAAGTAATGCTTAGGAAAACCATAAATGTCCATTCGCGCATTAAATTCCATCTAAAAAGCACCTTAGAAGAAACAATACTTCTACTAGGCATGTACATTGCCTAAAATGGACCTTGCCAAGGAGATTGCTTATTATAAAAAAAGATCTACCCTATTAAGATTACCATGCCAAGGAGATCTCATGACATCATCACAAGATCTACCAAGGCATGCCCATTGCCATTGGACAAGAAGCCCTTGTAAGAACCTAAGAGGGAACAATCTACTTAGGAAGCAAGATATGTTGACCTACTAGAAAGCATCATTGTTAGCACAAAACACGAAAACAAAAAAATGAAGTTTAAACACAAAGCAACAATATATGGGTAAGGCAGGAGGCCCCCAAAGGAATACCAGCGAGTAAGCAGAGAGCCCCTACTCAGGGAAGAAGAACTCAGGAAATTTCATAAGAAAACGAGATGCATTGATTTGCTTAAGAGCATCATTGCTAGTACAAAAGACTTAGATGAAGAAAATGGAGTCTAAGTGTATGGTAGCAACATAAATGTAAGGGAATAAAACCAAGGGAAAAGGAAAACCAATGTAGAGATAATGACAAAAGATCCCTTCCATTAAGGTGTTTAGTAAATACACTTAACAAGGGGAGTTTGGCATCTTAACCTCCACCTTGAAAATAAAAGAAAAAGGAATAGATTAAATGCTAGCACATGTCGTTCAATGCACTAGCTAAACTAAGAAAAGCCAAGGCCACTCCTAGCTTACTCATTAGAGTTAGCTCACTATTACTCAGCCTACTGTCAATCCTCCTCATCACTCTCCTTCTCCTCCCTAAGGCCCTCATTGGAACCACTGTAGGAAGCTTCCAACAAGTCACTAGATGACTTGCCCCTTGACCTACCTCTAGTAGTACCCTTAGGCTCATTTGACTGATGTAAGAAAGATAAGTCTACCTTCACCTGAGGTATATTCTGGTAAACTTGCTTCTAAACCTCCTCTACCATCGTATAATTGGTCGTAGTGATGGCCTTCTTGATCAAGGGTTCATTTAGGGTCTTTATGAAAATATCTCACCTAACCTCAGGTGTTAAGCCGTTCCCCTTCAAGTGATTAGACTCCCTTCTTGCAAATTCAGCTTACACCTTGTCCAGCTCTTGCCCCCTAGCCTCCAGCCCAGTAAAAAGCCTCTCCTCAACAGTCTTCTTAGACTCCTCAACCTTCTTCAAGTCATCCTTTAACTTGTCTACTTGCCTAACAAGCTCCCCTTGCTGGCATTTTGGATTGCCGAACGCAACAACCAAGTCACCAAACACCTTTTTCTCCTCTTCTAGTACCTCTTAGAGGCTCTTTACTTTGGCCTTTGCTTAACTCATTACAGATTGTTGGCATGTTCGATTGTATGCAAGGACAAAATCAAAGAGATCAAACAATTCCGAGCACAACATATAGTCAATAAACAAACCAACTAGTTGCTTTAACAAAAAGTATGAGCACCTTACCTCATTATGTCTCCTCAACAATTCGTCGATGCCTCCACATTGCTCTTTTCCATAAACAACCACTTGAATCATGTTTACAATTGCTTAAACCTCTATGCAGGCCTATATGCGAACTAAAGAGGAGCTACTTGCCTCTTGTGATGGACCAATAGCAGAATGTCATTGTCATTAAGGATCTCAACAATGGAGACATTAACATTTTAAAGGGTCTACTCTAAACTCCTATTGCATGTCTACCTGAGCACCTATTACTTGGGCCTTATACACCACAACCATAACCCTAGCCTAAACCTCTTAAGTTGGCCTACCACCAGACATCACTTGTTTTGGCTTGGACCTAACCAATGGCATATCTACTAAAATATCGCTAGTTACTTGTTGCATAACCTTAGACTTCTTTGAGGGGTATTGTAAGGTTTCCCCCTCCCCCTTTAAAGCAAGTTGTTTCCTCTTCTCAACAGGCCATGAAGCACTTTCAAGTGATCTATTTTACTTAATGAGAAGCTTTGCCCTTATGCTTTCGGTAGCTATCTTTGAAGCTACAAAAGAACCAACAAATTCAACAAAGACAATGCACTTACTACGCCAAGGATGAGCAGCTTAATGTCTCCTACTTAAACAACGAAGCAACGCAGTGCAACAGATAGCTAACTACCTTTCCTTAGTACAATGCAGCAAATACTAGCAATGAGCTACTCTTATACTTTTGGCAAATCGACAAAGGATTGAGCTTCTTCTAACTTGCCAAATTTAGCATCTCGATACTAGTCATGATGTCCTTATCTCCCAAGCTACTAAACTTCTTACCCCAAATAGGACACCTTCATTGAGATGGGAAATCTAGAGACTCATGAGTGTGAGCACAATAAAAAAACTCCTCCTAGCCTTCTACCTTAATTAGTGGTTTATTGAAGATACTCAAAACCTTACTTCGATTGGAAACATATACCCAATTGTCGAGAAGCATTTTCACATAGAAGAAATGCTTGAACAGTAGCATAGTCAACCTCCATAACTCCTAAAAGCACAACGCCTCAAATACGAACAACTATATCTAGGTATTGGTGTTAAGACTCCCTAGAGCAACATTAAAGTATTAGAAGAACTCTAAAAAGGGGAGGTAAAGTGCAAGCTCAAGTGGTTTTGCATATATATTGAATGATTAGTCATCCCTTATATCATATGCCTACTGTCCACCTATCGGCACCTTAACTTACCATTCGGGCACTTCCCCTACTACTCAACTCATTAGCCTCAGTTTCTCCTCGCTCGTTATGTGTGCAACATGAGCACATGCATGCTCATTGGTATTGGTTATATGCAACAATTCTCTCACTTTGTCCTCCTTGTCATTTACAAGGTACACATCATGAGGCTATCGTTACATGCACTCCCACGTCTCCTCCTAAGACAATATCACTCCCTCTTCCTCTCATGTAGCTATCGTCATTTTAAGAGGAGTAGGGCTATCAACCCCTTCTCAAGCCAAGCCCTTACAACCTTTATCTACTTCCTTCGAAATAGATAGGTAAGAAGACTCACTCTGCTAGTTGGTCGTGCTCTAGTTAGCCATCACAAGTAATTGATGAAGAAGGAAAATACACAACAAAAGATAACCAGCTTGCAAGTGAAAATTTTAGCAAAGTTTCCTCTAAGTTGATAAAGTAAAGTGAGAAACGAGGACCAACATACCCCTTCATATAGACAACCAAACAGAGAAGGTAGACAGTTTCTCTCCTCTTAGAGCATAAACCCATGAAAGGATGTAGGCTAAATCTCAACTGTCCATGTGTCCTACTTTATGAGCTAAAGGCCTTAATTGTTCTACACACATGGATCACTATCGTAGCCTTACAACAAATCACCCTACATACATAGCCACTCTGCAGAGATCATCAATGTGTACTACACTTCCCTAGGATGGCCATTATGATACATTAAGCAACCTAACAATCACATTAACTACGTAGGAGGCTAATATATGGGAAAATGGACCTAACCCAAGATGCCATTCGTCACGTCGCACTATTACGAGATAGATCCCTCTACTTAGAGGAGGTATAACCTAGCCTTGGCTTGGTTGCCTTATATGGGTTACTCTCCTTTCACCTCAAATGTTGAAGAGAGCAGGGAGACAAGCGTTGATACCTGATTCTTGCCTAGACTGAGGCTCAACATGTAAAGCCCATCATATGGGGTATCGAAGTGCTAATGAGTGAACTGCAATCTCAGCCCTTATACTGCAATCTACTCATAGAGCCATACAAATACGTCAAGGTAGGCGTAAGCCACCAACGGGCTCGTCTCCTATACTACAACTTGCTCTGCAAGCCATATAGTACCTTGCTTAAGCAAATCGACTCAATCATTGAGCCCACATATACTAACCATCTAGTTTTAACTCGTGTCTTAGCTCAACTTTGATTGAGCACTAGTCAACCCCTTCCTTGACATCCTGACTCAACTTTTATCCTTAGTGGTTACTCTCAACTGCAACTCATTAATGAGTATCTAACATTCGTAATACAACCAAAACACCCGACATCCTCTACACTTATTAGACCTTTGGATTACTAATTTGTTTGCTTAGTTGATCACAGCTGATTGCTTGCAAAGTAGCTCAATCTTTACTGTAATACATGCCATCTACCAGCGATCGGTATGAGTTAATCTCAGATCACCACATATCCAGATAACTTACATAAAAGGCACCAAGTACCATGAAGTTAGGAGAGCTCTCTTTTCCCCTTTTCTCTTAAATCTACTTTCATCCTCGATAATACTCTTATTCTCTCTACTTAGTCTTAATATACCACTCATACCTATTATCACACATATCTTGGATGAGCACTACCCCTTAGGTCCTTAATGCTTGCTCCTTCTTCCTTTTAGTCCTCCTTGCTAATTTAAGCATCGGAGGCCCTCATGGTAGGCTTTTTTGTTGGGATCAAGGAGCAGGAGGCGAGGTCGAAGCCCAATCACCTGGAATCTACGCGAACCCACTTATGTCAATCAATTCAACTACAATCAATAAGGGGTCTTAGGCTTTCACTTACTTGCTTATGTCCGCCCCTTGGTGTGTTTTAGCTTATAAAACCAAATCCAAAGGGTAATCTATCCATCTATCTATCAATAGCATGCTCTTGTATGGGATAAATATTAAATGCGTGTAATTGATGATGGGATAACATAGATTAGACACAATTTTTGGATGGAAAGAATTTTTATAGAATATATATGATGATGATGTTGTTGATGTGACTTATGAAATGTTTCGTGAATAAGGAGGGAATTGTGAACAAGAGATGAAAGGAGTAGCAAGTGGGCATGGTCCGTTGAGTAAGTCGAGTCTATTGGGATTATGGGTAAAGAAGAGTACTTCCTTCATAGAATTGATTCAGATGAATATACTTTTTATATTATATGTATTATAAATAGAAGTGGGTAGGTAAAACCATTAAAAAAGTAGGTTACTTGACTTACTCATAGTGGTTAGAGGTGTGTAAGTAGGTTAAATGGGCCAAACCGGCTTGGCTCACGTGTTAAACAGGCCGGACTCATTTAACCCACTTTTAAACGATTCGAAAAACATCGATCCTAACCCATTTAGAAAGCAAGTTAAATGGGCCGATTTTTGGGCCAAAGCTCACTTATACACCTTTAGTGATAGTTGGGGTCCTATTTAGTATCTTAGAAGGATTGTACAACCTAATGGACTCGGCTTTGTTTTTTCTTGTTTTTATTAATTGAATTAATTAATTAACTAATATATTTATAAGGTATATTATTGGGATCCTATTTTTTTATAAAAAAAATTCAACCTTTCTTAAATTTTTATGAAATTTATTTTATTTTATTTTTTTAAGTCGATGAGTATCATTACAAACCATCGGGTAAAGAGGGTAGAGGGAGTAGCAAAAGCAATAGTAAGAGTCTTAATCTCTTTATACAAACCAAAAGAAATTAAGTCTTTCTTTAATAAAGAGAGACAAGAGCTAGATGCAAAAGGAAAAGTACCATCAACATAATCATCATGTTGGGCACATCAAGTAAGGGCATCAGCTACTAAATTAGGTTCCCAAAAAAATGGCCTCAATTATCCACCTCTAGAGGAGGGATATAATTTTGCAAATAATGTATAATTTGATTCGTTGAAGGAATCTTAGGTAAAACGCTGCATAAGAAATATGCTTAATTATTATAGATATTTTCTCTCATCTTTCCTTTTATATTGAATTAATGAGTTAGTTAATGGTATTTTATCTTAATTCATGATTTGACCCATTGATTTGTTATTATAAATAGATCCCAACATGGAATGTCAAATCATAGAAAAGTATCATTGGATAATACATATCATATATATGTATATATGGTATGTAACCACTCATGGTAGTGGTAATGATAATAAATAATTTTCAAAATAATAGAATCTATATTGATAAATATTTAAATATAATTAATGGTCGCCTATTGAAACTTTTTCCTAGGTCATAAAACCTCACAACGAGGAATCGAAAATGACCTGTAGGGTGGGTGGGTGGTTGGGTGTGGTGGGGAGGGGGTGAGTAATACGACCCCACTAGGGTGAATCGTAAATGGCTTGTATTGGGATAGTTCGGGCTAACTGGGATTTTATAAGCTTTCTTTTGAAGGAAGGTTTTATGCCTTAATTGGGTGGGTGGGGGTCGAGGACCCAAGCTGACACCATCCCGTTCCCAGATATTTTCTCTATGTATTTCTTATGTCTAATTGGTGAGCTTATCTCCATGTTGTGGCTACAATACGTATGACTTGAATGACGAATTCACTTGAAACTTGCTCCACAACATGGAGCTAATTCTGACGTATCGGACATGCATGCCACCATAACATATGAAAACCATGTACTACCGACGTGGATCGAATCATATCTTTTTGATAGAGAGACATCTACGAGTGCTCTACACATTATTTTAAAATGGTGAACATAAATTATTCCTTACATTCATTAGGCTGTATATAAGCGAAAAACATAATAAATATAGTAACCAATCTTCAACAGCAGATACATCGATCCCGTAAAATTCTTCTACCGATCATGAACATTGATTATTTCGTAGTAATTTTATGCTTTGATTGGACCGTGTGCATCTCTAAAAATCATGTTTCCCGTCTTTAGATGTCACACTAATATATTAAGTTTCTTTACAAAAGTTACTTAATATTTTTCTTTAAAGTTTTTGTGGGCCCAAATAAAACATTCAACCAAATAAAAGTTAAAAAAATAAAAAAAGAAAGAAATTTACTTTTAAACTTTCCAATGTAGAGGAAAATTTCTAAGGCAATTAAGAGAAACCTTGCTACCATTCCTTATAGCTAGACTTGTGTGCCAACTCAACGTAGCTTGGAACTAACATGAACCTCTACTACCATTCCTTACAGCTAGACTAATGCATCGGTTCAATATGATTATGAATCATTGGTTTATGGATCAATGGGGGAGTAAACCGGGGTTAACCCTTAAGGGGACAAGCCAGGCCTGCTTTATGGCTCTTGAATTGTAGTTTTCTTTTTTTTTTTTGGATTAGCCTTGGCTTTTATAAATATTTTTTTTTTTCAAATTTCCATCAATTATTATAAAAATTTGAGGCCTATTCATCTATTTTTTGTTTTTTTCCCCCAATGAAATTAAACATTTTATATCAACATATCAACTATCATTGCTCATGAAATCGAATTTCTTTCAATACATGTTAATATATATATATATAATATAGTATATATATATATATAGCATAGTATTTTATATATAGTATATTGATTACTATATATTATATATAGTATATTATATAGCATATACTTGTTTGCATTATATTATATAGTTTATATGTAGAGTATTATATTATTTTATATGTATATACATATTCTTTTCTTTTAAATTTCGAGTTTGGCCTACCCCAAACGGTGGGTTAAATTGTCAGTTCGACCCATTGGTTTAGGGCCCTACTAAATCGTTAAGTTTTATAAGTTGAATCACCTGAATCCTTACGGCTTGGCAGTTCAATGGCTAGGTTAAGACTACTTATGATTTGGTCAAGCCAGTTCAATGGCTTGATGTGCCAGTTTCAAATTGATTTACGATTTGAAACTAGCTCTTATATAGATCTACTTATAGCCTAGTTAATACGTGAAAAAACTTAAGTTGCACATGCTTTTTGATAATTTAACTATATTGTTTGTGATGTTGCATTACAATCTCATGTCATTACAATACATATTTGCACTAGACGCTACTTCTTTTTTAATATCTCATTACTACTATATTCTTCTTTTTATTGCACTAGTTTCGGTATATATATCTAAATAGAAAAGGGAAAAGTGAACAAGGAGGCTATACATACAATCCTAATTAGGAAGAAAGACAAAGTGCAGTGACTTCATGTACTCCTTAAGGCGTGGAAGGCAATGGGCGTCGTCATAATTATACATTATAGCAACCATCCTTGCAGTATCAAGGGAAGCATTGGCAAAAGATTTGGGAAATTGGTGTGGAAAGAGACATTCTTTGGCTAGTCTTTTCCATGCTTGTGCAATTAAATTTTTTACATGGTCCCTTGCTTCTTCATTTGAAATACCTTTCCTTTCATTCATGTAGTATTCTAGATATGACCCATCATGGCCTTCTTGATTCTCATCCAGCATTAAATATCCATTATATTAATTTTACGTCCCTTAATGGTGGAAACAACTATTATCAGTACAAATTTTACATATTTTATATTTGAGATTAATTTATTGAGATACATAAAACTTACATACTCTTATGGAGCATATGGGCGTGTTGACACTATTCAAAAAATTCAAGATAATACTAACTCATAAATAAATACTTTAAATATTACATATATATATCATATACATATACATATATATATGTGTGTGTATGTATATGGTCATATTGGATCGATTAGCATGTCTTATAAATCTAGGATCAGATTTTTTACTCCCTTTTTTTTTTTTCATGACTTGTAGAAAGGAAGATTTGGCAAAATAAAGAAATCACGGAAACAAACCTTAATCATCGATAATACTGTTGGACAATGAGATATTTAATATGATTCAACAAGAAATGCTGTTTCAATTAGTCCTTTCAAATATCGGTACGCCTTGCGGTGAAAAGTAAAAAAGCATGGTGTACGGCCTACAAATGAAAATGAAAAAACCTTATGGCTTACTTTTCAGTCAACATTATTGTCTTTACATGATCCATGATAGAAAATTGAGGAAACCCTATAGCATCGTTTTCGTTCTTATATTCCAAATTTCTTTAATCTTTTCATTATGGATTGGTGAAAATGTTGACTAATTAAACATCGCTCTATAGCTTTCAATTGCTTAAAATATCCAATAGGAGCATTCATTCCGATTCCAAGGGCTCGGGCAATTCCGGGTGCATATATATATATACACACATAATCATTTTATTTCATATTTTTCCATCAAACAGTAATGAGGAATAGTGGAAATTTGCATTTCTTGGAATTTCATTATATTCTACGAGATTAAGAAAAGGAGACATAAAAGATCTATTATAATGTTAGCACTTGCATAAATATTTGCTAGCACAATCTCATACCCATTAGGTAGTATATTTGCATTGTTATATTTATTTGTAACTTGATATGACGTTGGGAATTTTAATTACGGGGGACTTCACATGCTTAATAGTGAGATTTGAACATCTCAAATTTGAATTTGTTGGTATATTGCCAGAACCATTGTAGCTTTGTAGTTCGAACAGTGGTCTCCCAAAAGTATAGACCGCTTTGAATCTCCTCCACCCAAATTGTAATATAATTGGTTAAAAGAAAAAAAAAAACAAGAAGAACAAGAAGAATTTACTGTCTACTCAATGTAAATTTATATAATGAATTCATCACAAATTTTAAATATTCTTTTCTAGATAAGGTTAGGTTAGGTATTCCTTACACAGGCCGTTTAATAAGGCTTGTACTCTAATGTCAAACATGAACCAGATATAAATATCCTCTATGTATGACACATTTAATGAGGAACCGTAGGTGAACATCAACTATGCAGTTATCTCATCATTGACTTTCGTCTATACTGGTGCAAAATGAAAGCAACTCATCGTAAAATTGAAAAACAAGTTGGAAGAATCCATAAAATGACAAACGAAAACAAAGTAAATTAGTTGATGACTTGAGAATCCAGAGCATTTTGGCTTTTGGATTGGGCAGACGTGTTGTCTTGTTTAGCAAAGCTCAACACCTTTTTAGAGTTTATATCTCTATTGGCATTGGGGGTCTTGAAGTAGTTGGAGGTCTCTTTGTAGACATAAGGGGTCTCTTTGGATGATAATTCCTCAGCATCGACAGGACCTTCAATGTTGACTTGAATGCTATCTCCCTTCTCTTGAACCTCTACTCAGCTTCTTCACCGATCCCTTCGTCATCGTTGCCAGCATCACCATCGTCAACATCAAAAAAGTCTAGGCAGGATAGTTTATATTCAGGCTTTCCTCACCAATTGGACCCCCTGTAAGAGCTTTTTTTTGGAGTAATCATTCATATTGTCGACTAGGAGTTAAAATGTTTAGTGCTTCCTCAATGGAGGACTTCCTTTTTGCCATCTCCTTTAGTTCAACAATATGAGCTTCAAGTTTGGAATCATTTACCTCTAAGCTCTCTCTCTAAACCCTCGGCTTGTCCTCCTCGTCGCTCAATGAGGTCAATGTCCTTCCCAAACCCCAGCATTCTTCTCGCTTATTGTGAAGCTTCTCCTTTAAGTCCTTATTCTCCTTATAGAGCTCCTTGTTTTTTATCTTAAGGCCCAAGGCTTCATTGACTGCATAAGAACATGCAAGCTTCTCTATAGAGAGCTCTTCTTATAACTTCCTAACCTCTATCTTAGTCTTAATTCTTACATTCTCAATCATGATGGTTTGAGCTTTTGAGAAGTTATATGCCTCCTCAACTTTCCGCAATAAATCGACAAAGCATAAGTTAATCATTTCTCAACAAAGTAACAAAATTTGGATAATTCCTTCTTCATTTCCTTCTTGGCCTCATCCAAAGTTGTCAAAACATGGTTACTTATATACACATAAACGAAATCATGTCAGCAGTGGGACATAAACTATAAATGAAAAAAGTCATGATTATTATTTCCATCAAACAACTTGGTTGCAATATGGCATTTATTGCAACTACCTATTATGTTTGTATCTTTCTTTGCAACCTCCCTAGCCTTAAGGAGAATGACTCCTTCCATCAGGGCTAAGGACTTCATCCTATCACCGAAAGTAGAATTAGCATGCAAAATGTTGCGGCTCTAACATGGCAAGAAATATTCACTAACTTCTCTATTAGGGACAATCTCGACAAAACTGATGCCAAGAGTTTTATTTCTTAGAGCTTCCTTCGTCTTCTCATCTAAACCTTTGCTTTTCTTGGATGAAGGTTGGTCGATAAGCTCTTTCTTGCTTCTCTTTTTAGGGCTCAACTCAGCATTTATTTGCTCGTGAGGAGTAACCTCTGTGTTGGTCTCGCTAGCAATATCTCAATTAGCCTCTCTCGATACTTCCTCTTAAGGAGTGTTTGTTATAGTAGGAACCACCTTTAGTTGTATAGATCCGACAACTTACAACTGTTCAATGCCCTACCCCTTATCGGCATAAGGGGTTTCCTTCTTTTTCTTTTGAGCAATAGTGTCCTTTACAACTTTCTCTTAGGAGGTATTTTTTGGTGCAAGCAGCTGACGAAAAAGAGCCTTAGTGGTTGTATGCTTGTCAAGCTTTTGCTTTTCAACCATAACATGGGCCAACAATTTCATAGGATCCACATCCCCTACACCTATGTTTACAAAAGGAAAATAAAAGAGTATTATAAAGAGGAAAGGAAAGAATTAAAATCTAGAAGTTCATGCCGAGCGAAACTTAAAGGCAACTATTCTCCTCTCAAGTCATGAGAATGGCTTTCTTCTTGTTGCGCTACTCAATACGGCAAGTAAACCAATACCTACCTTAATTGTCAAAAAAGATAGGTTCCCCTTTCTTGTATCACTTTATGATCCTCTTGGCATCCTAGAAAAACATCTTATTCCCTCATTACTCTTAAATCTTCTTGGTAACTATGGCATCATTTGACAACAATTCGATGTCATTGGTACAGATGATGGGCTCAATCCCTTGAGTCTAAAAATCCAATTTTCATCTGACTTGATTGAGACATATTTGTCATGTTACTTATAAATTTTAGACTCTAACCCATCCATAAATTTACAACTATGCCAAGCCATCGCAAAGTACCAACCATTGGGCTATCTCCTTATTGAGAAGAAGAATCTAAATAATTGAGGCATAACCTTTACCTTAATCTCTTTATATATAATCTTGAATGCGACAAGAAGCCTATAGGTATTAGGGGAGAATGTATTTGGCACAACTTAGAAATAATTGAAAAACTGCTTCAGAAAAGTAGAGAATGGGAAATGTTACCCAAAATCAAGATATTTCAAACATATATGGAACTCATGATTTATTGGAAAACACACCCTTCCATCTTACCTTAGCCTACACAAATGTCATGCATTGGCAAGATCTCGCCAGTACTTATTATACTTTAAAACAAGTGTCATAATAGCTCCATTCACTACTCCATCTAAAGAATCAATGTTATAAACTACATTATTGTAAAAATACCTAGCAACAGACCTTCCTTCCCTATCATTGAGGTAGTTATTTATAGGAAAAGTGTTGATACGAACGAGTTTTTCCCATCGCTCTATCATACTATCAACTAAATTATCAAAAGAAGATGTCAAATTGTTCCTTTCAAGGGGGAGAAGTAGCCTCAGACATAGTCTATTCAAAATCTGAAATAACAAGTTGACATAGAATGCTTCAAACCATACCTGCTTAAGTTTTAAGTTGTCAAAGATTACTCGATAACACAAGAGCTTGTAGAGAGAAATCTTGAAAGCAAAGAGATTTTGAAAGTGAATATTAATGACAAAGAAGTAAAAAGTGATAGTCAGAATCAAAAAGCCCAATACATAAGTGGTCCCCTCTTGAAATTTTGATGCACTTCTAAAAGGGATTCCAGCTTTGATTAGATTATCATGTACGAGTGGATGATAGATGATGGATGTTGAAGGTCAGATATCTAAGGGATATGGTTTCACTGACAGTTAATAGCCTACAAAGCAATAATGACTAGTATAACAGTTGTCATGCGTGTCATTGCCGAAAAGTGGATGAGTGGGAAAGTTAAAAGGTTATTAAGATCCGATACGACACTTTTCAAAATTGAAAATCACATACAAGAGACAACCTAAACTTTAGCATATTACTTGGCATCTAGAAAATTAATTTTGGTCTTAACCATCTAATCACTTAAGATTGAGTAATGAATCTTATTCACCATCTTAGTCAAATCCTTGACTACAAGGGTTAGGGGGAAAATGTTGATAGTCAGATTTTGCCTTAACACCTTACTTGACAATTCAGCTGTTGAGTAGATGATTGATGTTATTTTCAGCTAAGGCCAATAGAGGGTCAACCTATCTAATAAGCCTTAAAGCCCAACCTATCCATATATTTGGTTTGAACTTAGGAAAATAGCACAAACAATTATGATCCAGTACAATCATATTATATAACCGCTTAATACTCCTATATTTTAGGCATGTGCTTAATTACTGGAGCACTATGTAATCCACAACCAATAATTAACTGCAATTACATACACTCGACATTTGCCTATAAATAAGGGAAGAAAAGCACTGTAAGAACTCTTTTACACCCTTTAACTTTGTACTTATTCACTTCTTTTTCCCTTAAACAACCACTGACGTAGGTATTGGAGTGACTACACTAACCCCAGTATCACTTAGCCTTTACTTATGCCTTTACATGATTAAAGCTTTACCCCAAAATCACCTAACAACATACATGATTTGGATTCTTGATGATGATTTTTGTTTAAAATAAAGGGCTTTCACTTGCATTCTACTCCTTAGTTCTATTTATGAAGTTGCATGCATGGTCTTAAGCATTTGTAATAGTTACTTCTTGTTGACATGATCATGTCAATTTGAGTTTAGTGCCACATGTTTGACACGATTAGCAATATGATCGTGTCATTTATAACAAATTGGACTTGCCATAATCCCTAAGACTTGAGTGTACGTATGGAATTTCACTTTATTCTATTGTTTAGTTCATACATTCGCACTTAGGGTTTTCAAGATCAGTTCATTTTCATGTGCTAATAATGTGTGAAATTATAAGAATCATTGTTAGGCCATGCTTACACTATTAGTTGTAACTATGCTTGTGGAGATTGTATGCAAACTTTCTCAAGAACACAATCAATTTAGTATGCCTATCATGTGTTTGATGAAATTCCTTTAAGAGTTTTATTATGATTTCTTCCATAATTGTGCTTAATTCTTGTACTCTTTTTATTTTAAGTGTAAGGAAATTTGTTGTGGCTAGTTTATGACATGAATTTTCTTCTCCTTTCATTAGAAAAATGGCACTATGGAAGAAGTTAGACATTCACCGAAAGGACAAATCTATTGCTACAACTTCCTCATCACAACACCTTTATCCCTCAACCACTTGCAACCATCGATCCTCCCGCGCACCCAATGCTTCAATTCACATCCAAAACCGTACAAGAGTTCTTTCAAAACTTCCAATCATATATATTGGAGAGACTTTATATCTAGATTGGAGTGTCATTGAGGGATTGAATTTTCTTAATCAAGTTAGAGACATGGTTTTAATTAAACCATAGGCGAAGCTGCTCACATTTCAAGCTCCTATCTATTATGAGCTTACTTTAGAATTCCTTTGTACGGTTCCATTGGATAAGCCCTCTAGAAACTCTAGGCTACAACGAAAGCTAAGATTTCACTTAAATAATCGTGCTCATTGTATTATGGTTGTTGATTTAGGTGTCTACCTAGGCTTATATTTAGAAGAATTTGTTTAGATTGATGAGTTCCTTCGGCTTCAATGCTGGTTACCTCATGAAGTTTTACCTTAATAGTTTTGGAATAGAATTGCTCGTGGTGGTTTGTTTGTTGCAAAGCCTAGCAAAGCTTCCTCCATGCACTACCTTGAATACCGAGTTGTTCACTAGCTATTCTCTCATACTATTGCTAGGCATATAAAAAATATAAGTGTAATTGGGAAATTTGAGTTGATGGCCTTTTATAGTATGATTGAGAAGTGCCTAATCAATATGGCTATGCTATTAGCCAATTATTTTGTTATGATATGGCATTTGAATGCCACCTTATGATATGCAAATCGCAACTCGCGCGTTTGCACTCCTTTAACCCCTACTTTGAACCCAATCAAAAACCACTAATTCCAATGCTTTTCTTAGATCAAAAACTCAATCTTTTGCCCTTTTACACACCCATTAATCATCAAAACAAAACATTTGTACTCCACTGGTCAATCCAACATTATCACATGTAGTCAATATAACATTATCACATGTATCTAAATCTAAGGTAATACTGCAACCAATAAAGATTTAAGGTTACTATACACCACACTTGGATTCTTGATGTGTTAAACCACCAAAACATAATCTATCACTGGTTATTCATTGAACCCAAGGAAAAAATGAATTTCTTAGATTTATCTTAGGAAAACTTATTGAAATTCAAATTTTATTTGCATGACTTTTAATTCCTTAACCTCAAATCTTGTGGCAAAGGTCAATACTCTTGATCATTGGAGTAATTGCATGGGAACCCTATTCAAATGTGCTAATACAAGAGGAGGAAGGGGGGAAAAGAAGAAAAAAGATTGCTAGTTGTAGGTTTTGTTTATGTAGTAAGGTTATGGGAAAGTGAAAAGCCATTAGTAGTAGTAAGGCATTAAATCTCTTAAAATTCTATTATGCCCTTACTAATCTTGTCAATTACAAGTAATACTAGCCTTCAAAGTTTGTTGATATTTCAAAATCCTCTCTTTTATTTATTTATTTATTTATTCTTTCATGCTTGGAAGTTTGTCTAAATCATTTAAATGAAATACTCTTAGTACTTCCCCTTTATCTCTTCTTCTAGCTCACAACTACCTTCTTGTGTTTGATTGATTGCTACACTATATTTTAATATACTTACTCAATTATGATTCTTGAGATCTTCCTTTTTATCTTCATGTATCTAGTCTGTTACACGATTAAATTCTCAGATCCCCTATTAATCTCTTAAACTAAACAGTTTTTAGGTTCTCCATATGGTCCCTGATTTAGTCATAAACTCTATTAGTCTCTAATATCAAGAGTTCTATTACCTTTATTCTTTAGTCCACTTTGATCTATATACTCAGGGTTACTTTCCAATTCCACCTAGTTTTAACTTGTATCTCCGGTATTAATATTTGTAGATTAACATTTGTAGATTCACATTCATGCAACTTCTATTTGCAAAATTTCTTTATTCTCCTCATTTCATTTATTTCTTAAATCATCTTTCCTAAAACAGGAACCTCCAAAATTGCATTACCATTTAGATTGTAGATCATTAGTTATTATTCTTAGATTCCCTACAATTACATTAAAATTTCTCCCTAATTTAACATATCTAAGGTTTATAGCAACCTTATTCTCTCTCTCTCTCTCTTCCTTCATTTACTATTTTTAGACTTATTGTTCTTAGAATAATTATTACCCTTATTGTACTATTTACCTTTTCATCGTTTAAAGGGACATTATGTACCAATATGTATATATTGTTTTACATATCAATTATTCGTATCTTGTATATAAATTCATTTTGTGATTTAGAGGTTAATTAGAGTAATATGTTATAATAATTTGTACATGTCTATATTATTGTTCAATAATCTATTATTGTATTGTATAGTATATATTCTCGACAAATCATTATAGTTACTTCTTCTTCCTCTTCTCTATTTTTATCCATACTTATAGTTATTTAATATGTTCAGATGTATATAAGATTATAGTCTCGTAATGATTATATGCTAATAATTCCTTATTATCATTACTATCATTATTATCATTATTGATTTATTGGTTTAATATTACGTTAACTGCCATTATTGTTGTCAGCACTACTATTGTTTGTTAACTATATAGGATATTATGTGTAATGCATTTTATTAAATTTTATAGTAATTGTTCATTATTTATTTTATATGTATATTATATAAGTAAGAGTAGCAAATTTAGATTTTGACATAACATGATTGGAGGCTCAACTTGATATAACACAACGTGAATCAACATGACACAATATAATACGACACAACGTAACATGACACGATATTTACGTGAGAGGAAACATATGAATTCGCCATTCTTTCTCATATATAGACATGCATATATTTATCAAAATAAATCTTTTAACTCAAATTTTCTTTTGTTTTTAATTTATTGTATGCTCTATTTCCATTCTTTTATATGCAATGTAACAAAAGGTTTATATAGTATATTTATGTATATATGTGTTCATAATACCTACTTTTTTTCTTACTATTACTTGCACAAACCCTTATGTCCCTTTTGATTGAATCTTTTAATTTGTTGTTTATTTTCTCTTTCATTCACTTTTATTGAGGCTTTTATTAATGATGTATTACTAGTTATCATTTAAAACTTTATTTCTTAATTTTTCTACTATCACTCACTATGAATAACTTCTTGAAATAGTCTTGTATTAGAGAACATTTTTATCATTATTGTTATGGTTATGATGATTATCGTAATTATTAATGCCAAGGTTCCTATTATTATTAGTATTGTTGTTAAAATGAATTCTAAAAGGTATTCACTATTTTTTTATTGTACTTCTCTCACTAAGAAGGTATAGTGAGACAATGCTATTATTTTTTGATATATTCTATAATAAAGTTAATTACATTATCAATATTATAATTATTATGATAATTATTCTATTATCATAGCATTGTAGTCTATAAGGAAATTAGTCTTGAAATTTGGGAAAATGTTATGTTATTATCTTTCTATTTTAACAATTTTAATGAATCGAATGGTATGCTAGCTATAATTGTTATCAAAGTTTATTTATTTCCCTCTTCCTCCTATATTATTTTAACTTCCTATTTTATTCTTTTCATTGTTAAATTAGGGACTTATACGTACTTCTTTTTCCTTAATTGGCATTATTAATTTTTAGATATATCACTTTACTAATAAATAGAAAATTTATGAAGATTGTGAATATGTTTACTAAGCAGTATATCTAATTATACCTATATATAAATTCATATTTATTAACTTGCTTTCAATAGTTTTCCTATTTTGTTATATACTGGTCAACTATTACCAATCAAACCATTTTAATTTTCCTTTTAAGTGTTATCAATTACTCAATCTTACAACTATTCCTGTTTAGTAGGTATTATCAATGGTAACTATAAATTCCTCTCTATTATATTATCATTATTAGCTTTTAATTTGGCTATATGTTGGTCAACCCTTCCTAGCTATCAAAACTTTAATGTATGTTATGATTGAAAGTTTATTACTTAAAATTTATGTCTAATCTTATTTCATATTTGCTACCTTTATTCTCTCAATTATTTACTTCCCATTATATGATTTGTTAGCCAATCACACTCGGTCAACAGTGGACATTTGAAGAGTTATTAATTAATTTCTTGATCTTATGTTAGTATTAGATATTTTGACATTTATATATTTTCATTTCTATAAAATGATTACAAATTAAAGATTTAAAATATATGTAAGCTTACAAATATATATATTTTAATTAATCATGTAAGCCATTTAATATTTATTACGTAACCATATCTTAAAGAAAGTGATCAATTTTAGTCTACCCTATAAATAAATATATATATATATATATATAATTCTCTTTACTATTTCAACAGAACTTATCCCTATTTCACCTATCGATAAACAAAACCAATTTATATCTATTATCTCTAAAGAATTATATAAACTCTAAAACAAATATTATTTCTAAAAAATGTCATATATATAACCACAGATAAATAATAAAATTAATAAAATAACCCCAAATAAATAATAATGTTTACAAAATAACTCCATATAATTATAAATCAGTAGCACAAATTTACTCATAAGGTCAAAGCTAACCCATATTCTACTTTTCTCATCGTCTTACCATTCTATTGATCTATTACTTAATTTTTCTTAGGATTCATAACCTAAAACTATGATGCTACTTTAACTATAACACCTCAAAACTTGGGATATTATAGCACGCCACGTGTCTCTATCATCTATTAACACGTTATATGTAAACTTTTACTAAAATCTCTAAAATGCCTGTTATAATCTACAGTAATTTTAATAAAATTAAGTCATTAAAAAATCAATATAACCACTAATAAAAGTAATAAAATCCTAAATAAGAATTTATTAATTTATACAATAAAATTTATACTAATCCTACTCGATCATCTTCTTCAATAAAACCGCTACTCTCCAACCCAATAACTTAACAATTAAATCCGTAGCCATTTAACTTCAAAATTTCTACTCAAGTATCTATAATTGAAAAATTTACAACGAGATGGAATGAAGCATAGTGTGAAATACATAAATACATGTCCATGAGCATACAATAATGATCACATTACACATACGGAATAAATACTGATATATAACAAACACCACTTTATTATCTTTTATTTTAAACCTGTATACAACACAGTTTAAAGTCATATGTATCTAACTCTAAATTTGGAGTAACTCATGATTTCGATCAAGCAATAAATAAGTATTGGTACAGGTCCTCTTTAACACCCCACCAAGAACCATGTAACTAAGTCATACTTAAATCTACTTAGATAATTTCTAAGCGAGACTCCACTCGCGACAACATTGTGCAAGGATCCTTAAGATGCCACCCCAAAATCATCAGTCCTCTTGATCTCTTAGGCCCAACCAAGCATATGCAGTATAAAACAATTTAATGTCAAATAATTTATTAAGTTCGATTAATTTCTTAACTTAATAAACAGAAATAGCAAACAAGTATCCCGTACTTGATTCCATTAACTTGCTAGAGATTGATTCATCGACCTCTCTAGAACCTATCATAACAAAAATACCAAGTCTCAATTCACAACCTATACTTACACTAAAACAATACTAACTCAATCCTTACCTTTCCATTTCCCTATACCATATTTTGATTCACTCATAACACCCTTAAGCTCCCATTTTTAATTAAGGTCCTCAAGGAAAGAAAAAATAATCTATTCTTATGAGAAGATGTTTAAAACAATTTTTGATGGGTGAAATCAATATAAAAACATGTAATGAGAAATCAAGAATCAAAAATAAGTTTTAGAAAACCAATGAAAAATGGATTTCAATCAACCTATGGACCGTTGCAAACATGGTATTTAGGTGCTAATAGGCATGGCATCTAAATGCCAAGAAAGACTCATAAGACGTGAGTCATCAAAACCTAAAGTCCTTATGGTGCTCACTATGACATTTGAATGCCACTTTATGATATGTAGATCGCAACTCACAACCATATACTCCTTTAGGCCCTTCTTTGAACCCAATAAAAAACCATCACTTCTAATGTTTTTATTAGAACAAAAACTCAATCTTCCACCCTTCTACACACCCATTAATTATCAAAACAAAACATCTACACTCCACTAGTCCATCCAATAGTATCACATGTGTCCAAATCTAAAGTAATAACGTAACTAACAAAGATTTAGGACTAGGCTTACCGTTGGGATGAAAAACTATGCATTGTACTTGGATTCTTGATGTGTTGAATCACCAAAACATAATCTATAATCGGTTTTCCATTGGACCCAAGGCAAAAATGAATTTCTTAGATTTATCTTAGGAAAACATATTGAAATTCATATTTTATTTGCATGACTTACATTGATTCCTTAACCTCAAATCTCATGGCAAAGGTCAATACTCTTGATTGCTGGAGTAATCACATGTAACCCTATTCAAATGTGCTAATAAAAGAGGAGGAAGAGGGAAAAGAAGAAAAAAGATTGCTAATTGTAGGTTTTGTTTATATAGTAAGGTTATGGGAAAGTGAAAAGCCATTAGTAGTAATAGGGCATTAAATCTCATTAAAATCTATTATGTCCCTATTAATCTTTCAATTACAAGCAATAACCTCTTTCAAAGTCTGTTGATATTTCTAAATCTGCCTTTTTATTTACTTATTTTTTTATGCCTTGACTAACCATTTTCTATATATATATATATATTTTCTGGGTTTTACGGATCTTGCCCTTGATTGCCGAAGCTCAGTTCTACCGGTGAAAAAAATTATTTTTATTGCATGACTACTAAAATAAGGGCCTGTCTTCATTAAGATTTGAAGATTACCGTTGCCGCTTCTTCTACAAAGAAAAGTTGCGACAGTATATTGCTACGAAATCTAGGTTCTTAGTTCTTACAATATTTTTGTTTTTCTTTTTTAATAAGGGAATATCATCACTTAGAAACTTGGGTTCTATTCCGTAACGATTCGCGAGTTTTTCTGGTTACTGTTCTCCAATTTTTTTTTTTTTTTGAGTAATGTTACCTATACATGTATAGAGATACGTCTATCTTTAATCGAACATATATACTATTTTTACTTTAATAAAATAATAAAAAAAATATAAAATTAAGAATGTACACAAGATTTAAGGTAAGTCCAACATATGGGGAAAGGTGATAACAGTACTACGGGAAAGAAACTTTAACTGCATTATTATGGATTAGTGAGTGCAAATGCCAATGATAAAATTCTAACACATGAATTGGTAATTGGTAAAATTTTTTAAAATATACATTACCATTGATATTCATGTACCATTTATGAAAATACATAGGATATTAGTATGAATGAATTTTTTTCTTAAGAAAGGGAATGGTCGGTTCTTTTTTTTTATTTTCTCTTTTTTGAAAAATTCAGAGAAGTGTGAATAGCTACTGGCTATCAACGTGTGAAATTTGTGAAGGCATAAGTCAAAAGACCGATATATAATATATTTAGGTCCCTCTCTCTCTCTCTCCCTTCGTTTTGGGGACTTTTTTGCAGATAAACTATTCAGCCTTCATATTTTGAACCCAACGGAGAAGATCATAGAATGTCATATTTATGTCATTCGATTTGTAATTAAATATCCAAGATAATAGGGCAATATAGGACACGTTGAAATAAAATATAAAGAAGGTGGACGATAGATCTTAACTAATTTAAAAATAGCTGCCACCTCAATGAAATTCCTAAAGCTAATCACGTCGAAGTAACTGTTTATTTAATCTAAAAATTGCCACGTGATGACTTTAAGAATATAATATTGCTGGAGATAAAATTAATGGAAGACATGGAGGTGCACGTTGTTTCAAATAAACACACAAGGTTCTGGAAGAAAATATACACACGAGCTTGCTCCATAAAAATCATATACTAATTGTTTTAGGATCGCTGCTTCGTTAATCATAAGGAGCTGATCATTAAAAATTCAAGTGTTCTAAAATGTACTGAAGTTGGGTAGGTGTTTGCTGACCACGTTGGGAATCTAATGGACACTTTGACTATACTGGGAGTAGTAGTAGTCCATCGTAGACTATAAATGAACCTTCCATATCCATAGAGGCATAAAGCAGTTGAACTCAATTAGCAATACACTAAAGAAGACATCTCTTGAGAATCAATTATCATAATTCATCCTACAAAATGGTACCTTTTTTTTTTCTTTTTTTAACGGCATTGTTAATTCTTCATTTGATCTTTCAACTCTTACTGACTGATCTCTTCGAGAAAAATTTAATTTTTATACGGCATTGCACATCATGTTTATGGACCATATATCAATATAGTCACATTTTATTTGTAGGAGAGCTTGATTAATTTTATTAATGTAATTTCCATTCTTTGCAGGCTGATATTCTAGTAAAGCATGAATCAATATTGAACGAAGCAAGGGTTTTGCTCAGTGAAGTGGAAAAGCATTCACTAGAAGCTTTAATGATGGTTGATTGTATTCAACGTCTTGGCATAGACTACCTATTTGCGGAGGAGATTCAAGCCATTTTAGACGCACAGCATTTGATATGCACTTCAAATGGTCACGACTGCGACTATCTTAAGGAATATGATCTTCATGAAGTTGCTTTGCGTTTTAGACTATTGAGGCAAAATGGTTACTATGTACCTCCAGATAAGATTAAATATCTTATAATAACATGTAAAATAAAAAGGGAAAAAAATCTAGAAAATGTTATACGATGTGTGAGTTGGTAAATTATCTAAAACATCTACTAAATTTTTGGCAGACGTGTTTAATCACTTCGTGGACAAAAACGGTCGACTACACAAGAAGCTCCACTATGACGTGAGGGGATTGACAAGCTTATCAGAAGCTTCAGAACTTCTTGTAGAAGATGAAGATGCTTTAGCTAAAGCAGGAGTCACGTGTCATAAACTCCTAAATGCCCAAACGAGTAATCTTGATTACCACGAAGCAAAACTTGTTAGAGCTACCTTGGAAAATCCATTCTACAAATCTTTGGCCACTTTCATGGCGAGAAACTATATTGATAACATCATTGGCTCTTCAACATGGGAAAGTATTTTCAGGGAGCTTGCAATTATGGAGTTCAATTTTGTTAGGAAGATTCATCGGAAAGAACTACTTGAAGTATCCAAGTAAGTGTAACATAAACAACATAAAGATAGCAGTAACTGATCATCATCAACTATTAAGTCACGAAGGAGTCATGTCGTCCACACAAAATTGACAAATATATTATAGTTATCGATCTTGCTCAGTTCAATTTTATTGCCGTTGTACAACTTAGTGTGAGTATCCTTTTAGACGCAACATCATACATCTTACAATTAATTAATACCCAAATTTGGCCTTGGCAATTAAATACAATTTATTAACATTGAAATAGAAACTAATAAGATTGTGATTGAAAAACAGCATACTAGAATAACCAAATATCTTTTTTTTTTTTTAATCATTTTACTCTAGATGGTGGAAGGACCTAGGTTTGGCAAAGGAGTTGAAATTTGCTAGAGACCAACCATTAAAATGGTACATGTGGAGTTTGACAACAATGACGGACCCTAGTTTCTCTGAAGAAAGAGTGGAGCTTACAAAACCAATATCTCTTATCTATGTCATAGATGACATTTTCGATGTGCATGGGACTCTTGATGAATTAACTCTCTTTGTAGAAGCAATCCACAGGTAAATATATACATTGATAGTGAGAAAATAGGAAAAAATTTCTTATTAACTATTTTCATTGTTGGGATAGGAGAATTGACTATTTGGTCTTTATTTTCTATGTTATCATAAATTCAGATGGAATATTGAATGCGAGAGTACAAAAAAGTTACCAGAGTACATAAAAATATGTTTTAGAGCCCTTAACGAAATAACCAACGACATTTGTTGCAAGGTCTACGTCAAGCACCGTTGGAACCCAATTTATACCTTGAGAAAAGCGGTATGGCCATGCATAATGATTGAATTTACATTTGTATTATGGGTATTTTTGTTTAGGGTAAATTTGGATGACACTCTTCTACTAACCATCTTTAGTTATAGAAAACCTCCAATTTGTCAAAAACCATACTTAGATCACATAGAAAGAAAAACTTTTGACTCCAAAATTTTTTCCTCCAATACAATACCAACAAGTACCTTGTGTAAGTATGTTTTAGAGTGATCCATCATATAAACTTAGTTAGTTTTTTATTGGTCAATACGGATCAAATTATGTACCGAATCAACTTCAAAAAATTATTACCTTTAAATTCTAATGCAAAAGGTTGGCTTTGTATTGCATTGGAGGAAAATTTTTCCATGTATTAACATCTTTTAAGGGATGTAAAAATAATATTATAGAAATTCGGGATCATTTGTAAATTAGTTTTCAGGGGAAGTCGTAATTTGTGATTTTGTTTATTATGATTTGCATAGGAAACTTTATTTGCTATGCCTTACCAATTATTTATTTTGAAATTTCTTGTATAGTGGGCAACCTTATTTGATGCGTTCCTTGTCGAAGCAAAATGGTTTGCTTCTAAGCAATCACCCACTGCGGATGAGTACTTGAAGAATGCCACTATTAGCTCAGGAGTTCATGTAGTGTTGGTTCACCTATATTTTCTCTTAGTTGATAAAATCAACAGGCAATGCGTTGAGGCTTTGGAAAATACAGTAGACATTCCAGGAATCATTTCTTCAACAGCTATGATACTTCGTCTCTGGGACGACTTGGGAAGTGCCCGGGTAAGCGTAAATGTCTTTTTCACCATTACCAACTTTTACACCCCGTAAAGTTTGATAAATGAATCAAAGGCTTGACTCCACAATCAAGTCAATCTACTGGACATCCTCATATTAAAAAGTATACATAATATATTTATTTATGAATTATTTTGATTTTATTGAAACCTAATATCTTACTCAACCATTAAAGGATGTAAAATTAATATAATGGATTAAATGCAGGATGAGAATCAAGAAGGCCACGATGGGTCATACATAGAATATTACTTGAATGAAAGAGAAGGCATTTCAGTTGAAGAAGCAAGGGACCATGTAAAAGATTTGATTTCACAAGTATGGAAGAGACTTGCCAATAAGTGTCTCTTCCCACACCCATTCCCTAAGTCCTTTGCCAATGCTTCCCTTAATGCTGCAAGGATGGTTGCTATAATGTACAATTATGACGACAATCATTGCCTTCCACGTCTTAAGGAGTACATGAAATCGCTGCTCGATTATTTTCCCTAATCAAAATGGCTATTGTAATACATGGCTAGATGTCTTGCTCATTTTACCTTTTCTATTTAGGCATGCACATTGAAATTTGTGCAAGAAGTAATAAAATAATTCAACAACAATATAATAAAATAATTTCAAACTTCATTAGCATTCGTGACTATTTATTTATTGACTTCTAACAAAATCTCAATTTTATACTCTCCATAACACTCAAAAATTGCATGAAGACTATTTACTTAAGTTTAATTACTATATCTCTATGGAAAAGAATTTTGTGCAAAACATATTGTTATTTGAGAAACTACCAAAGTAAATAAAATTACTTTTAAACTATTCTTCATTTTCCACCCCTTGTCGTAAAATAAAAAAAAAAGAAAAATCTAATTTAATCTATAGTTTCACAAAAATGCAAAAGTTTGCAAAAGATTACCCAAATTAAGAATCTAAAATAGGCCATTAACACAACTACATATCTATTAATAACATGCCACTAAATAAGCATCAATTGTACTAAAATCTTTATGCTCTAATAGTATGTACACTTGTCTTCTCATGGGATGAATTAAATTCTATTCCTCTTCCCCCATATTGTAATTTATGGTGTGATTGATAAAAGAAAAAAGGGACATGTCAAAACTATTATCTTAACCTTGCATATCCTTTTAATTTTATACTTTAAGTTACAACTTAGAGAATTTAATAGCCACTCTAAATTTTATTTGGTAAATTTACTATCTCACCATTAATTTGTTGGCACTTTTACTTTTTAACTAACAAACATTTGTCACATGATTATTCTAAAGTTCATGAAGGTAGTAATTATAACAAGTGAAAGTTTAATTACATATGATATTTGACAACTTCAAACTTGAGTTGACAAGTTCAAATAGATATGATATTTAGCAATTTTAACCTTTAAGCATAAAAATGAAAAAACACCTAGAGTTCAAATAGTACTCTTAACATTATTCTAGAGAACAAGAACGATTGTAATTTATCGTTGGAGTTATTAACAAGCATAATTAAACATTTTTTTTATTACATTATTGCATCATGCACATGATGTGTGAAAATTCTAACATTTGTTAAAGGTATAAAAATATCATACCTAGACAACATTTTGGACTCTTGTAGAAGTTTAATTTATGGAAGTTAGATCAAACCCAATAGCAACCGTGAAAGAAGATCCATATAATTGAAAGAGGGACTTAGTCTAACATCAATAATCTTGGGTCACTAAAGGTAATAAATGGGTTTTCAAACATTCCACATGTCGAATATATGAGAATAGGATTTAAGCCATTAACCTTTCTTATAAGGGAGAAATCAATCAAATCAATGTGACTAAGATTTAGGGCTTGACACTTATCTAATAAAATCAAATTTTTATTTTCTAGCTTATCATCATTTTTTTTTTTGCCAATAAATATTCATTAACATGCAAATAACATACAAGCCTCATACATCAAAAGGTCCAAACATATAATCAAAAAACAAAAGAAATGATAATTGGCATAATGGTCTATCAATCGAGAAACTACAAGATACCCTAAGCTTAGCTTGGGTAGCAACCCAATGAGCAGACCCATTTGCTTCTCGCTTAACAAAGTGGAAAGAATAGCTATTAAGAGAAGATTTCAACTACTATATATCTCTAATCAAACTAGAGATCTTCCAGCTTACTAATGAAGGGTGTAGAATCTCTTAGACTATAGGTTTGAAATCTATTTCTACCATAATGTCTTACCATCCTCATAGGTGTACAATTCACGAGGATGTTTGCTTATCATCAATTTAAAATATGGATGTTTACTCTAAATTCTTTTCATATATGAAAACTAAATTTTGAAAACAAATTGTTCTTTGCCATACAAATACTATAATGTTGTAATAAACTTCATAAATATTAAACGAAACAAACTAAGGAATTCATAATCAATTATAGGATGCAATTCATCTATATACATTTGTACGGTTAGCTTTTGATGGATGAGAATTTAGATCGACTTGCTACCCTTGAATCCTCTAGATATGTAGCCCTTTAGGGAAGATTTTGTTGGCTACATGAAGGCAAGTAGGAGAGACCAAGATCCATACTTGACCTGAAATGAAGAGGCTTATGAGGAGGTGATTTGTGTTGGACTTTTACCTACAAGATGCTTTTAAGAAGTTGTAAACACTAAGACAAGGAGGAAATAGTGTTGACATGTATGTCAATAGTTTCAAATGTTGATGATCGAATGTGAAGTAGAGAAACCACAGGCTAAAATAGTATCTAGGTTCATAACAAGCCTAAAGTATGACATTGAAACATAAATGAGGTGCAAAGGATTGATACATTTGAAGAAGCCATAAGAACAGCACTGGGCATTGAGAGATAAAAGCATTACACTTGAACCAAACATTAAGCTCCCAACCTATGCTGCCAAGCCAAGCCCTAAAAGCCAAAGGTGAGTCAAGCTACTAACCATTGAAGTCTAAGCTCTAGCAAAGAAGAGCACCAAGTTAATTAGAAAGGCATGGTTGTTATGGCCAAGCTTAAGCTTAAGAGGGAGATTAGGGAAAGCTCTAGACTTCAACCATATTTCTACTCTATGTCTAAACGAGGAAGGGATGGTTATGAAGGGGAAAAGAAGTGGAAAGCACCAACAAGGAAGGGATAGTAGAAGAATAACTAGTTGAGAGGGAGGTAAATAGTTATCAAGTGTTTTTTATGAGTTCTATGAAGATGATGAAGCTGTTGTATGAACACAGAAAGGTTTATTCATGATGATGGCCGTAGGCTAAGCTCTCAATGTTACCCCGTTCGATGAGGAAGCATAAAGAGAGAACTCGTTCTAAATTAGTTGTAGAGTTAAGGGAAACACGTATGTGATGATTGTTGATGGTAGGAGCTGTAAAAATAAGGTTATGTTAAATTTGGTGAACCAGTTAAAGATGTTGATCATTCCTTATCCTTAACCTTATGAATTAAATAAGCTAAATGAGAAGGGATATTTACATGTCATACAATAAGCTCAAGCACCAATCTCTATTGGGGAAAGTTTGGGTATAAGGATGAGATTTAGTATTATGCACATCCTATGTGTTCACCTCATGTTTTACTCAGTCAACCTAAGGTGTTTGATTGTCAACTACTCCATGATGGTTATGGGAACAAAAAATTGTTCTAGAAAGATAGCAAATGGGCTATCTTATACCTTTGATGCCACAAGAACTGCAAGAGACTTAAGCTCACCTTAACTAGGCACTAAAGAAGACTTTGTATATGGGGAGATATGAATTGAAGCAAGGCTTTAAAGATGTCAAGCTTATGTATTTGCTTGTCATCAAGCAACTACTGAAGAGTGTTGACCTAGCTACCATACCAGCTAAAATAAAAGGAGTAGTTGGAGGTCTTTAGGGATTTTTTTAGAACTCGAACAAAAGTTCTTTTGATGATAACAAAATATACATGCTAAAATTACTTATTGACTTATTGATTGTCCAATAAAAAATTAAATTTCAAACCAAAGCTTAAGATGATCAGATTGAAGAAATGAAGTAAGAAAAGGAAGTACAACTTCTAGATAGAGAAGTATAAGATTAAAACTTATAAACAACGTTCAATATATAAATAGACGATATCAACAAAAAGTTTAACAATCAAAACAATCAAAAGATGGAAGTTACTTGAATTTAAGAACAAACAATTAAAATTGAATAAAGGAAGTTTACAACTGAGAATTTAAAAATTATTCGTCATAAGTGACAAAGACAAAGCAACATTATCTTAAAGATGAAGGAAGAAAGTGAAAGTTTGGCAAAAGATAAGGTTAGAAGACAAGTTAGAAGAACAAGACTAATCTAGGAACACAAAATAACACAAGAGACAATTTTATGTGGAGAAGTGATGGAAAATTAGAAGATACATTAGAAAAAGGGGGAAAAAAAAAGAAAGCTTTTTATAGGTCAACACCCAACAATAAGAAGAAGATATATTTAGGTAATATATTTATTCATAACAAGTGATATTTTATTCATCTATACAAAAGATATAAGGGATAATGAAGCTATGATTTGATGGAAATGATAATTTTCTACAACTAAATGAAGAACGAGTTCTGAAAGAATCAAAGTATACATAAATGACAATAAGGTATATATGAAAGACAAAAAGATGAAGATCAAAAATATTTTAAAGACAACAATAATTTTGAAAAATAGATTAATTGGACATTGAAAGCTGTAACTATATAATGAGATGAACATCACAACAACTACATAATAATAATAACCATAACAAAGAGAAGAAGAGGAGAAGAGATAGAAAGAAAAAAGCTACCACATTTTTTTAACACTATTTAAACAAGCTTTTATAAATTTGTGTGAACAATAGCCTCTAAAGACTACATAAGATATTTGAGTTAAAGGGTACAATTTATTGTGATAGAGTTACCTATGCTAAAGTAAGAGGAACTTTACTGTAGATCCTTGATAAAGTTATCAATCTCTAAAACATTAGGAAGTATTATTTGAGAAAAATAATGAGACTTTGAAAACTTGCAATTACTTCTATGGTAAGAAGGTAAGGGCAAGGTAAATTCGTGGGAACTATTCTTCTCATTGTAAAGTTTCTTTCAAATATTGGAATATCAAGTGTGGATGACCTGATCCATAGTACTTAGTGCAAAAAAAGGGAATAATGCATAGGGTAGAACCACTAAATATAATTGCCTATTTTCATATCCTTATCTATTTATTTTTATAAATTTTGTTTGTTGCTTGAATGGATTCTTGATTAATTGTGCATCAACTAATTGATAAAAAACAATATAGTTAATCAAAAGCGATTGCTATATAGAAAGAAAAAGCATAACTTATAATATTCAATAGCTAAGTTATAGATCAAATTAAGTTATAAGTTTTTGTATGCATATCTTTAATCTAAAATATTAAAAAGTAAAAAATTGATTAAGACTTAAAATTTCTTCGATTAACAATCAATTCAACCTTCCTCCCCTTCCCCCCTTCTTGAGTGTTCATTGAGGTCAACATTTGGTACTAAAATAGGATCGTTGAAAAGGACATAACTAAAGAAATTGTTTGCAAGAAAAAACAATTAATCTCAAAATTTAAAGTTATGATGTTAGAAAATTGTGAACTAATGATGTTTAATGAGTATTTCAGTGGTAAGTATAGGAGAAATCATGTAGGAAGATTACAAGATTTGAAGAACATCAAAATGATGATGCAGATTACAAAACATTTGAGAAAATCAACTCTGATGAACAAAGCTTTACAAAAGAAACCTCGAACTCTAATTATGAAAGCATTCTTGATGATGTATATGTGGAGATAGAAAAGCTTCTAAGGGCTATCTAAAGCCAAAAGCAAAATATCTAATTTAGAAAAGAAAATAGATCCATGAAAGCGAAGGAAGAAAACATAATGAAGTCTTCCAAACTATCATGAAAGAGCATCAAACTTTAAAGATAAAATGAGAAGAAATTGTAGAAAAGAATGAAGAATTAAGAAAGATTGAGACATTTAAGGAAGATATCGGAATCTTTGGAGAACGAGTAAACAAGATATCCATTAATATTAAAAGAAAGATTTAACAAGTTTTCAAGAAGTGAAGATAAGCTTAACAAGCTCTTAGAAAGCTAAAGAGAAAGTAAGTGTAAATTTGGTTTTAGATATTAAGGAGAGAGTTTATACTAAGAAAAGCAAATAAAGATAGTCAAGAGTAATCAAATATTAAAGAAATTGAGCAGAGAAGAAAAAAAGAAAAACATTCAAAGATCCTATAGTCAAAAGTTATACAAACAAAAAGTTACTCAAAAAATGAGGAGAATAAATGATTGCTATCATGAAACCATAAGGTAGACTCAAATGAGGTATGATAATAAGTATTTATGTTTTAATCACAATAAAATTGGTCATATAGAAAGAAATTGATATTTTAAATGAAAATGTCTAAATAAAGAAATTTTTAGAATACCAACAATTGTCTAGATTGAAAAGGAATAATTAATTTTCTAAAATGTCCACCTATTCATTTTTTATCACATGGAGACCTAAATTTACTTTCTCTTTCTCTCTCTCTCTCTCTTCCAAAACTTAAGTTTTTTTAAAACCCTAAAGTCCTATAACAATTATGGTATCTACAAGAAAATTTTCAAATTTTGAACTAACATAAAGAAACAAAAAACATCCCAAGTTTAGAAGGATGGAGTAGAGAAAAATCTTTTTAGAGAAGTTAAGAATCTATGCTATTGCATATATAGTGGAGGTAAACTATATTGATTTTAGTTTTTTTTTTTTAAATGCATGGTATTAATATTATAACATTATTAAAAGTATGTGGCTGCGTAAGTCTATGTAAACTAAAAAACACTATTTATAAAGAGGTCATAGCAAAGTTTTATGTTAAATTGAATTCAAATTAGAGAATATGTTAAATTTGTGGGTGATAAATAAGAAAGTGAAAATTACAAAAAAGGACGTATAACGTTTTTTCGAGACTAAGAAAGTTACACCACATGATTTTCTAAGAATTTAGACTAAGGAAAACTTATCAGCTTAGATGAATGATGGAACCTGTTTTCAATATACAACAAATGAACTATACATTAAATTCTTTATAGTTATGTTGAGGATACTTCACAAAATTGTAGTCAAATGTTTATTACTAAAGTTTGGTGCAATAGCAACTATCAGCTTAGGTCAAGCAATAGTATTGAGAGCCCTACACTATAATTATGCTCTAGATTTGTTGGAAATTTTGATTAGTCACATACATTAGATAAAAGAGAATTGTAGTATGGTACTTGAAAATATTATAGTGGAACTACTAAAGTTTAACGGATTCACATTTAAACAAGTGGCCTAATACTGAATTATCTAAATATTGTAGGGAGTGTCATCTTCATGAATATGAAATGGAAAATTAGTGGATTATGGTGAAAACTGAATGACTTTAAGAAAACTTTCAAAGTTAGAAGATTTCACAAAAAGAATGCAAGAAAAAGAGAAACAATGGACAAAGAAGAATGCCCAATTTGTAAATGGGAAGAAATTAATTTTGTTAGATATCTTGATGAAGATAAAAAAACTAAAAAGGTTAGTAAAACACCAAAATGGAAGAAGTGCTCAAAAGGAAAAATTCAATGAGAAAGAAAATAGAAGTAGCAAAAAAATTTTGAAGGTAAGTTCAAAACAAGTTTTTAATTATGATAAAGAAATGGAAGGAGTAAGAAATCCTCCCCTCTTTACAAATAGAAAACCAACTTTTAGAGATGAATAAAGATATTCCCTACTATTTCATTCAAAAGATTTTGATAAGGAATAACCTAAAATAACATTAAGAATTGGTGAATCTTTAAAACTTTCGTTAAAAGAACAACCGTTTGAGGTAGGAATCTAGATGCGAGATTTTTAGACCTTTTTGCCTCACCTTAATCTAGATCTTCGTGGAACTAATCTAGTAAAGTCTTATGTAAAAATGAAGAAAGAAATAAAGATAAGATGGTCAATATTGAGATATCACACATTGAAGAATCTTTGAAACATTGACATAACAAATATTTGTAAAACTAGAAGCCAATTAGATGACATTTCTTTCTAGAAAAGAAATTAGATTGAAATCAAGATCACAACAGCAAAATCTCCCATTACTAATAAGTAGGCATATTAAAGAAGCTTTTGCAAAAGAACTCCACAATAAATCTAAGGAACATGAGATATTGAAAGAGAATTAATTGAGTGTTGATCATTCATTGAAAATAATAAGTCATTGAAGAAAACTGAAGAAGGACTTGTTTGACTTAGTTGTTTTCTAAAATGTGCAAGACTCAATTCTCAACTAGAATCTAAATAATTTCGAAAGCAACCAAAGTCTAACTATTCCAAAATCTAATCCGTCTAAAAGATTTAATTTATCTCTCTGTTGAACTTATTTGATATGTTGGACTAATTTTAAAGGTTAATTTTTTGTTAGTTGACATTTTGAAGATTATATTTTTCATAGATAATTCGTATGGATAATTTAGCATGATATGAGTATTATAGTAAACTAAAAAGTTCTTGTAGGTACTGATTTTTCTAGAATATGTAATTCTGAATCTCTTATATTGAAAAGTGTTGTTTATGCTATGAAGGAACAACAAAATCTAACAATTTTTGAACAAAGAAAATACCAAAAATCTTATATAATAAGATAAGGAGAGAAAAAAGATTGAAGGATTGAAATCCTTAAAATCTATAGATGTTGAAAGGACATATATGTTTAATTTTGATCATAATAAATCAAAAACATTCTATTTGACCAATCATGAGATCTATTGTATACATATTATGTGATACTTATTATTAAAATCCTTATTGCATTAAATTTTTTATGATAACAAAAAGGGGAACAAAAATAAAAAATCTGTTAAAAGGTGAAAAAAGTTGAGAAAATCATTAAAATTAATTGTTTTGATATTACATACATTGGGGGAGCATATTGAGCATAATAAAAGCCTAATTGAAGAAAAAAAGCATATTTCAATTCAATCACAACAAAGACATGTTATATATGTAAATTTTGAATGAATTAAGGCAATACAATGGATCATGTCCTTATAATCATTTTTCGAACAAATATTTTGTCATAATAAAAAGGTGTAGATTTTTACAACCTGAACAAACGCTCTTTTGATGATAACAAAATATATATATGCTAAAATTACTTATCAAGTTATTAAGTGTATAGTAAAAGATTAAACTTCAAAGTGAAGCTAAAGATGATCAAAATTAATAAATGAATAAAAGGAAATATAACTTCTAAATAGAGAAGGACATCTACAATTTTCTTTAGATAATATTCACTTGCCTCAAAGCTTGAGCAAATGAGTTAACTTGGCTAAGTATTGAAAACTATGAGATTAGATCTTAAATTAAGCAAAAATTAAAGTATATAATCAATGGTAGACTTTTGTGTCAAAGGTATTGAACTAACTATAGAAGAGATCATCATATTATATTAGGAGGATTAGAATATATAGTGTATTTCAAGTTTTGTCATGCAAAATATTACTAAATCAAGCTACTTTGATGTCTCGCTACATTATAAAGTTCTCACTAAGTTAATAAAAGCAAAGTTTGTGGAGTTTAGTCCATTATTTAATGTTAGTTATAGTCTTTTCACTAACTTGGGATGGCATTAATAAAACATCTCTCAAATGCCAATGGATGAGAAAATTTCAAGTAGATGCCTCATGACGCGAGATGTTATAAATTCTTACCACATTGATTTGTAGATGTAAATTTTCCTGCGATTGAAGAGAAGACTCTTCTTATTGCTAGCCTTTTTTACCCAAGGATGATCTAGGGAAGAAACATTTGCATAAGCACTTCTTAGGTCCATGACTACGATGTCCTTATGAGAAAGCTTCTTTGTCAAGGGGTTGGAAGCATTCTTGAAAGACAAATTTTCTTTAGCTGAAAAAGAAAACACATTAGGTCTCTTTAATCCTTTAAAAGAAGACTCTTTTTTTGCCTTTAATTGATTTAAATCACTTATATGTATGTATGTATGATTAAAGGGAGTTAGGTTGAGATAATAAGAGCTAAGGGAAGAACACATGAGAGAGCCAAAGGTTTTTAGAAACCTTTTTGCTTATTTTGAAGTTGCATAAGTTAATCTTACTCCTATTTTTCAATATGTTCATTATTCTACTTGCATGTAAGAACCTTGTTATGTGCTTTAATAACATATTATTTACAAGGTGTCCCTAAAGAAAATGATATTGTAGACTATCTAGCTAAGAGGAACTTAACGATGGTGAAGATATGCTTTTAATGGGCATGTTCCAAAGAGGTTGTTTTTGTTGTTGCACAAGGACTATATAAGATAAGCTAATGTTTTTGTAAACATTAGGCAAACAATAAGTATTATGGATGTTCTATGAGAAAAAAGATTTGATAGTACTAACTCGTCACATGAATTAATAAGTAATATATAAATACTAATAAAATTTCAATACTTAATAATGAAGAAATGTACTTTTTATAAAAGTACTAATTATGTCTTTACGTATCAATTTTTTGTTAATATTCATATGTTACTCATTCATTCAACGTATTAAAATCATTGAAGCCTTTCTCATTACGTGAGCTCTAGCCTAGGTTTTGTTTTGTATGTTGTTATAGTTTAAAGAAATGAAAGTCATTGGTTTTCCAAAAAAAAAAAAAAAACCAAAAATAGTAACTATTGCAATTGTCAATTTATAATACCAATTTCATTTTCAATAAGTATTCATTGTGGCAATTTTTTCCATTGTACCTACAACCCACATATTAGGGATGCTTTAAATTTTAGGAAAATTCTACCATAACATCAAGTTATCTTAACATTATGGTAAATTACAATCAACTTCAGTAAATTATGCCATGAATAGTGAAATGAAAATTATGAATAACTTTATTTTTACTAGATTTCAATAAATTATACCCACCAATAATAAAAAAAAAATTATCGACAACTCCATTTTACTATTTATGGTATAATTTATTGAATCGAAGTGTGATTTACTGTAACATTATGGTAACATAATGTTACCATAGAAAACCCCTAATACTATAAAATTGTAAGTACATAGTGATGGTTAAATGGTTTGTTTACATTTTGGAATGGAATAGATGGGGAATATAAAAATCATGTCTCGAAAAATAACTATTATCAAGAATAAACTAGAAAATTAAATTTTAATATTTACTTTATGAAATTCTTTTTCCAATATTTGTTTTAACTCATTAATTACTCCATTAAATTGGGAATATGTCAAAAATATCACTATACCCCTTTGCTCTTTTGGAGAACAATTATAAATTGTAATTTGAACCTTTTACTCCCTTTAGAGAGAGAATAAAATATTCCATCTCTTAAAAGATCAATAACCATTCTCTATAGAAAGCGAATAAAAATTTAAGGATAGTTTTCTGGTAAACATTTTAATACAAAATATTTTTGAAATAATTATTTTATTATTTCTCTATTACCTCCAAATGAATGTGCTGCAAAATTACTATACATGCAACCCCGGCTTGTGTTGGTTTTTCATATTTTAAATTTTCAAAGGTATCCCAAATGTACACTGTTATAGTTAAAATAAAGGGGAGAAAAAAGGTTACAGTAGAGATAGAACAAAAAATAGAATTGTCACCTTAAATTGAAAGCTACAAGAATTACTTATAGCGCTAGTAATTTCCATTTCTTATTTATTAATTTTCTTACAGTGATTAATTACTTATGTAAAGTAACATTGCAAACCCATTGAAATTAAGGAGGGGGTTTAGAAAAGATGTAAAGGTGGGATAAGGTCTGAACCAAGAATCTCTTGTTATTCCTATTCTATAATTTTGTCCATTGGGCTATTCAAACACACCCATCTTATGGGTATAAAAATAATTCTAATATTTTATTGTATAAAGGTATTTGTGGTGATGTTATTATACTGAAGTGACAATATAACGTTATAGAAGGGTGTTTCAAACATAAATAAGTCTCATGCATGAAATATATATATATATATGTATTTATATATATATTTTGGTTTCTAAAAACGAGTGGAAGTATCTATTCTCAAACATATATATATATATATAGATACTGTAAGAGGGGTTATTATCGATGATCAGTCACATGCAAAGTACATGTGAGTTGATCTTGAAGAGTACTTGATATGATGATATGTGATAAGAAGTGACGAAGGAGGAGGAATAGGAAAGCTCAATCTCTTGTGCTATGGACGTGACAAGATATTGTGATAAAATAGACTCAAATGTTCTTAATTGGTTATTTAATGAGAAGTTGTTTTGATCTTTTTAGGGAAGTCTAAGCAGAGTTTTCATGTTTTTCTTCAATATTGTAGAGTGTTGAATGTGTTGAAAATGAGAAAATTAGCCTCCTATTTATTGATTTTATAGGTTAATTCCGTCCATTGGATCAATTTGAGATAGATAGTTAAGATCTATTGTTGCTAGCATCCATTAGATTGCCTCTAATGATCTAATGGCTCATGTTAATCCCTTCTTTTATATGGACTGGGGCCTAAATTGGTGGACTTTGACCATGGTTCTAAGCTTAGGTCTTGACATAAAAAAGTCTAACTTCTTTATAAAAGGCTAACTATTCAAAAGAGACTTATATAACCATTTTAAGGTCTACAAAGACTAAAGAAAGCTTAAACAAGCTTGGAAGGCTTTTTTAAGTCTACTTTTTTGTGCATGAGACAATCAAGCAAGACCAATAGAGGAAAAATTGGTCCAATCCTTGTTTTAATCCTAACGAGCCCAATCTTCCTAAAGCATCTTTAATTAGGCTTGATTCATGGGCCTTGTCACTATCCAATTAAAGCGGTTTATGACATTAAATTAGGTTAAAGGCATAATTATCGAAGTAAGTCTATATTTTTGTCCCTTAACCAAAATTTCCTATGACAATGTTTGTGATGGAATTTGGGCATATTGTTGAGTCAACTGGTCGTTGCAGGGCATCAAAAGTGTTGAGCCATCATTTCTTCATTTTACTTGATGGTTTTTTTTTTTTTTCTTGTTGAAGAAATGTGGTAAAATAATTTCCCAATAATTTCTCTTCTTGAAGATCTTCCTAGGTATATATATAATTAGAAGTTCAAGGCTTCAAAACAATTTTTTTGTTGATGAATTTCTGAAATAGTGGAATTGTCGAACATCAATTTTTTTTTTTTTTTTTTTTACTTCATTAAATTAAATTTTTTGGGCATTTCATAGAACCTTGTCACTTGATTGCACTTTGCCATTTATCTGCTGGTAGTGTTGATGAAACCAATGCTTTTTTTGTTGATTAAAATGTCAAAGTAGGCAAAACTTTCTTTTTTTTTTCTCAACGTCACATCTTGTATTGGTCTTGTATTGGTCTTGTTTCCCCTAGCTTTAATTCAAATTACCAGTGTGAACTTGATATTGAAAACCTTCCATTAAATCTACTTGTATAACATTATAAGCGAAAAATGAAATTTTCGT
The DNA here is from genome assembly GCA_024138015.1 of Lumnitzera littorea. Lineage (NCBI taxonomy): Eukaryota > Viridiplantae > Streptophyta > Magnoliopsida > Myrtales > Combretaceae > Lumnitzera > Lumnitzera littorea. The sequence continues at coordinate 99,147,168 of JAMXBB010000008.1, forward strand.
ATATGAACAGTTATTTCCAGCATCGTGAGGCTTTGTTGATGAGGGTTGAAAGTTGAATACTTTGAATTAATTTTGGTCGCTACAAATTAAATTAAGATAATTTATTGTAATTCCACTTTCAAATAGCATAGCTTGGCTAGTAAGGGATGCTGTCATATATTAGAAGGATTGTTCGTTTGAATGAAGCAAAATTCATTTATTGAGTTATTTTTTCCTATTTCTCTCTCTTTTATTAAAAAAAGAAAAAAAGAAAAGAAAAGAAATTCAACAGACACAGTAGCATACTCTTCTTGCACCTTGCTCCTTTACTCCGACTGATTTCCAAAAAAAGAATCCTCAATAAAATGGAAAAAAGGGACATAATTTCTTCTTGTTAAACACGTTTTAACCATTGCAAACAATAAGGTATTACAAACCGTTGTCCCACGATATGATTCATGGTTGCTTGAAACAAAGATTTGAACTTAGAATTATTTCAATAACTGAAAGTAGCAGGTGGGGGAAGCAAATTAGAAAGCCTTTTGGCACCACAAAACTCTTAAAGTTCAGAACCTTTTTTTTTTTTCCTAATTAGTCCTACTTCAGCTCCTTCTATTGCTCTTTTTTTTTTTTTTTTTTTTTTCTTATATCTGATTTCATATTGCTATTGCAGGCATCCTAATTCTCTTTTACAAGTTAACCATAAGGCAAAAGGTTGAAGATGACTCCCCCTTTTGTTCTCTTTTACATATTTCTTTTCTTTTAATAACTGACTTCACTTATTTTTATTTTTTTTTAATGCTATCAATCATTTGGCCCGACAACAGCCAGCCGCTGCCTCAAATTTCATTGATCACAATTTTGCTTGGTTTCAAACAATAACAACACGGAGCAATCATGCCACCAGCAAATAACTATAGGTGAATGATGGTTTGAAATTTTAGATTCTTTTGTTGTAGTTTTATCAAGTTGCTAAATAACAGTTGTACGGATACCGTCCATATCTTATACCGAAAAACCTGTTTCAAGCATTCACAAACTCATCCTCAATAGATGTCCTCGACAGGTTGTTTTGGTGGCATCATTCAACCAGGAGCACTACCAAACGATTTGTGAAATGGTGCGCTGGCACGACGACAGTCTCTCTATTGCTTAGTAGTGAATTCAATTTGTTCAAGCAATTGTGGAGTGGTATTTCTGACCCATCGATTCTTCCGTTACTTGTTTCCTTTATATGTATGTTGATAATAATAATGGCAATCATCGATGGATAGCAGCTTGTCCATGCATGCTTGCTCCTTATTCTGATTGTTGTGTCTCATTTTATATATAAATTTCTTCTCCTTGTTTTCAATACATGTGAAAACTTCACTCCTTTCACCGGACAGAGTCAACTTATTGTGACTGTGATATCAAACTTTTGGCTAACTCTCTTCCGTCCATACCTTTTATATATATATATATATATAAAAGCTGTCATGATAAGATTAATATATTTGGAGATCCATTGGTTAGTTCTCGACTAGTTATTGACTCCAAGCAGATAAACGACTCTTTCTCCATTTAATTGCCTTTTGAAGTACGAAATAAATTTTGCATGTAATCCTTTCAAACAGTAGTAATTCCTCATATTGCACTATTGCAAAACAGACCAAGCCATTCAATCATTAGTCATCATTCTTCAATTATCAATGGCCATCATGCACCCATCATTAGCATGCTTCAATCATTAGAAACTTATGCCACCTTAATCATTAGACCATCATTACTATCATGAAATTATTTGATAATCATTACTTAATTTATCAAAATATTGTAACAGTAAGCTTTCCGATATGAGTTCGTTAGCTTACTTCTTTACCTGATGAACTCCCTTTGTCACTTTCTGTTTTCTTTTTCTTTTTTCTAAACAAATAATAATGTTCCATTTTTTTTCACACATGATAAATGCACTTTCTTTTTTTTTTTAATCAAGGAAATATTCCTCCTTTTATTTTCTTCTTCTTTTTTTTTTTTTAATTCAAACAACATAACTAGTGTCTCCTTTTTTTCCACTCTCTTTTCTTTCCTTTTTTTTATAAATAAATTATAACACACTCTTTTATTTTTTTTAGAGCAATTTTTAGTATCTTCTTGATTTGAGACAGATTTCTACTAAGAAATGGATTCCAATTGGTTTCGTCTCTCTTCAGCTAAGTAGCCATTCCATCGGGAAATCTTCTCATCCCTTCAACAAGTTGTCCTCGCTTTCGTAGTACAGAAAACGACTATGGCCAAGGAGTCTAAGAATGACATGCACCAAGCTGCTAATAGCATCTGCTAGAAAGATTTGTTCCCACTATGGAGGACGAGCACCAAAGGTTCCTTCTCCCCACAACAACTAGACAGACAACATTTTCCAAGGGGAATCGTTCTAGATGAATGCTAAGCTTCGAGGATCACATCCCCTTGCTCCTGTGAATTGCTCTCATAAGTTCATTGTCTCGAAAGCAAACCTTGAGCTTGAGATACTGGCAAATGCTAGATCAATGCTTCACTTTAGGAATGAGGGGATGGAGTTACCCCTACCTTCAACCTAATTTACTATTCCAAAGCAGACTATACACGATTGGGATTCATGGGTGCAATATATAGCAAAGCATTCAAATTACATTCATCTATTAAAGCAAGCCAGGACCTTTAATGCTGTTTCTATGCATGCTAAGTTTAATTTTCCCAAAATGGAGGATATAAAATATTGGCAAGCCATAATATCTTGGTGAAGTGTTTAGACTCACACTTTTATTGCCACATGAGGTGAAATTGACACTAACCCTGCAAGATGTCTTTCTTCTATTAAAGCCTCAAGACTTTGGGAAGATGGACATCATGGCCACACTAACTTCTCCTTAGGTACAAACTGCACTCTTTTCTCTAATGAATGCTACCAAGTCTAGAAAAAAAAGTCCACTTTCTCTTGGTAGATCGGAGATTTCCAACTTAGCACCAAAAAAAAAAACAGTACCGAACTCTGGGGTTAAGCTACAATAGTAAGTAAGTATTAGTCCATTTATTTTTAGTATGCTCTAGCTCATAGGTATTAATAACTTAATGTGTTGCTTTAATGCAGGCTTGAACTTGCAACCCTTATTGCTTTGTGGTTATCCATGCACATCTTTCCTAGTGGTCCCAAAGAAGGAGTTATCCCCCGGTTATTTCCGTTGGCAATCAGTATTGCACAAGGAGAGTATTATGCACATGGACCTCTCTACTTAAGTTCATTATATTGCAAACTAGACTTATATCATCATGTTGTGGTTTGCTGAATGGGCCGTTATGCAACATTTTGCTCTGTGGACATAATTTTTCTCTAAATCTTCTTTCGTGAAAGGTTTAAAAGGCATTTTTATCCTCCTAATGTGAAAAGAAACTCTTACTTAAATAAACCTTGATCTTGAGCATATGTTGAGAAACATCATGAATGTCCACTACATCAACTTATTGAATTTGCGAATGAATATTTATTTCATCCGTATGTAGAGAAAATTCCTGAGTATCAAACATATAGTAGATATTACCCAACTGGCACAGGAGACTACATTTTTGTAGAAGATCGAGTGAACTTGTGGCTTTCTCAAGCTAGTTTCCTTTTGTGGTATACCCCAAGAAGTCTTCCATCATTACTTGATATCAGAGGTTCAAATGATTAATCTTGGAATTAGGAGTTGTTCTCTATTTTCTACATCAAGTGGCCCATCAGTTTGGATTTGATTAAGGTATTCCTCAAATAATCGTCCTTGTTGTAGATTTTAAATCCTATTGTGATCTTATATCACCAGTGGATATTAAGGCGATCTACCTCAACTGGTCATCATATTAGGTAAGTAGTGTAATAAAATTTCAGAATTATGTGTTTACTTTAAATGTAGAGCCTTTAGGTCAAGCCTTCATCTATCGAACCAAGTTCTCTCTTCGGCTTCTAAGATCGAATAAACTTAAAGGGAAACAAGGCATGGATAATATTCTGGATATGAGTGACTGCCCTCGGTCTTCTAAACAAACAGAGACAATGGTGAAATTATCCAAGTTTTCTGCTCATCTTCCATTGTATGAGGATCGAAACAACTCATAGTGCTTATGTGTTGAAGAGGTAACAATCTTTTACCTGACAATTTATTCTCTCCAATTCATTTTTTCTTGAGTTAAATATATCTCTTACATTTACATGGTTCAGTTCAATGTAGTTCCCATCTAAAAGAAAGACCGGGTAGACATTATATCTCGAGTACTCTTGTTCTACGGATTGTAAAGGATGATGATCAGGAGTTAGTTGATTACGGAGAGTCTCCTGAGAAGTATGATTGTGCTAATGACCTAAATATCAATATGAACCAGCCAATTATGTTGAGGTAGTAGATTTTGATAACAATGCAGATGCAATTGTTGAAGGTATTGTTGAGACCTAGGGTTAATGCCTAAGACGAATAAGGCTCTTCCAACTCGCTCTGAAGCCTTGCTACATGAGGGTACCTATGGTAAGAATGTTCCTGCATAGAAGACTAACTCTCCTTATGCACCATAATTTGTTGCACTTACAACTCAACCTTCTCCGCTAGTAGGTGACGTATTTCATTAAGATGAGGAAGCAACTCCTACACTTGATACCGACTCAAAGCAAACGATAGGATTTTGCAGATTTGATGTACCCCCACATCTCGTGAAGCCATTAGAAGGACTATATGCTCTAGACAGAATTGGCATTCATCTGTACACTTGTGTGGACTAGCATTATGGTTATGCTAGGTGAAGTAATGTTAGTAATGAGTAAATCCTAGAATTTCATAGCTAGGAAGGATTATAAATTACTCATTAGCACGTATGATGACCTTTTCAAGACTCAAAATAAAATTAATTATGAGATCGCAAAACTGTAACAAAGAGACAAAGCTCTTAGTGTTGAAATAGAAGATATTCCTAGTGATATAGATGTTAATGCTAAGCTAGTGGAGGATCTGACAAATTGATGTGATCCCTTCCCTTGAAATAAATAAAAGATAGAATCATTCTTATTTCATCATTTTTTTTTTTGGCATACTTTGTTATCATTGTTGGAATCTTTTTATTTTTATTTTTATTTTTTTAAAGGAATAATAGACTCGCATGACAATGTGTGAAATCATGCATGAATCATTACCATCGTAGAGTCGCTTCAACCCTAGACAAATTGAAATCACTTCAAATTCTCTTTTCTTTTAGTTAATTATTATTTTGTATTTTTTTAAAACTAACTTAACATTTGCAAGAGACTTAGAAGCAATGCTTCTACTAAATGGCAACAATAATTTGTGAAAGGATCCTTCAATTTGTTACAAAGGAGCTTATTTTGATCTTAAAGTCTATACTAAAAGGTGTTACGACTACTAAGCCTATTGTAGAATTGCTTTAACCTAGTGATACACACACATACTAGGTGATATTAGGCAAGTGTATCTATCAAGTAAAAATATGGTGGATTAAGAAGTTTAAGGTGTCGATCCCTTGAGGACTGTACACTTACTCATGCATGATTATTCTACTAGAGAAGAGATATGAATTCCGATGATAAAATAAATGGATAAAGTTTTAATTAAAAAGAAATAAAATTAAGTAACAAAAAATAATAAGTGAAAAGAATGAATAAAAGCCCTAAATAACCATAATGATATCTAAACTTTAATCATAAGAGATTAACATGCAATAGTCTTAAAGATTTCTAATTTATTCCATATTCGTATTAACCATAGGAATTCAAATAATAAATTAATAGGAATCACTACTCTATTTATTCTTAATCCTAACTTTATTCTATTTGAATCACTTTTGTAATAGAATAAGTTAGAACAACATTAATAACAAGAATTCCTTAAACACATAACTTAACAATTTAATTCTAGAAGAAATCTACAACTTATCAGTAAGCTTATAGCAATTCCCTTTAATTGTGATAAATCTATTCATGCATTGGGTCTCACAATCTCAATATGCAAAATCTAATAATTAAATAGAAACTATACAAATAACAAGTTAATCAACACAAAACACACAATTAACTTAACAAGAAATAAGAAATATCATTAGAATAAATGAAATAAGTACACTAGATGTTAACTCAAGGTTTATAGGCCTAGATATTTAAAAATTTATGTTAGAAAAATGATAAAAACATAGACTTGCATAGAAAAAAAAAATGATAAAGCTTCAAAGAAATGCTAAAGAGCTCTTCTTCTTCTCTTCTTGGTGTCTCTTCTCTCTTTTTGTGCATGTTTGCCCTCTATTTATACAAATTTGACAAAACAGCTCTCAAATGGCAAGTTTTAAACATCATATAATGGCCATACATAAGGATCATGGCTGTGGAATTGGGGCGTAGATCTCTCCTTACATGAATTCTCAAAAAATTAAATTGAATTAATTTATGAGGGAAGCACAGCTAAGGAACATAGCCATAGACATCACTCATGGTGCTCTTTGGCTTTGGATTCTTGACAAAATTATCTTTTGATGCTCACTACAATTAAGTCATTTCAGTGAAATTCTTATCAAAAAGTACATAATAAAATAAATCAAACTGACCATAAAATTCACTTCAATACTCCGTTAAAGTCTTGAAATCAACAATTAACTAAATTAAGTAGCAAAATCATCAAAAATCATAATAGAACGAATCAAAATAACCATAAAAATATAATAAGAAATGTGTGCAAAATTACACTCATCAGTTAACACAGTTGAGATTGCTTCAATTTCATTAGTAAAATTTGCAAAAAGGCATTTCACTTCTTGGCGTATTTCGAATCAAATGCTTTTACTAAAAAACTACAATGGCCACAACTTGATCACTTTGATCATCCATAAGTAAGGTCGCTTTAACCTTAAATTCTATAAGAAGGTGTTACAACTGCTAAGCTTATTATGAGATTGCTTTGACCCATCACAATTGAGTTTGCTTCAATCTAATTAGTTTTAAAAAAAATTGTAGAAGGACAAAATGTATGTCGCTTGCTTAGGAGAAAAGCTAATATAAGTGTTAGTGGATATTATAATAAGATCGCTTCGATCATTCATAGTTGAGCTTGCTTCAACCCCTAAATCTACATTGAGGCATTACGTCTATCAACCTTATTGTGAGATTGCTTCAATCCACAATTAGGATAGCTTTGAACCCCATCATATAAAAAAAAAAAAAAGAAGAACATAAAAGAAAGAAGAATAGGAAAACAACAAAATGAAAACCCATTTTATTTCATCAAACTGATATTGCACAGATGATTACACATGAAACTTTTTAATATACTAAAAGTCAATTGTAGCAGTTATCTTGTCGATCTTAGGATTGTAGAGTTTATAATATCTACTATCATAGACTTCATCCACTTCAAAGGGGCCTTCCCATTTAAGAGTAAATTTTGGAGCTGAGGGGCCCTTCAAACATGTTCTGCTATATGGAGGACAATGTCACCTTACTTAAATGATTACTTCTTGATGAGATGATCATAAGCAATGATAAACCGTTGAAGGTAGTTAGCAAGATGATGTTTAGCCTTGCCATGTCTTTCACTTAATGCTTCTAAGTCCAACATTCAAAGCATATCGAGCTCTAACCCATCATTTAGAGTTAAATGTGCTAATGGTATATGGACCTCTACAGGCACTATAGCCTCTACTCCATATACTAAGGAAAATGGTATCGCTTACTTAGGCATTCATTTAGAAGTTCAATAGGCCATAGCGCTAAAGGTAGCTTATCATGTGATTCCTTCTTATTAACATGAAACATCCAACTATAGACCTTAATCAACATCTTATTTGGTGCTTCGACTTGACCATTTCCTTTTGGGTAATAAGGTGTGAACTTGATGTGATTGATATTATATGATTTAAGCAATTGTCTTACATATGAATTGATTAATAAATTCCCATTATCCATTAATACTCACTTTGGTATCCCAAATCTACAAATAATATTTTCCTTGATAAATGCAACTACTATAGGTCCATTTGCCTCCTTTAATGGGATAGCTTCCACACTCTTTGTGAAATACTCAATGCTCACTAATATTCATCCACATCCTTTAAAAGGTAAATGTATTCAACTAATTAAGTCAAAGGCCTAATTGTGGAATGGCCAAGAAGTAGTTAAACTATGAAGTTCAACGATCGAAGCGTTAATCGCATTGCCATAAAGCTGACATGAAACAAATTTCTTAGCAAAGTTGATGGCATCATTCTCCATGGTTAGATAATAACATCCTTTATCAAGTAACTAGTAATATAGTCTTCGTGCACCCTGACATTCATCTCATTCTTTTGAATGGAGTTCATTTAAAATAAATTCAGTCTCAGGTGTTTCCATACACCTTAACTACTATCCTTCAAAAGAGATCCAATATAATTTGTCACCTTGCAAGATTCACTTTTTTACTTTTTGCTTGATCATCTTAGCATCTCGATTATCGGTATGTAAGACATTGTTCTTTAGGATATCAATGTACCGGCATCGCCAATCTCCTACACTTATGACAAATTCGCATTCTACCTCATTAGGCAACAAAGAACAACTTAAGCAACTCAATTAGAGTTAGGATGCATCCTTAGGCAAGGATGGCTAGTACTACCCTATAAATTATATTCAATGATATAGGGATGGTCCGTCTTCACCACACCAAATATCATGATATTCTTATAGCTTTGCTTAAGCTTCTTTTGTAGATATACAATGTGAAAAAAAATTCCTTCTTAGCCCTTATAATACAAAGTACCATTGATGATGATAAAGTAGTCATTTGGTGACTCTTATCATCTTTAATCAATTGTAAAGTAGTGCTTGGGATAATCGGCCTAGTAATTTTGACACTCAACTCTTCATCTATATCCCACAATGAGACCTTAAATGCTAACATTGCCAAAGCATCAGCATATTGGCTAGTAGACCATTTAGTGTGCTCATATCTAACTTATTAGAATTTAGTGACCAATGTCTGAACTGCAACTCCATAATGGGCTAGCATAGGCTCTTTAAATCCAAAATCCCCATTAGCTTATTTAATGACAAGATGGGAATGACCTTCAATGCATACATAAGTCACAACTACTTATTGGCTTGTCAACAATCCAAGTAGCAAAGCCTCATACTCAACTTCATTATTTACATTAAGAAAATCTAATTTAAAGGCCAAGGGGATCTCTTGACCATCTGGGGGTGTTAACATAACCTTAGCTCCCAATTCATTACTTTAAGATGATCCATATTGCAATGGAAACTCCTAGCTAGCATCTATTATAAAAGTATCTTCATCAAAGTCTTTAGGAATAGTCTCAACAGCTTTACCTTTATCAGCATCAAGGAATTGAGCTAAAAGATCTACTAATGCTTGCAACTTAGTTACTTTCAGAGTTGACACAATAATGTCAAATTCTCCAAGAAGTAACATCTACTTAGTGATTCCACCAAATAGAGCTAGTTGTGACAGTAAATAGTCGGTAGGGTTGACATCAGTCATCACAATAACGTTATGTGTCAAGAAGTAATGCCGTAGCTTTTGAGTGGCAAAAACCAATGCAAGGTAGTACTTTTCATGTGCTTGGTAATTAACTTCACTTCCTTAAATTGTCCTACTTAGGTAATGTACTGGATGTTTGATACCATTTACCTCCTATATTGATAAGGCTCTAATTGACATATTTGTACATGTTAGGTATAAGATCATAGGCGTTCCTTTTATTGGCATAGTCATCATCTATAGAGAACTAAGTATTCCCTTAATCCTTTGAAATTCCTCCTCTTGTGCCAAAACCCATTCAAATGTGACTCCTTTTTTCATCATTTAATGTAATGGAAAAGAGATTCCAGCAAGTGCTAGAATGAATCAACCAATATATGATACCTTTCCTAAGAATTCCTTTAGCTCCTTTTGATTTTTTTTAGTGATGACATGGATTGGATGGCCTAAACCTTAGATAGGTCAACTTCAATACCTTTCCTATACACAATAAAACCAAGGAACTTCCTTAATGAAACCATAAAAACACACTTCAGTAGGTTTGTTTGTAGTTTATAGATATGATACCTTTCAATTAAAGAAAATAGTTTATGTCCAACTGACACATCAGCAAGCATGTCGATGTTTAGGAAAGGGAATTTATCTTAGGACACGCTTTATTTAAGTCATGAAAGTCAATAGAAACCTAAACTTGGTCCTTCTACTTCTTTACTTGAACAACATTGGCCAACCAAGTTAGATGTTCAATCACTTGATAAAGTTAGCCTATAATAACTTCTTAATCTCAGCTTTTATCTACATCTCAATCTTTAAGTAAAATACACATTGGTGTTGCTCGATGAGTTTAATTCCTAGAGCAATGTTTAGTCAATGCATTATTAGACCAAGATCTTATCTAGTCATCTCATCTTATGTCATCAAGTGATCCTTTACTTGCTTTGCCAAATCCTTACTAATAAGGGTTGGCTTAGGGGTCTCTCTTAAACTTGCTAAGTTTAACTCTTTGATCACTTCTGCTTATGGTTTCACTTGGTCTTATAATTGTAGGGGTGCAAGTTGTGCCTCTTATAGATTTGTAGGTCAAGAGTCGACGTGTATGCTTCCTTTAACCCCATAGACAATCATAAGTGATATACAGTGCATCATCTACTCAAGTGTAGCTTTCATTCTTTACCAACTTTTTACCACCCCATCTCCTCTTATAGCCCCTACGTATGGGTGATGTCTTCCTTTTCCTGCTTTCTTACCCTTGTAGTACTTCCTAGGTTGGTAATGGTATAACAATAGGTTTTCTGATTGCTATTTCTCCTTCACCCATATATTTATCAAAGAACTCTACTTTAGTGAAATAAGATCTCTATGTTTGAAAAGACTTCAAGCGATAGGGATGAAGATGTCTTTCCCTTTCTAATTGCATTTGATACACTAATGCAATGTAAAAGGGATCAGACCGTAGTCATGAAGCAACTTCCTCCCTACTAACAAATGGTAAGAGATGAAGGCATCTAATATATGGAGTTTGGTTGACCATGAATAGGGCGAACATTAATAAACCCCAAAAAATTTGTAGGAACATCATTAATACCATGTATGTCAATTAACTATCGAATCCTTCTCATGTTAAGCCTTATATCTTTAAAGTCAATAATGGCATGACGTTTAGTGAGGACCCATTAAGTCCTTCAAATGGGATGAAAATTAAGCTTGCTTTCAACATATAGCAAATGATGGTGATTTAAATTGCTAATACACATATCATCATTAGTGAAAAAATTAGCATTCTCACTTGCTTTTGTCATCTTATATATTAGTTGCATAATGTTGCACTCCATAAGCTAGCATCCTAAGATCTCCATGAGGGCATTTGTTGCTACAATTCTAGATTTCTCGTCAAATCCTAGCAAATCAAAAGAGTTCCTCACATTTGTAGTTTTAAGTAAAGTTAACATTATATGATTACTTAGACCATTATCAACTTCTTTCCCTTTAGTAACAAGTATATCCTCTCATAATATAGTCATTAGTGCCTTAACCTATAGTTCATCAACTACTTGGGAAGTTATCAGATCATGAGAGATCGCATTAATAAATCCCTGATAATTGTATGTTGGAAGTAGGTTTCTATATACATCATTGTCCTTGTCTAATTCCAAATCACCACTTTTGACCTTCTTGTTGAAGATCCTTCATATGGTCCAAAATTCTCTTATTGAGTGTCCAACAATCCTATCAAATCGACAAAATTTTACATCATTTTTCTCCTGTGCTGTGGCTTCTCTTTCAACCTTTGGTAATCTAATCTCTTTATCCTTAAGCTATCAAACAAGAACAACATGTACCTTATCTATAGGATAAGGAAAAGGTGGAACATCCACGACATTATCTCTTTTAGGCCTCTTATTACTCTTGTAGCCATCACCTTAAATAGTACTCACAAAGGGCTAGCATTTCTTACTTAAGTTACCTTTTTGCTTAGTATCTAAATTATTCATCCTTTGTACATTCTCCACTAATGCTACAAAGGATTTCAATGTCAACTTTTCAAGATGTATGGCATATTCTATGAACATTCCTAGGATGCAGATTTTGACTAACTCCTTTTCATCACAAATATGTTGGATATCCAATGAACACTCTCTAAAATGTTTAACAAAATCGATAAAGTCTTCATTTGGACATTTTTTAATATGCTCCATGTTAGTGACAATCATTCGTTCCTACTCAAAAGAATTTTCCAAGAATATTTTGCACATAATCCCCTTTGAATCCATAGAACCAAGGGGAAGGTTGATGTACAATTTGTATACTTTCTCTATTAGAGATCTAGAGAATTCCTTCAAGTTGAGATCATCATTGATTTCGTAGACTTCAAGTGTCTCAATGAACCTAAGAAGATGTTACTAAGCATTCCCTTATTTTTTGTTGAATTTTACAAACTTAGGATTAGTGTAATCTTTTAGGCATATCTTTTCCACAATTGTTTAAGGGTATAGTAGCTTCAAATTAATGGTGCCAATAGAGGATATTGCTTAGACTTGTCTCAAGTACTTATTAAGGTCTTCTATCGTTACAAAGGATGAAGAAGCAAATGTAGGAGCAACACCTATTTGGAGTATAGGAGTACTGTTGGAAAATGTCACTATACTACTTACAATAAGCTAGTCATTACACCTAGATGATGATGACCGTCCAAGATGGGTCTTAGCTTCCTCAGCTGCAAAAAGAACAAGGTTAACAAGAGTTAAGAGTAGCATATGTTGTGTTCCATCATCTTCTGTTACTCCTTCCCTTTCTATAGGGATATGGTTGGCTTACACCAATGAACTTGTTGAGTGCATCTATTGGCATGGCAACAATTGGCGTGATGGTGGTAATAGGTATAGAACTAATAACTTGTATGCTTAGTGTAAGAATAACCATTCCAGGTTGAAAACTATTAAGATTCATATTAGCAAAAGCAATTGCCATACTAGGCAAGAATTACGCAAAAGTAATCAGAAAATGGCTAAGAATATGAGTGTTTTCTTACATGGTGCGAATTATCAAGAATGCTTCAATGGTAGATGTTTACTATACGGTCATAGTCCATGTGTTGTCCCTTAATATTGGAGGTTATTAAGTGACTGCAAGATTAGTTTGTTGAGCATTAGAAGTTTCCCTCTTATCCATTAGCAAGTGGCATTATTGATTCCAAGTGATCTCGTCTCTAATGGAGTCACCAAATAATGTTAACGGGGTTACTATCGATGATTGATCATGTGTGAAGCGCATCGAATTGATCTTGGAGAATACATGATATGAGGCTCATGTACAAATGTGATAAGAAGTGATGTAGAAAGAGGAACAAGTAAGCTTGATGTCTCATGCTATACACATGACATAATATTATGATATAGTAGACTCAAATGTTGTTGATTTGTTCTTTAATGAGAAGTCATTTAGATCTTCTTTGAAGGAGTTCCAACAGAGCTTTTGTGTTTGTATTCAATATTTTAGAGTTTCAAATGTGTTGAAAATGAGAGAATTAACCTCCTATTCATAGATTTTGGAGGATAATTTAATTTGTCAGATTAACCTAAGATCGATGGCTAATATCTATTGTTGCTAGCATCCCTTTCATTACTTCTAATGATCTAGTGGCTCATATTAATCCCTTTTTAATATGGACTTGGGCTTGAACTGGTGGGCTTTAACCATGGATTTAAGCTTAGATCTTGAACTAAAGACGTTTAACTTCTTTATAAAAGGCTAACTATTCAAAAGAGGCTTATTTGGCCATTTAAAGACTCATAAAGACCAAAAAAGAGCCTACGCAAACTTCAAAAGACTTCTTCTAAGTTTACTTTTTTGCAACTAAAATAACCAAGCAAAGTTAAGAGTGGAAAATCCGGTCTAGCAATTCTTGTTCTAAGCCTATCAAGCCTAATCTCCTTGAAACATTCCTAATTAGACCTAATTTCATGGGTCTTATCATTAACTCGTCAAATCGGTCCATTGAATTAAATTGGGTTAAAGACCTAATTACCAAAGTAACTCTTTACATATCCTAAAATTTTTCACCTATGAGATGACCATAAGTCTCTTGGGAAGGGAAAAAAAATAAATAAATAAAATAAAAAACCATCTTAGCTTGTAAATCGAATTAACCAAGACAAGATATGTTAGGTGGGGTTTTGCCACTTTTTAGTTTGCATCACTCTTTCATTTTAGTATTTCTTCCTTAAATCCTTGAGCATATACAACAAGGCTATTTATCTTGTTATCTTCTAATTTTATAACTATTATTCCTAACTAATTTCTAACCTCCTACCAACATCTAAGTAAATGTTAACTATTGTCTAATTGATGCCTCTCTTCTATGAAAACGAACCTTATCCTCAAGGTTCAAAAAAATTTTCAAAGGAAAAATATGATCATGTAGTTTAATTCAACAAGAACAAAAATGCATCAATCTTCATAACTCTAGGGCATCTCCTTCATCATTCTTGGCAATACCATACTTTCTTGATTTGTCATATATGATAGGCAATTAGAAGTGCATGCAATTCACCATCAATTGCAAAGTAGTGTGCATTTAACTTGCGACCAGTTTCTTCAAGATGTTGCTTAGCCAAAACTTCTATAAGATATTGGTTCATCTCCTTTTGTTTTAAATCACTTGTATTATCTTAGATAACTTCTTTAACTTCTAATTCCATTAAAATGTTGAATGGACTATCTTTTATAGCTCCTCCTTGGAATAAATGAAAATTTCTATTCCTTGCTCAATAATCCCTAAATTTGTAAATCCTTCTTATTTTTCAATTGCAAAATGGCAATCCTTATCTCTTTGAGTACTTGGTTGAATCATACATATGTTTAGATTTCCTTAAGAATTGTTGTTGTTCTATAAAGTATGATGATTTTGATTTTTTAAACCATGTGTCATCATTTGATCAATCTTAAGAGAAAAATGTTTGCAATTGATTTTTAATTATTGTAAGGGTTCATTCAATATTCCATTGACTTTGTTGTGTTGAAGCAAATATATTCTTGATGACTTTCATTTTGACATCATATATTGAATTCTTACTACTCATGGAGTTCAAGAACAAAAACATCAATGTTATGTGGGGATCCACCCATTTTAGCTAACACACTCCAAGAAAAGATTAAGGTAGGTAATAGTTGTTTATGATGAAAGTAAAAGAGAGATTATGAGAAAAAACTAATTTTCATTTTATTATTTCTTCCTTGAATCTTTGAACATGTACAACAAGGCTATTTATTGTTGTTATCTTCTAATTTTGTAACGAATATTCCTAACTAATTTCCAACTTCCTACAACTTCTAACTAAATTTTAACTAATATATAATTGTTGTAACATGATTCACTATTATCCTAGGCGACATCTCTTATACAAAGTGAATGGTCGTCTTGCGTCTACATATACTTGGAATTTAGATAATTATCTACTGATTCATTGTCTTATAATAATTAAATTAAGGAATGTTCAAAGTTCAAACTGATTCAGGAATAAATTTAGCATCGCATTTGTACTTTGGCTTACATGATGACATTCAATAGTAGCAAAATAGAGGACACTCAACAATTGCAGGATAAATAAATTTTATGGCTGTTTTTTATATTGAAAATTTTGAGAAGTTTCTCCAATGACTAAGCTATATCTATAAAAGCAAATAATTGCTACAATACATAAATTAAAAATAGAATTGTCACCATAAATTGATAACTACAGTAGTTGGTTATGAAACACCATTAACTTAGTGTCATATTCTACAATTTTCTCATAGTGACGAAATAAGTAAGATTTTGATAAAGGAGAATTAGAGTGACTGTTTGAAAAAGTTGTATAATGGCTGGCATAGGAATTGAAGTAACCCACCTCATGTTTCCATCCTAAAATTTTATCGAATGAACTCTTTTGATATTATTATTAAAAAAATTTACAGTTAAAGAGATGTATAAAAAAAAAAAAAAAATCTAGGCATGCCACTGAGGTCACCTGAGGTTTGTGAATGGAATTAATTAATACAGGAATCACTATGATCGTAGGTGGTGACATAAGAGGTGACTTGACTTAATACGAAGTGAATAGTCGTCTGCACGTGATTAGATAGTGAGGTATTGATTCAATGGCTTGTATTTGAAAAAGGAAAGTTGGAAAGTCCAGACTGATGCAGAGGGGATGTGCTGGGCATACATATGGACAAGAGGCGGCGTAGCTCCCGTCAGTGCGAATCAGGAATTTTCTTCCTAGTCTTCTCCCAGGTGTTATCAATCAATACTTGAAATTGCGACGAACGATGTTTCCATTTCAAATTCTTTGTTGAATTCAAATAAGTGTATCAACACGTGCAATTGCAAGAGGCATAAGTCAAGAGAAGTATATATCGCACCCTCCCAATTTTCCCTCTTTTTGGGGATCTTTTCAAACAAAATATAGAACGACAGCCATCATATTGGTGGCCACCGTGGGTAGGATTGGACTTAGGATTCGGCCCAAACGTATGTGTTAGAAAACGGAAAATTGAATCCTTTAAAATATTTCTACTAAAGTTAAGGGGATAACTTTAAAAAATTTTGAAGTTTTTAGAGAATTCAAATTCGAAAATCAATAACAGCCTTCAGCCATCGTCAAGCATTTGGTCCGATGTACTTGAATTTTCTTTCCACGTGAATGCACACAAAGATATTACCGCCCCACGATCTGTCAAATGTGCTTATAGCGAAGGCCACGTGGAAGTTTGGAGTGTTCATTTTCGCTGGTTAAGGATTTAATAAGAGCTTTGTTATGGCATACAAAGACTAAAATGGTTAAGTGCTTCTATCCAATTACGTGTATGGAACAACTAGGAAAATTTTAATGGTGTGTCATGCCGGACGATGATAAAATAAAACAGTGCAGGGGAACATTAGAACAACCATTCCACACATATCACGTCATATTAGCTATCATGTGGCTTTTACCAAGTTCCTACAACTATAACAATCAGAACCGTAGCGAGATAACTCGTAAATTTTAGGGATTCTTTTGAAAACTCTCGATGCAAAATTGTCACGAAGTTTACATTACTATTGCAGTATGATCAGCACCTTCAGACGGCCAGTAATTTGCAGTGGTTTAAAAATTTCTGGCCTAACAGCAAATTAAATATATTTATAGAATTCCAAAATTTAAAAAAATAACAATAAAGAAAATTAAAATTACCAAAAAAATATGAGATTAACTTTGGAATAATTATGTTGAAGAGAGTGTATGTTTCCTTTAAATTACAATTAGGGGATTTATGTTTTGGTGTAATGCCCCAAAACCCAAGGTGTTATAACCCGTCCCTTATCAACCCTAATGGTTAACGCATTAATACGTCTAGAAACCTATACCCTATTTAAATTTCACAATTGAATACAAATATGTTAACTCTCATAATAAATAATCTCTTCAATTTACAATTAGGGGTGGCGTAATAAACCACTTAATCAATCAAGTACAATAAATATCTGAGATAACCTATGCAACTAAAATAAAGAACTCATAGCTCAATATAACCTCAATTATTAATATTTCTTTCCTAAGCAGTCTCACAACTCTAACCAATAACATAAAATAGACTATGGGAGTCTCAGGTAACTCCGCCCACATAACCATCAAGTATTAACAAGTGCCAACATAAACCAAACACACCATAATCATAAACCTTAAATAGAGTCCTACAGCCACATTATCTAAGCTTAACATTTGCTTAACATTTACACATGTCTTGACCCACCATCAAAGTAGTAACAATCTTTATTCTCATTATAACAATGGTGGTCATACTCTATATCATAATAATACTCCACATCATCAATAGTACCTAAACCTACAATAAAAAAACATAGCTCCCAAAGAGTGAGTTATGCCGAGTATAGAATATTACAAGCACATTGGCATAATCTAGCAATTAACAATACAAATGCATGAATATGTAACATTTAATATGCAACACAAACTAGTTTTTATCTTTATTAACAAGGTCCGTCAATCAATAAGGTCTCGGCATCTCGAGACTTAAGATAACTTATGATCCTTAAACAACAAATTATATTATGTTATATGCACACAAATATTATATCAAATTATATATTATAATGTATATATTATACTAAATACATACGTATGTATGTATATATATATATAGATATATATATTGAGACCACCCTTTCGCCAAACCTTTTCCCTTCTCTCTCTCTCTCTCTCTCACACACACCCTTATCCTACACATAACACACACAATAGACTTCACTCATTTCTCTTTCTTTTTTGTTGTAACTCCACCGTTGCACACACATGCATGCCACTTAACACTTTCACAACACACACGTACACCTGGCAATACAACACTTACACATGCATTAACATATACACACACACTTATGAAAAGAAATGGAAAAGAAATTCACATATACACACAAATATATTATATTATACATACATACCTATATAATATATAAGGAAAATTATAATGGAAAATATTAACATTTAAGGACGAATTCAATTAATAAATAATATTTTAAAAAGCTCAAATAAGAAATTAACGTTTTAAAAGTTTAAATAAAAAATCAGCGTTTTACAAAATAGTTTAAACAAGAGATTCGTAATAGCCAATCTATACAATTGTTTGAACTATTTTATAAAATGTTGATCATTTATTTGAATTTATCGAAATGTTAATTCTTTATTTGAACTACTTTATAAAATATTAATAATTCATTTAAATTTTTTTATACATTGATCCCTATTTAAACTTATCACATANGAGAATTAGAGTGACTGTTTGAAAAAGTTGTATAATGGCTGGCATAGGAATTGAAGTAACCCACCTCATGTTTCCATCCTAAAATTTTATCGAATGAACTCTTTTGATATTATTATTAAAAAAATTTACAGTTAAAGAGATGTATAAAAAAAAAAAAAAAATCTAGGCATGCCACTGAGGTCACCTGAGGTTTGTGAATGGAATTAATTAATACAGGAATCACTATGATCGTAGGTGGTGACATAAGAGGTGACTTGACTTAATACGAAGTGAATAGTCGTCTGCACGTGATTAGATAGTGAGGTATTGATTCAATGGCTTGTATTTGAAAAAGGAAAGTTGGAAAGTCCAGACTGATGCAGAGGGGATGTGCTGGGCATACATATGGACAAGAGGCGGCGTAGCTCCCGTCAGTGCGAATCAGGAATTTTCTTCCTAGTCTTCTCCCAGGTGTTATCAATCAATACTTGAAATTGCGACGAACGATGTTTCCATTTCAAATTCTTTGTTGAATTCAAATAAGTGTATCAACACGTGCAATTGCAAGAGGCATAAGTCAAGAGAAGTATATATCGCACCCTCCCAATTTTCCCTCTTTTTGGGGATCTTTTCAAACAAAATATAGAACGACAGCCATCATATTGGTGGCCACCGTGGGTAGGATTGGACTTAGGATTCGGCCCAAACGTATGTGTTAGAAAACGGAAAATTGAATCCTTTAAAATATTTCTACTAAAGTTAAGGGGATAACTTTAAAAAATTTTGAAGTTTTTAGAGAATTCAAATTCGAAAATCAATAACAGCCTTCAGCCATCGTCAAGCATTTGGTCCGATGTACTTGAATTTTCTTTCCACGTGAATGCACACAAAGATATTACCGCCCCACGATCTGTCAAATGTGCTTATAGCGAAGGCCACGTGGAAGTTTGGAGTGTTCATTTTCGCTGGTTAAGGATTTAATAAGAGCTTTGTTATGGCATACAAAGACTAAAATGGTTAAGTGCTTCTATCCAATTACGTGTATGGAACAACTAGGAAAATTTTAATGGTGTGTCATGCCGGACGATGATAAAATAAAACAGTGCAGGGGAACATTAGAACAACCATTCCACACATATCACGTCATATTAGCTATCATGTGGCTTTTACCAAGTTCCTACAACTATAACAATCAGAACCGTAGCGAGATAACTCGTAAATTTTAGGGATTCTTTTGAAAACTCTCGATGCAAAATTGTCACGAAGTTTACATTACTATTGCAGTATGATCAGCACCTTCAGACGGCCAGTAATTTGCAGTGGTTTAAAAATTTCTGGCCTAACAGCAAATTAAATATATTTATAGAATTCCAAAATTTAAAAAAATAACAATAAAGAAAATTAAAATTACCAAAAAAATATGAGATTAACTTTGGAATAATTATGTTGAAGAGAGTGTATGTTTCCTTTAAATTACAATTAGGGGATTTATGTTTTGGTGTAATGCCCCAAAACCCAAGGTGTTATAACCCGTCCCTTATCAACCCTAATGGTTAACGCATTAATACGTCTAGAAACCTATACCCTATTTAAATTTCACAATTGAATACAAATATGTTAACTCTCATAATAAATAATCTCTTCAATTTACAATTAGGGGTGGCGTAATAAACCACTTAATCAATCAAGTACAATAAATATCTGAGATAACCTATGCAACTAAAATAAAGAACTCATAGCTCAATATAACCTCAATTATTAATATTTCTTTCCTAAGCAGTCTCACAACTCTAACCAATAACATAAAATAGACTATGGGAGTCTCAGGTAACTCCGCCCACATAACCATCAAGTATTAACAAGTGCCAACATAAACCAAACACACCATAATCATAAACCTTAAATAGAGTCCTACAGCCACATTATCTAAGCTTAACATTTGCTTAACATTTACACATGTCTTGACCCACCATCAAAGTAGTAACAATCTTTATTCTCATTATAACAATGGTGGTCATACTCTATATCATAATAATACTCCACATCATCAATAGTACCTAAACCTACAATAAAAAAACATAGCTCCCAAAGAGTGAGTTATGCCGAGTATAGAATATTACAAGCACATTGGCATAATCTAGCAATTAACAATACAAATGCATGAATATGTAACATTTAATATGCAACACAAACTAGTTTTTATCTTTATTAACAAGGTCCGTCAATCAATAAGGTCTCGGCATCTCGAGACTTAAGATAACTTATGATCCTTAAACAACAAATTATATTATGTTATATGCACACAAATATTATATCAAATTATATATTATAATGTATATATTATACTAAATACATACGTATGTATGTATATATATATATAGATATATATATTGAGACCACCCTTTCGCCAAACCTTTTCCCTTCTCTCTCTCTCTCTCTCTCACACACACCCTTATCCTACACATAACACACACAATAGACTTCACTCATTTCTCTTTCTTTTTTGTTGTAACTCCACCGTTGCACACACATGCATGCCACTTAACACTTTCACAACACACACGTACACCTGGCAATACAACACTTACACATGCATTAACATATACACACACACTTATGAAAAGAAATGGAAAAGAAATTCACATATACACACAAATATATTATATTATACATACATACCTATATAATATATAAGGAAAATTATAATGGAAAATATTAACATTTAAGGACGAATTCAATTAATAAATAATATTTTAAAAAGCTCAAATAAGAAATTAACGTTTTAAAAGTTTAAATAAAAAATCAGCGTTTTACAAAATAGTTTAAACAAGAGATTCGTAATAGCCAATCTATACAATTGTTTGAACTATTTTATAAAATGTTGATCATTTATTTGAATTTATCGAAATGTTAATTCTTTATTTGAACTACTTTATAAAATATTAATAATTCATTTAAATTTTTTTATACATTGATCCCTATTTAAACTTATCACATATTATAATATATATATATATATATATATATACATAGAGAGAGAGAGAGAGAGAGAGAGAGAGAGATGAAATATATATAAAAGATTTTGATAAAGCAATAGATGGATGGAAAATACCAAAAATTTCTTATATTCAAATATACCAAATAGGAAAATGGAAAATTTTTGGGAAAAATGATTATGTTATAGTCATAGAAGAAAAAGACATTCTGGTTTCTAATGACTTAACAACAATAAAACTCTTAAATTCAGATTCAATAAAAAAAATATGCAAAAGATTGGAATTATATGTATCTAGGTTTAGTTTAAGTAGGAGCAAAACCTCTTACTAAGCTAGGTCTAAATACCTCTGTCTTTATGGTTCTCAGAAATACTAGAAAACTAATATATGAAATATCAATATATGTTACTATTAAAACCAATCTTAGTAGTGGACCAATACAATTTGAATGTCATCCCAATATTACTCTTGCTCTTAGAGATAAGACAATAATGAGTTCATTAATCCTCCAAATTAAAACATATAATTATAGAATGATAGAAGGATCAATACCAATGGTTGTGATATATAGGATATATTTCAAATTAATAAAAACTGCTTTTAGTTCTAAGGCGTATAAAATGGATAAAAGAGGGCAAACTCTTCTTATTAAAATAGACTTAACTCATCCCAAAGATGATTAAATGGTCACAGGTTAATTTACCTGAACATTGGGAAGTAGAAAATCCACTTCCTAAATGACCAATATACAATACTGAACTGTCAAATGTAATCCAACATCCAGATGGTAAAGTCACCATCCAATTTAATAGAAGATCTTTTGATTAACCAAATAGACCCTTGGAAATAAGATCTATGTCATCTTCTTCAAGAAGATCAGTAGACCTTCCAAATCCTCTACCAATAATTTACACTCTATACCCTACCCAGTCTAATAATCAACAAGATAGGCAAGCAAATATTCAATCAAACATTCATGATAATCCATCCCTTTTAGGAATATTTCACAATAAGTCTAGTATAACCTAACCAGTTTATCAACCAAACAAACTAGAACATGGAGAACCTTCATTATCGGAAATAGGTGATCCAAAACTAAATATCATAGAAAAACCTTTTGAACCAGATAGAATACTTTTAAATAACAAATTCAATTCATCAAAAAATAAAAAAATTAAAAAATGGTACTTTGAAACAATTGGTAAAATCAAAATGGAAATAAGATGAATATTGTAACTTCATGAATGAAATTGAAGCTCAGTTATATTTCTTTGAATGGCTAGAAGAATATTATTTGAAACCCAAAGAAATTAATATGATTAATGGATGTTTTAAATTGGAACTAAGTGATGGATAAATAATAGAATCAAATCATCCATCATTAAGTAATATAAAAATAGTTCACAAAAATATGGAAATAACCCTTCCTCCTTTTAAAAATGCTACAAATGAAGAAGGTTTAGGAATAAAAAATAATAATAAATCAAAATAATTATACTAATCAACATTTGCATATAATAGGAGAACAATTAAATAGAATGGAAGATACAATTAATATTGAAATAAATAAAATAAGTCAAAAATCCTTAAATAATAAAACCAATAAAAATGCACCTTTATTCAAACCTTTTAAAATGCCCAAAAATCCCAATAATGAATTTTTAAAAGCCTTAGAAGATAGGAAAAGAATACTAAAAAATAAAAATAAAAAAAAATAAGAAACTTCATTTTCAAAACCAATAAATTTTTTAAATATAAATACGCTAACTTTAATTAGGAAGGGTATTGTCATTGATGATACACTTTTAGAAAAAATTAATGTTTTAGATGAAACAGATACTGAATCAATAAATGAACAATGTCCAACATTTCTTTAAAAGATAATGTTAAAGAATCAAATGATAAAGTCAATAAAATCAATTGAAAAGAACTACAAAAGTTGTATTATCAGAGAGCAATACCTCCTGATGTAATAATTAAAGAAAAAATGATAATTACCAAAATAAATACTTAATAGGATCTACATATGAATGGAATATAGATGGATACTCAAAATAGAAAATTCTCAATGTCCTTAATCAAATGATAATGTTCTCAAATATTAATAAAATTGTTTCAAATGCTACTGATTACCAAGTAGCACTCCTTTTAATTTCTGGTTTCACTAGATAATTAAAAGGATGGTGGGATAATTATCTCACCGAAGAATAAAGAATTAATATCCTCACTTTATGCAAAATTGATGAAAATAATAGGAGAATATTATATGATAATAATGAACCAATCCAAGATATGGTTAATACTTTGATATTTTCAATAAGTCAGCATTTCATAGGAGACCCCTGGCATATTAGGAATAAAACTTTAGATCTATTGTTTAATATGAAGTGTAAATCCCTAAAAGAATTTAGACAATATAAAGATATTTTCTTTCAAAAAGTTTTCCTCAGAAATGATTGCAATCAATCCTTTTAGAAAGAAAAATTTTTAGCTGGTTTACCAAAACTAATATATGAACAAGTTAGAAAATTACTGAAAAGAAAACAATGGTGAAATTCCTTATGATAATTTGTCATATGGGGAATTAGCATCACATGTCAATAAAATAGGAACCAATTTATGTAATACTGTAAGATTACAAAAACAATTAAAAAATAAGTAGCGCTTAAAATGCCAAAGCCTTAGTAATTTTTATGCTCAATATGACTCCTCTTTTGTCAATAAGAAAATGAAAAATAATAAAAAAATCCCCTTATACTTCTTCAAATTGTCCTAAATGCTCACATAAAAAACCTCGAAAAAATTTTAAGAAAAAATAATTTAAAAAATTAGAAAGTGAAAAAATACCACCTGAAAATAAAAAATATAAAAGAAAATCATACAAACAACTAAGATGGTATAAATGCAAAAAAATTGGTTATACAGCAAATTTTTGTAAAATAAATAATAAACTTAATGAATTAAATTTAGATGAATAAACAATGGAAAATATCTTGCAAATATTCTATGAAAATAAATCCTCTTCATCAGAAAATGATTGTAATGATGGACTCCAAGTCAATGACATGGACTCCACTTCATCCTCATCAGTTGAAGAAAAGGATGAAATAAATGTGTTAACAAATGATAAAGAAGAGATTCTTAAAAGAATTAATCAAATGTCTAATAATAATGAAAATTTTTAATATATTAATAACTTTAAAACCAATATAATTCTTACGCTAAAATTGCCATATAACCTTAATGAAATCCTTAAAAGAGGTAAAAGAAAACATAAAAAATTAATAACAATAAGTGACCTACAAAATGAAATCAACATTTAAAAACAAGAAATAAGAGAATTAAAATCAATGTAAATAAAATTTCAAAAAGAACTTCTTGAATTAAACCAAAAAATAATCAAAGAAAATAATTCTGAAACTTCAAATGAAGAAGATTCGAAAATCTTACCGACAATTGGGAATTATAATTATTTAATGCATCTTATTCAAATAACAAAAAAAAAAGGTTAATTAATATCTCAATCAGAATTAATAATGAATTTATTTTACAAACACTTGCTTTGTTTGATACTTGTGCGAATTTAAATTGTATTAGAGAAGGCTTAATCCCAACAAAATATTTTAAGAAAACTAGCCAATCTCTAAGTTATGCATTTGATAACAAATTATGCATCAAATATAAATTATCTAATGTTGAAATATTAAAAGACAATGCTTCTTATAAAATTTCTTTTATACTCATGAAAAATTTGATTAAAAATGCCATTTTAGGAACACCATTTATAAATCAAATTCAACCATTTCTTATAGATAAAGATGGAATTAAAACGCAACATCTGAAAAAAGAAATTGAATTCAAATTCGTCACAAAGCCACAAACCAAATATACAAACCAATTAAAGAATAATGAATTAAATTGTTTAATACAATGCAAAGAAAATCACCTGATGTATTTAGAAAATGACCTTAAATTTAAAAGAATTGAAGATCAACTTAACAATAAAAATTTAAAATTGAAAATTTCCCAATTAGAATCAGAAATAAAAAATTCAATTTGTTCTACACTTCCAAATGCATTTTGGAATTAAAAATCACATATTGTAAATTTATCATATAAAAATGATTTTAATAAAAAGAATTTTCCAACGAAAGCTAGATCATCTCAAATGAACAATGAAGTCTTGAACCATTGTAAAAATGAAATAAAAAACTTACTTAACGAAAAATTAATCAGAAAAAGTAAGTCTCCATGGAGCTATTCTGCTTTTTATGTCAATAAAAATGTAGAAATAGAAAGAGATGTTCCAAGATTGGTAATCAATTATAAACCTCTTAATTCTGCCCTTAAATGGATCAGATGTTCAATACCCAATAAAAAAGATTTACTTAATAGGTTGAATAATGCCAAAATATTTTCAAAATTTGATATGAAATCTAGATTTTGGCAAATTCAGATCGAGGAAAGTGATAGGTACAAAATTGCCTTCACAGTTTCTTTTGGTCAGTTCGAATGGAATATAATGCCATTTGAATTGAAAAATACTCATTCTAAATTTCAGAGAATAATGAATGAAATTTTTAATGATTATATTAATTTCATAATAATATATATATATGATGTTTTAATATTTTCATCTAATATAGACCAACATTTTAAGCGTATAAAAATC
Source organism: Lumnitzera littorea (assembly GCA_024138015.1). Classification (NCBI taxonomy): domain Eukaryota; kingdom Viridiplantae; phylum Streptophyta; class Magnoliopsida; order Myrtales; family Combretaceae; genus Lumnitzera; species Lumnitzera littorea. The sequence goes on from JAMXBB010000008.1 coordinate 99,173,612, forward strand.
TTCATTAATATAGTAAAAAATAATGGTTTAGTTGTTTCACCTTCTAAGATTAGTCTTTTCCAAACTAAAATTAGATTCTTAGGTTTTAATATTCACAATGGAACAATAACTCCTATACAAAGATCTATAGAATTTACTAAAAAATTTCCTAATGAAATCAAGACAAAAATCAACTCTTAAAGATTTCTAAAAAGCCTAAATTATGTTGCAGATTTTTTAAGAAAAATCCACCACAATGGACAAATGAACATACAAATGTAATAAAATTAATCAAATAAAGAATTAAAGAAATCCCTTGTTTACATATAGCAGATCCCTCTCTACTAAAAATAGTAGAAACTGATGCTTCTGATTTAGGATTCGGAGAAATTCTAAAACAGAAACAAAATAATAAAGAATATATTGTTCAATTTGTGGCAAAAAATTGGAATGATTGTCAACGCAATTATTCTACAATTAAAAAGGAAATTTTGGCTATTGTTTTAACAATTTCTAAATTTTAATGAGATTTTGTTAAATTAGAAATTTCTTTTACAAATTGATTATAAAGCAGCTAAAAATGTTTTATTAAAAGATGTCCAAAATATTGCATCAAGACAAATTTTTGCCAGATGGCAATCAATTCTTTCTGTATTTGATTTTGAAATAGAGCATGTTAATGGATCTTCAAACTCTCTTCCTGATTTCCTTACTTGTGAATTTTTATAAGGAGATGCCTCCTAAAAAAGAGAAGGATAAAGGAAAAGAAAAAATCTCATCAACTTCTAATAAAGGATTAACTAATATCAAATCATGGTTAAATGTATGTAAATCATCTAACACCCCTTAGACAATCAAAGAGGAATCCTCTTCTAGGACCTCGAAACCAATGTCTTCAAATAATCAATCAATTTTCAATATCCAATCCAATGAAGTCCTTTCAAAATCAGCTGATATGGAACCAACTCCTGGTTTGCCTAAGACAATCTCAATAGTCTTACAATCAGAGAATAAAGTCCTAATGTTGCTCAAAATTCCTCAATCAACAGAAAGTCAAAGGAAAAATCAGAACTTCCAACTCACTGAAATATCAACTCCAGCATCTTCTGGATTTATACCTGCAAATCAAAGATCAAAATTTTTTATAAAACCTACTTCTAGATATGTTTTCTTTGTAGAAGAAGACATATCAAAAAAGGATCCATTTAAATTTGCAAGGAAAATATTTACAAAAGAATTTTATTATATACCATATAATGCTTATAAAACAATCCAGTTTTATGAGAAAATTTTGATTGAAACTGAATCGATAAAATTCAAACATTTTGAAAAAGAAGGAATGATCAGTTATTCTACAACTAGGATACTGAGGGAAATTAATCTGAAAGAATGGCAGGCTCATCCAACCACTCCAAAAAAAGTCAATAGAGAACCATTTTCTACACAACCAAGTCATCGAGTCACTTATAATTATTATGATTATAAGTAGACATAGTGGAATGTGTTTTATCAAATGAATCCAAAAAGATCACATACTTAGTTAATATTTTTTTATAATTGTTCTTCAAATATTCCTAATTGGTTTACAACCTAGTGGGAACAATTTGGTGCAACTTCCGAAATCATTTATGAAAGTGCTAGAGATGGATTCAACACTTTCCTGAAAGAATATAGTCTTACATCTCATGAGAAAAATTTTCAAAAAAGAAATATTATATTTTGTTCACATTGGAATATCTTGAGTCATGGTTTGATGGTTTGATTACAAGCCAGATTGGATGATAAATGCCATCAATTTAGTCAAGATGTAGAAAGTCAAATGGTAGGACAGCTTCAAAATGTGGAATAGGTGTGAAAAGGATTCAATTTTAAATTGGATTAAGACCAATCCCTCGACTCCACCATCCAAAATTGCAACTCCACAATATCATAATAGAGGATTTCTAATTTCTTCACTGGCAAGTGCAACTTCTCTAGACCAAATGAGACAAATTATGGAAAGGGCATTAGCAAATATCAATGAATTAGCTCAGGAATCAAGTTCAGATTTGGACTCCACCTCTCACCATAGCGGAAATGCCAATGAAAATAATTGCTATGGAATAGATTTAGGAGAGTCATGAATGTTGTATCTTTTTACACCGTAAAGTAGAAATACAGTATTTTACACATGTACCACAGTGCATAATATTGTCAATCTCAATCATCTGACATATGTCTGCCACAATACTACTGTTTCTACAGTACCTTATCTACCACAATACTACTGTTTCTACAGTACTTTGTCTGCCACAATATTACTGTTTATAACAGTAAATGGTCAGAAGTTTCCATTATATAATCAAACCTCTTGAAGCAAAAAAACTACCTTCACCTTCAACCACAAAACCTATTCTACTTCTCTCATCCCTTCTACTTCCATCTCTTCTCTCATCTCTTCTTCTTCTTCTTTAAATCTCCTCCTCTTTCTCCTCCCTCATAATATATTTCTCTTACTACCAACCTTGTTTCCAACAATCAATCAAACACTTTCCTGAAGCATAATTGTTTGCTTCCAATCAATCAAACACTTTTCTGAAGCATAATTGTTTGCTTCCCTTTGTTCTTGAGGTAGAACAATCTTACCTCTCAATATCTCAATATTTCAATATTTCTTTCAATATTCGTTTATGCTCCTATATTTTGTACAAATCAGTTTCAATTAATAAAATTTCAATTGTTTACTCTTCTCTTTACATTACATCTCATGTAGGGAATCTCCAATCAATTTGAGTATAATTCCACGAGATCATATTTGCTTATTTAAATTATCAACACTCCATAATCAACTAGTAATACCGCCTTTAGAGGTTTCATACTTACATAAAACCCCACTAGCCTTGGCACTGCCGCCTGTAGTGGTTGTAATTATTTTTTTTGCATGCATATTTATGTTACAATTTGTTACTAATATTCATATTTATAATTACTTGGATAGTGCAATAGAATTTCTTGAATGGTATTATACTAATATAATTAATAGTGAATGATACTAATAATATATTTTGTTATGTAGATGTCTAAACAATATAATTTACAAAATTGGGAAGAAGAAGCTGAACTTTTACAATATTTGTTTAGTGCTATAGTTTGGTCAGAGCACTTTTATAAGAATTATCTTTGGCTTGCATTCGGTATAATCAATATTCTTGATCATTAGTCTTGTAAATTTTATGTCTATAGATTATAATCTTTTTCATGAACACGAACATGATATAGAATTGTTTTATAATTACCTAATAGATTGTATAACATTTTTAGAAAGATTTCATAATTTATATTTTTGGTTATTAAATGTTGAAAATATTTTAGATTGTAATTGAATGTCTCAAATTACAAAAAATAATAATGAAGAAGATTTAATTGAATATAATCAATATTTAGAAGACGTATATATATATATAAACACACACATGGTTTGCACATACGTATGTATTCAAATTAAAAACACACACATTCACCTACAATATTGCTCCATACACACACACACGGCAACGACACATATATACACATCAATCCCTCTCGTCACACACTATCCACACATACCAAAATCACATGCACTTCTTACACTATGACACGCATGCACATATATTATCCTAGCACACACACATGCACCCCTTACCAAGATGACACACGCAAACACCCCCCTTAATGTCACTCACATACATCTTATACCCAACAAGTCACGCACACACAGAAGTGAAGTTTACACACCCTTACATTACTGCACTCGCACACGCAATTGGACACCCAACGCATCAACCGCACATTTACGCAATATTAATAATACGGCACTTCCACATACCTACCACTCTATAACTATCCACGACCAACAAAATTACAACATATTCTCCTAAAATTTAAAGAAAAATCTAAGAGGTATAATTTATACAATAAAACGAAGATAACTCGAAAACTTATTTAAAAATGGGTGAAAGATTAATTTTTGTTGAATTTCTTATTCAATAACTCGAATTTTGATTAGACTTTTGGTGTTTGGTTACAAAATGAAAGTTTTCTATTCTTGAAAATAGTAAAGGAATGTTTTTTATAATGGAAAGATATGAGGCTGCAAAAATACACTTTAGTTTATATTTTTATTTCCTTCCTTTTTTTATTCTATTATTATTTATTATTTTTAAAACCAGGTTTTTACATTTTGAGTGGTGTAAATTGAAGATAAATTTCACTTACAACTCATGGTGAGGATGTTATTACTTCCTGTTATGATTTTATTGCCCAGTAATAAATATTACGCTTTGCTTGCACTTTTAGCCAAATATATGTCCTCTATATGTACCACACATTGCAATAGTTACTCTTCACTCGAAATTGGCGGCAAATGTACTCTTCATTTATATTATTGAAAATGTATTTTAGCTATTTATGCTGCAAGGGAAATGTAGGTGCTCTCTATTATAATTTTCCCAATTAAATTCCAGGGTAAATTGCAAATATATCTCCTTATATTTGCTTTATGTTTACTTAACTCTCCATCTTAGTGATTGAACGTTTAGATCACTAAATCTTTATAAGGATATTTTAAACTTAATTTTACTACTTTTCCCTTGGATATGAAAACAAAAAGAAAAGAAGAACTAAACTAAAGAATACATAAAATCACTGAAAAATGTTAATTTAAGGGTCTAAATGTGCATATATATATATCAACATCTAAAAGCTGAACTTTAAAAATTGGGAGCTAAAGATATATATTTGTGTTAGATATATTTACCTCAAACAATAGTAGAATTCTTTGTAGTGGTAAGATGGATAAACCTCTGAAATAATTCATACGAAACCGCGATGTGTTATTCATCCATATTGTTGAATATTCTAATGGTGCCTGCTCTTTCTTGTAATACCGCAAGCATTTGAATTGATGAAACGCGCCACAGCTTTACGCGTGGTCGTTTTCTTCTACGCTTTCGTGTGTTTCCTTCTTGTTAACCTGTGGACTAGCAAATTCCCTCATGTTGTTTTCGTTTTTGGTTGTCCGCCTTTTGAGTCACGTTCCATCATAGACTATAAATTGAGCAACCCTTCATATTCATATTGTCACAAAGCCACTAAACCCAATTAGATATTCTCTAAAGAGCATATCTCCAGAGGATCCTACGAAAATGGCAAGCTTTTTATTTATTTATTTTTTCATTTTAATTCATCATTCCTAGAATATCAACCTTTCACTACGAATGCACTACTGATTCTTGCCTTTTTGCCCTAGTTTTTTCAATTTTTACCGACTGATCTCTTCCCCCACCGCCCCCAATCCCCTTCTCCACCCCCACACTCCACACCACCACCCCCCACACCTCCCCCAACCACACCACCACACCCCCCCAACCCACCCACCCCACCACCTCACCAAAAAAAAAAAAAGATGTTAACATACATCTAAGTTTGAAGTTGATGTTTGCACATCCTTGCAATCATACTGATAGAATAATATATAATAGTTTGCATACTTTACTTGTAAGAGTCATTTGATTAATTTGAATCGACATAAATTTTCCTCTCCAAAGCAGGCTGATATTATGGTAAAGCATGAGTCATTGTTGAATGAAGCAAGGGTTTTACTAGGTGAAGTGGGAAAGCATTCACTAAAAGCTTTGATGATGGTTGATTATATACAACGTCTTGGCATGGATTACCTTTTTGAGGAGGAGATTCACGCCATTCTGGACACACACCATTTGATCTACACTTCAAATGTTTACTACCATATTAAGGACGATCTCCATGATGTTGCTTTGCGTTTTAGATTACTGAGGCAAAACGGTTACTATGTACCGTCAGGTATGATTTGATATCCTAAGAATATGTAAAATATTATATAATAAATTTTAATATCTTAAGCCTCTTCCAGAGTTAAAACCCATATCCACACATTTGAACACCATTAGGTGGTCCACTTGATGGTTTTGGTCAAAATCTAAACCTACGAGTGAAGAAGGGGAGAGTATTAACCAACAAATACAAAACAGTGCCAGATATCTAATAACTTAAACTTTTACATCAGTAAATTGTGAATATAAAATTTATCGATTTTGTTTCACAAGCCAAAATGTTATCTAGGTTATAGTTATTTCTTAGAAATAAAGCCAAAAGTAAAAAAGAAAAAAGAAAAAGAGGATGTTTTCTAGATTGTTTTCTACATTAGTCATAATCAAATCTTTATGATTGCCACAAACTATCATAGGAAGTACGGGAGGTTACGATTACTAATGTCTTTTTGTGGCCCCTATTGTTTGAAGGTGAAATTCGCAATTTATGGTTGATTATGGTTCTTAAACATCATAGAAAAAAAAAATGTTAATGAGAACCGGAGAAAATGATTTCCTATTCTATAATTAAAAAAAAAAAATCATTCACTTCATTTATCGTTAGTATTTTTTGTGGTTGCTCATTGCTACCATTAGATTAAAAATAAATCTTCTCAATTTACTTTCTCTACGTTTTTCTCAATTTACCTTCTTAATATATTGTCATGTGTAATTAATAGTTTAGATCACAATGAAGAAAATTATATCATAATGACATCATAAATTATTCTAAAATTCTAGATAATTTCAATAATTGATTTTGCAAATTAAGAGAAATTGAGAAATGAAAAATTGAGAGAATCTAAATCCAAATTAGATTAGCCATTGTCATTACCTTTCGCTATCATTTTATGCTATAAATTACTAGTGTCTACTACATTTTTTTAAGACTAATATGAAAACATTTGATAACTAGAAAATTATATATTTAATATATTACAAAAGTATTTAGAAAAGTTTTCCACAAAACAAATAAATTGTTGGGTCAATAACATTTTCAAATGACCTCTTTACGTTTGAGTATATTTCATGCACTTAACATTTCATTAGATCATTTCCATCTGATGAATCTAATAAATTTCTAAGCTTAAAATCTGATTATGATAGTTAATAACTTTAAGCTTCAGCAATAAATTCATCTAAAAAAAAACTAAAGCATAAAGGATTCATATCACATACTAATCTTGACATTATCTCAAGAAAGGCTTTAATGATACTAAAATGCCACATAAATCGATGAGTAGTATATAAATATCAATCAAATTTTAATACGTAAAAACGTAATTGATATTTTTTTAAAAAATATGTTATTTTATTATCATATGTTAAAATTTTATCAATACAAGGATACTCTTTATAGATTCACATAACGTATTAATATAATTTAATCTTTTTTTATTGTCTAATTATTTAATGTACCAATGATTAGAGCATTATTGACTTTGTAGATTATCTAAAACATCGTGCTAACTATGGCCCATAAATTTTTTACAGATGTGTTTGATCACTTCATGAACAAAAATGGTGGACTAGACGAGAGGTTGAACTATGATGTGAGGGGACTGACAAGCCTTTTAGAAGCATCAGAACTCGGTGTAGAGGATGAAGATGCTTTAGCTAAATCAGGAGACATGAGTCGTAAACTCCTAAATGCGCGAATGCTTTATCTTGATTGTCACGACGCACAACTTGTTAGAGCTGCCCTGGAAAATCCATTCTATAAATCTTTGGCCAGATTCACAGCAAAAGACTTTATTGACAACAACATTGGATCTTCAACATGGGAAAGTATATTCAGAGAGCTTGCAATCATGGAGTCCAACTTTGTTAGGAACATTCATCGGAATGAAATACTTGAAGTATCCAAGTAAGTATCACATATGATAATACCATAAATATAGTACAAACCAATCAACATCAGCAATAAATTCCCGGAAGAAGTTATATGGTATAATTATCGATTTTGGTCAACTCAATTTTAATGTCATAATACAACATAGTACGAATATCATAGAAATTGAAATGACAAAATATCTATTTTTTGTTTAATCATTTCATCCCAGGTGGTGGCAGGAAATAGATTTAGCAAAGGAGCTGAAGTTTGCAAGAGACCAACCATTAAAATGGTACATGTGGAGTATGACAACATTCACGAACCCTAGATTTTCCGAGGAAAGAATGGAACTCACAAAACCAATATCTCTTATCTACATTATAGATGATATTTTTTGTGTATGGATCTCTTNGATCCTACGAAAATGGCAAGCTTTTTATTTATTTATTTTTTCATTTTAATTCATCATTCCTAGAATATCAACCTTTCACTACGAATGCACTACTGATTCTTGCCTTTTTGCCCTAGTTTTTTCAATTTTTACCGACTGATCTCTTCCCCCACCGCCCCCAATCCCCTTCTCCACCCCCACACTCCACACCACCACCCCCCACACCTCCCCCAACCACACCACCACACCCCCCCAACCCACCCACCCCACCCCCTCACCAAAAAAAAAAAAGATGTTAACATACATCTAAGTTTGAAGTTGATGTTTGCACATCCTTGCAATCATACTGATAGAATAATATATAATAGTTTGCATACTTTACTTGTAAGAGTCATTTGATTAATTTGAATCGACATAAATTTTCCTCTCCAAAGCAGGCTGATATTATGGTAAAGCATGAGTCATTGTTGAATGAAGCAAGGGTTTTACTAGGTGAAGTGGGAAAGCATTCACTAAAAGCTTTGATGATGGTTGATTATATACAACGTCTTGGCATGGATTACCTTTTTGAGGAGGAGATTCACGCCATTCTGGACACACACCATTTGATCTACACTTCAAATGTTTACTACCATATTAAGGACGATCTCCATGATGTTGCTTTGCGTTTTAGATTACTGAGGCAAAACGGTTACTATGTACCGTCAGGTATGATTTGATATCCTAAGAATATGTAAAATATTATATAATAAATTTTAATATCTTAAGCCTCTTCCAGAGTTAAAACCCATATCCACACATTTGAACACCATTAGGTGGTCCACTTGATGGTTTTGGTCAAAATCTAAACCTACGAGTGAAGAAGGGGAGAGTATTAACCAACAAATACAAAACAGTGCCAGATATCTAATAACTTAAACTTTTACATCAGTAAATTGTGAATATAAAATTTATCGATTTTGTTTCACAAGCCAAAATGTTATCTAGGTTATAGTTATTTCTTAGAAATAAAGCCAAAAGTAAAAAAGAAAAAAGAAAAAGAGGATGTTTTCTAGATTGTTTTCTACATTAGTCATAATCAAATCTTTATGATTGCCACAAACTATCATAGGAAGTACGGGAGGTTACGATTACTAATGTCTTTTTGTGGCCCCTATTGTTTGAAGGTGAAATTCGCAATTTATGGTTGATTATGGTTCTTAAACATCATAGAAAAAAAAAATGTTAATGAGAACCGGAGAAAATGATTTCCTATTCTATAATTAAAAAAAAAAAATCATTCACTTCATTTATCGTTAGTATTTTTTGTGGTTGCTCATTGCTACCATTAGATTAAAAATAAATCTTCTCAATTTACTTTCTCTACGTTTTTCTCAATTTACCTTCTTAATATATTGTCATGTGTAATTAATAGTTTAGATCACAATGAAGAAAATTATATCATAATGACATCATAAATTATTCTAAAATTCTAGATAATTTCAATAATTGATTTTGCAAATTAAGAGAAATTGAGAAATGAAAAATTGAGAGAATCTAAATCCAAATTAGATTAGCCATTGTCATTACCTTTCGCTATCATTTTATGCTATAAATTACTAGTGTCTACTACATTTTTTTAAGACTAATATGAAAACATTTGATAACTAGAAAATTATATATTTAATATATTACAAAAGTATTTAGAAAAGTTTTCCACAAAACAAATAAATTGTTGGGTCAATAACATTTTCAAATGACCTCTTTACGTTTGAGTATATTTCATGCACTTAACATTTCATTAGATCATTTCCATCTGATGAATCTAATAAATTTCTAAGCTTAAAATCTGATTATGATAGTTAATAACTTTAAGCTTCAGCAATAAATTCATCTAAAAAAAAACTAAAGCATAAAGGATTCATATCACATACTAATCTTGACATTATCTCAAGAAAGGCTTTAATGATACTAAAATGCCACATAAATCGATGAGTAGTATATAAATATCAATCAAATTTTAATACGTAAAAACGTAATTGATATTTTTTTAAAAAATATGTTATTTTATTATCATATGTTAAAATTTTATCAATACAAGGATACTCTTTATAGATTCACATAACGTATTAATATAATTTAATCTTTTTTTATTGTCTAATTATTTAATGTACCAATGATTAGAGCATTATTGACTTTGTAGATTATCTAAAACATCGTGCTAACTATGGCCCATAAATTTTTTACAGATGTGTTTGATCACTTCATGAACAAAAATGGTGGACTAGACGAGAGGTTGAACTATGATGTGAGGGGACTGACAAGCCTTTTAGAAGCATCAGAACTCGGTGTAGAGGATGAAGATGCTTTAGCTAAATCAGGAGACATGAGTCGTAAACTCCTAAATGCGCGAATGCTTTATCTTGATTGTCACGACGCACAACTTGTTAGAGCTGCCCTGGAAAATCCATTCTATAAATCTTTGGCCAGATTCACAGCAAAAGACTTTATTGACAACAACATTGGATCTTCAACATGGGAAAGTATATTCAGAGAGCTTGCAATCATGGAGTCCAACTTTGTTAGGAACATTCATCGGAATGAAATACTTGAAGTATCCAAGTAAGTATCACATATGATAATACCATAAATATAGTACAAACCAATCAACATCAGCAATAAATTCCCGGAAGAAGTTATATGGTATAATTATCGATTTTGGTCAACTCAATTTTAATGTCATAATACAACATAGTACGAATATCATAGAAATTGAAATGACAAAATATCTATTTTTTGTTTAATCATTTCATCCCAGGTGGTGGCAGGAAATAGATTTAGCAAAGGAGCTGAAGTTTGCAAGAGACCAACCATTAAAATGGTACATGTGGAGTATGACAACATTCACGAACCCTAGATTTTCCGAGGAAAGAATGGAACTCACAAAACCAATATCTCTTATCTACATTATAGATGATATTTTTTGTGTATGGATCTCTTGATGAATTAATTCTCTTTACAAAAGCAATCAACAGGTAGATATATACATTGACATGGAGAAAATAAGAAAAAGTTTCTTCTCACCTTTTTTTTCATCTTTGGGAAAAGCGAACTGACCATTTGGTTAATTTTGTGTTTTTCTATAAACTCAGATGGAATATTGATTGCAACGATACCAAAAAGTTGCCGGATTACATAAAACTATGTTTTAGAGCTCTTGATGCGACTACCAACAACATTTGTTGCAAAATCTATGCCAATCATCGTTGGAACCCGGTCAACACCTTGAGAAAAGCGGTATAGCATGCATAATGATTGAATTTAGATTTGTATTATAAATATTTTTGTTTGGGATAATTTACACTAACTCCCTTTAAAAACTGAAAATTATAAAAGATCATGTACTTTTAAAATACGCATTTATATCCCTTAAGAAATCTTGACAATGGAAAATTTATTTCTCCAACAGAATGCTAAATCAAGTCTTTTATATAAATATTTAGTTATATTCAGCACTTAATTTATGGAGTCACTTCATTTACCTAATACGGTTTAAATCATGAAATGATTTGACTTTAAAAAATCATTACGATTACATAATAAACATTTTCCAGCGTTAATATTTTTTACGTGTTGTTTCGGAAATTATGAACTTTTCTGTAACTTTAAAAGTTTTCATGATATATCACCATGATTTCTGCTTTTCTTTACTATAATATGCAGTGTGATAGCGAACTTTATTTATTATGTAAAACCAATTATTTTGTGATTTTTTGTGTAGTGGGCAACTTTGTTTGATGCATTTCTGATAGAAGCAAAATGGTTTGCTTCTAAGCAATCCCCAACTGCGGATGATTACTTGAAGAATGCTACTATTAGCTCGGGAGTTCATGTGGTGTTGATTCACCTGTATTTCCTTTTAGCCGATAAAATCAATAAACAATGCGTCGACGCTTTGGAAAATACTGTAAAGATTCCAGGAATAATTTCTTCAACAGCTATGATATTTCGTCTTTGGGAAGACTTGGGAAGTACCATGGTAAGAGAGATTTTTTCTTTTCTTTTTTTTTTTTTCTATTTCAATTTTGCAATGAAATAATGAGAATAATGAGATGACAATTTTATCTAGATGGGGTAGTCATAGGAAAAAGAGCTAGGGGGATGATAGACCAATTATTAAAAAATGGAATGGAAAAACAATATATAATATATTTATCCGTAAATTATCTTGATTTTATTGAAAAGTATCAGTATATTCGTATGCCCATTAAGGGAGTGGAGTTTTAATATTAGAATACACGAGTCTCTCATTTGTGTTTGAAATAACGGTTTTGTATATTAAGTATAATTTCATCTTGATGTCATACTCAACTATTAAAGCATGTAAAATTAATACAACGAATTTTAATGTAGGGTGAGAATCAAGAAGGCCATGATGTGTCATATATAGAATACTACATGAATGAAAGGAAAGGCATTTCAATTGAAGAAGCAAGGAACCACGTTAAAGATTTAATTTCTAAAGCATGGAAAAGACTTGCCAAAGAATGTCTCTTCCCATACCCTTTTCCCAAGTCGTTTGCCAATGCTTCCCTTAATGCTGCAAGGATGGTTTCCATGTTGTACAATTATGATGACGCTCATTGCCTTCCACGTCTTAGGGAGTACACGAAATCACTCCTCTTTTACTTTTCTCCCTAATTAGATGGTTACATCAATGTATGTCTAGTGTGAAGAGTAATTAATTAATTATTTATTATTATTGAGATCACACATGTACATATTCTATTAAGTTAGTTGTTGTAGATAGCAAAATATAAATAGTCTTTCAAGACAATTTGTATAACATATAGAAATATCTGTCATAGTCTTCGTTAATAGAGCAATACACTTTCATGGAGTTTTCATGCCTCTTCTTGCACTTGATCTCTATTATTTCTCACATGGTATCAAAGCTCATCATCATCTAATCTTGAGGTATTCCTTCTTGCATTACTAGTTCCTTCTCCAATTTGATTACGAATTGCATCTGGTTATGTTCTAGAAATGATGAATACCGATAAATTAAATCTAGATCCTTTATTCATTTCAAGTTTAGATAATCCTAATATGGTAATTGGAAACATTTTATTTAATGGACGAAACTATCTAGCTTGGAGTCATTCCATTTAGATGGGATTAGGAGCGAATCTTAAATTAGGGTTTATAAAGGGTACAACTCTTGAGCTTGAAGATGATTCCCTAGATTTAGTTAGATGGACTCAAAATGGTTACATGATTAGGTGTTGGATCTTTAATTCAATATTAAGTGATCTATCACAAAACTTTTTATATGCTCATTCATCCTTCAAATTATGGAAAGAAATTGGTGAACAACATGGAAGGGGAAATGGTCCTTTAATCTTCCAATTGCAGTACGAGTTGAGCAATATCAAATAGTTGAACCAATCTGTTGGAGTATATTATAATATGTTGAAAAAAGTATGGGATGAATTGCAATCTTTATATTCATATTCAAAATGTACTTATAGAAGGTTAAATGAGTGTAATTGTTAGCTTAAAGAAAGAATCTCTATGTTTGAGTAAAATGGAAGATTAATGCAATTTCTCATGGGTTTAAATGAAGGACATGAGTTGGTTAAGAATCACATGATGTAGAAATTACTTAAAGTGACTCAAATGATGTAAATGTTAATAGGAAGATTAATGCAATTTCTCTTTATGGATCTACTTCTAAATGTTAATAGGGCCTATTACTTAGTTCAATAGGTCCTATTACTTGGTTCAATAGGTAGAAGAACAAAACAAAATTACTAAAAGTGGCTCAAATGATGTAGAAATGGCTATTTATAGCATGAATAGGGTTGATAATACAAAGAATACTATGTTTAACAAGAAGCAAAGAGAAGGGGGAACAAAATAAAGGCACTTGCAAGTATCATAAGGGAGTAATTCATATCATGGACAGTTGTTTCACACTCATTAGTTGCCTAGAATTGTATAAGGGGAGAAGAAATGATAGAACTCAAGGAAAGATTGTAACTAGTTGTGTTCTTGAAAAGGGTATGAAGGATATTTCTAAAACTGTTACAACTCTTCTTGATATGGGAAGTGATGAAGAGTCATGGGGTGGTCTTGTATGTGCTTATTAGAGTATGATATAGAATCTATGCCAAGAAATGATTAAAATACTAAAAAGAAAGCATATAAAAGATAACTCTACCCCAACCATGGCTAATGCGATACCTTTTGCAAGTATCATTACTTGTTCCTTTTGCTTTATTGATATTAATGACAAGTTTGCTTGCATAATTGACTTTGGTACTACAAACCACAATACCCCATTCCATACCCTTTTGTAACACTCAAAAAGCTTGCAAAACCTATTTTTCTCAAATTACCTAATGGTAACAATAAAACTCTGAATACAATTGGTTCAGTTTGAATAACACCTACTATTGTGCTCAATAATGTGTTTTTCATTCCAAAATTCACTCACAACTTACTTTTTGTTCAGAAGTTTTATATGCCAGCAATCTAGTTGCTATTGTTGATGCCTTTCTTTCAAGTTTCAAGTTCAAAAAGCTAAATCCATTGTTGATTCAACTAAAGCATTGCATGGTCTTTACATCTTGGAGTCTATAGTTATTAGAGCACACAATGTAGTAGGTTGTGAAAATTTTTCTTCCTTTAATGCTTCCTTTGTTAATACACATTCCTTTATTCATTTTACTGCTACTTTTCCTATTTCCCTTTCTCTCTTACATAACAGGCTTAGACACACTTCATCGTCCAAATTGCAACATCTTATAAATTGTAAGTCTTTAAACTTGAAGAACTTTACTTGTGATACTTATTGTAGAGTGAAATTTTATAGATTACCATCTAATTGAAGTGATGTCTTGCTTTGTTACCTTTCCATTTAGTACATGTTGATGTTTGAGGTCCTTGCCCTATTCCTTCTTTGATTGGAGCATAATATTTTCTCACTGTTATTAATGATCACACCAGTTATACTTGGACTTATTTGATAAATAATAAGTCTCAAGTTGTTTTTATACTTGCAAAGTTTCTTTATATATTTTGAAATTAGTTCTCTACTTATCCTAATGTGATCCATAATCTAACAATGAATTCGAGTATTTGTCTCATACATGTCGATCTTTATTTCATAATCTAGGAATTGTTCATCATCATACTACTCCTTATACACCCTTAACAAAATGGGAGAGTTGAGAGGAACACTATCATCTTTTAGATATAGCTAGAGCATTTTGGCTTCATGCTAATTTACCTAAACACTTTTAGAGGGAGTGTCTACTTACAACCACATACCTCATAGACAAGATGCTTATGTCCAAATTGAAATGGAAAAAACCACATGAACTTTTACTTAAAGAAAAATTTTCCTATTCTCATCTTCGAGTCATGGTTATTTGTGTTACATTTCTAATACTATGCCTTCTAAAGATAAATTTGATTGGAGAGGATCAAAATGTGTATTCCTTGAGTATGAATGTAGAGAAAAGGTTATAAAATCTTTGACATAGATGAAAACAAAATCAAAGTGATTAGAGATGTTCTTTTCTATGGAAATATCTTTCCACAGAGACATTGATCTGTTGGTGATTCTTCCTCTATTTTGGATCCTACTAAATGTCCAACCTCTGTTCCCTTACAATTTGATACTCTAAATATTAATTTTTCTTATCCTTATCATCCTACTACATCTTTACAACCTTTTTTGTTTGTTGATACTGGTATTCTTGAGTCTACTAATTTCAATCCTTCTACTACTTGCATTTCTGATGTTCTTCGTTGAGATACAGCATTACTTTACCTTCTGCTTTAGATACTGCTAATTCTTAGTTGAGAAGGTTTGTTAGAGTACATGCTCCTCCTATATAGCTAAAAGACTATGTTCACACAATGCAATTTGTTTTGCCTAATAGTCTAACTTCATCTTCATATCCTTTGTTTACCCATAATACTTTTAAACACTTTCTACCCTAGCATGTGAGTTCTTTAGTACATGTGTTCACGTTTCAAGAACCTACCTATTATTGACAAGCATCTAAGCATGAGGATTGGATTATAGTCATGGATTAAGAATTAAAAGCCTTAGAGCTCAATAATAATTGGGAACTTACTAAGTTGCCTCTTAATGAAAACACAATAGGTTCTAAGTGGGTCTTTATGATCAAATATAGACCAGATGGTGGTATGGAAAGATATATGGCTAGGCTAGTAGATAATGGTTATACATAATTTGAAGGGCTAATATCATGGTATATTTTCACTCATGGCTAAACTAGACATGGTTAGGATTTTGCTTATGGTTGCTTCCACTTGTAATGGGCCAATACACCAAATTGATATTGATAATACTTTCCTTCATCATTACTTAGATGAGGAAATATACATGTTGCCACTACAAGAATATATTAAAGATATGCCTAACCAAGTTTGCAAGTTATAGAAGTCTTTGTATGGGTTGAAACAAGCCTCTAGACGATAGAACAAGGAGATTTCACAATTTTTTATTGCTAGAGGGTTTCCTCAATCCAAAAGTGATTACTCTCTCTTTACTTGTCATAACGAGAATGCGTTTTTAATGGTGTTGCTTTATGTAAATGATATCCTAATTACAAGCATGGTTCAAGGCTTATAGTGTATAGGCAAGTACACCTAATCAAGTTATGAGACATATTAGAATTCAAGTTTGAGTATCGATCCCATAAGGAATCATATATGGGAGTAATATCTAATTAATTATCAATATTATTCGTAAAATATTCCAATTATCTAACTTTTAAAATAAAAGATATAACTGAATAATTAAAGATGATAAAATAAAGATTTGCAATAACAAAATAATAAAAATATAAAAAAATATATAAACATAACTAGAAAATAAACAAAAATAAGAGCAATTAAAATAAAAGAGAAAACATATTTCCTAGTAAAAATTTATGTTATTTACTACATAGTTCTAAATAACTTATTCAATCTCAATTGCGATATTGGACCATGAGAATTCCTATTATGAACTAACCAAACTCGCGTTTCTAACAAATTCATAATCCTAAGACCACTCTATACAAATCACTTTTAGAATAGACTATCACAAAATCACATGAAACTCTTTAATCCTGCTATTAGGTTGCCTTAATCTAGAAAAACCTAACTACTAAACGTTTTACTTAGCTAGTTTTGTCTAATTATATTAATCTATCACATTATATGCTCTCACGAACTCTATAATAGATTCTAAAAATAAATCAATCACTAATATATTGAATTAAAGAATAGAATAAAACGGTAAAATCAGATCACAATATATAAATATAATAGATTGAATATTAATATTAATAGAAGTAATAAAAGCCACAATAGAACATGGGGTTATATAATTATTTACTAAGAAAATCCAAAATAAAGACATAATAATAAGAAAGAAAAGAAGAAATGTAGGGAAACCCATGTAATTTTATCTTACTAACTCTACTTTAAAGGGGCATTCTCCGTAAACCTAGGCCTAGATATTTATTTATAAGAGTTGGACCTACACTTACAGATAAAACTTAACAAAACTACAAGATTCTAAAATTATAGAATGTCCATGCAAAGGTACATGGACGTAGAGATAGGGTGTGATCTTACACTTAGTCTATAATCTTCAAAATTTAATGAAAATTGATTACGTAAGGTATACGACTATGATTATGTACTTCACCTATGGTCTTTACTAGACTTTATTTCACGTTTGAAATTCTTCCATGCTTAATCCTCGATCAATGCTTTTCTTTAGATGAGCTCCAAAACTTAGTAAAAGCCCTTAAAACTTCATCAAACACTTTTGATGTCTTAAAAATGAAAATTAAACAAATTAAGCTCTAAATCACTATAAAATCAACTAAATTAATATACAAAATTGCACCAAATCACTTTAAAATATGTATGCTAATTAGGTTTGTCGAATTCCCCCACAATTTAGCCTTTACTTATTCTCAAGCAAAACATTCAAAATATCAAAACAAAAATATCTTAAAGACAAAATCATCAAAAATTCATTAGAAAAATACACCCTCAAATTAACAAGCTTCGTAAAATTTTTCGCAATCACCCTTTCTCCTTAACTTAGTAATGCCTTTAGAGCACTTAAATAACATTACTTTTAAGAACTACTGAATTTAACAATCAATCTCAATAATTCACAGTTAGCCATATTAATTAAATAAAAACTAAACTAGAGATTAGAACGAATATCAATAAGTTGAGAAAATGTTATAGAAATTTCAATACTCTAACTCAAGAGGAGGGGAATTTTCCCTTAACTAATTTAATTTTAATAACTTAGATTGGATGCATTTCATATCAATTTATCCTCTAACTATCTCTCTACTTCATTTTGGAAGGCTTTTTTAAATTAAATTTAATTTCTTTATCGAACTTGATAAGCATTTGGAAAAAAGTTCCTTTTATGATAAACTAAGGCCAATCCATACTAATTGAGCCCTTTTTTTCCATTTAGTAGTTGCCAGTAAAAAAGAATCTCGCTCTTTTGAGGGAACAAGGTTAATCCTTACTAATGTAGCCATTTTTTTTCAATCAAGGATTGTTAATGAGAAAGCACCTCACTTTTTTGGGGAATCAAAGTTGATTCTTAACAATTTTTAATTTAATTCCTTTTTGCAATTAGCAGCGAGAAAGATTCTTACTCTTTTGAGTGACAAAGATCAATCCTTACCAATTCTTAGCATTTCTTTTCTTATTCAATTGTACCTCTTATTACTTTAATTTTTAACACTTTCAAAAGACAAATCACTTTTATTCACCCAATCTAAAAGAAAATTTGAAAAAGAGGGATAGATAACTATCCTCTAAAATTAAACTTATATATAAAAATAACTAGTTCTTAACCTTTTTATATCTATCCAAATCTCGAGTCTAAATTTAAGCTTAAATAATAGAGAAATCTAAATCATAAGGATTTAATTACTCAAATTCAGCAAAGTATACTAAAGTTATGAAGGATTATGGTCAAATTAAAAAAAAAAATTTGCTTTCTTAATGTGTGTGTATATGTATATATGTATGTATGTATGTATGTATGTATAGGGGGTATTCTAAGATTTCATTTCAAGGAAAACTAAAAAGCTTAAGTGTTTATCTCCAAATTATTAACATACATGACCTATCTTTTCCCCTACACTTAATAGGTACATTATCCTAAATATACATTATAACAATGCAATTCAAATAAACATGGGATAAACGGAAAAAGAACTAGGACTTCCATAGTTTTGCACTAACATTTGAAAGAATCTTGAAGACTAAGATCCATATTCCATCGATCCAATTATGCTTGAAGTTTTCTTTATATCTACTAAAATGAACTAACTATAAAATAAAAAGAAGTTAACTAGACAAAATAAAACTGAATTATAAAACGATTACTATTTTAAGTATCATGAAGTCGTCTTTGCAAAACTTACAAAACATGAAAAATCAAACAACTACTAGAAAGAAAAAGTAATGGTAAATAAGTTGAAAAGTTATAGTTATCCAAACAAGAAAAATTAAGCAAAGTCTTTTGAAAAACTAAAAAATAAAAAGCAAAGGCAAATCACTCATCATCATCCTGCATGTCTTCTCTCTTTTCCTCTTTGTCCTCTTCTTCCTCAATCCCCTCTTCCTTGGTCTCCTCATCCAAGTCAAGTACTAGTAGTGGTGGTAATGATAGAGCCTAGATGCTATGGTGAACCTAGAGCACATCCATCTTAACCTCCATCCGCTATACTTAGTGTGATAGAGTCCTTTACCTCTTCAATATTTTTCTCACCGACCTTTTAACCTTACCAAGTACTAAAGAGGATGATCCAGGTTACAGTTGAGATGAAGGTGATGTCACCTCTTCACGTGGCTCAAGGAGTGTATCTTCTAGTGTTAGAGAGAGCTTCATACCCTTAATCGATTCATAGCTCAATGGGGAAGGAGGCTCCAATCATACAAGGGAAACCGTAAAAAGCAATTATATTCTTCACCAGTCTATTGATGTAAGGACCTATGAAAATATCTAAAATGGCTCTCGATAGCCTAAGTCCTCAGAAAGAAAGGCATCATAGCTATACTATGCAAGTGCAAAATGTTTCTCTCATTCATTACCCATTACTATATTTCCTCCTAGTAAAGCCTCTAGCCACCACATAACAAATAAGTTTGAAAGCTGGATCTCTCAACTTAGAGGCTTTAGATCTCCTGAGATCTTATACTCCTCCAATGCTCAACTAAGCCCATACCTAAACATCTCTGATACCCTCTAGCAATTTATAAGGTAGCTCCCTATATTCACAAGTTCTTGTATAATCTATAGAATCTCATGTAAAAGATATACTATCAAATGGCACAGTCACATCATAACCATTACACTTAAAGTATGAGGTGTTTTGTATGCCATTATCTATGTAGTCGTATGCTAGCCTCAAAATGCTTAAGACTTCCAAAGTTAAGTCCTTATAACTAGTCTCATCCACCAAACTCTATCAATTGCTTTACTCTAACATCAAAACTAGCATGAGTAAGCACTTCCCAACTCAAGAATGAAGTTAGACTAAACTCCTTCTTTGATAACATAGCATATCGTTTCCTCTATAAGGATTCCTTGAGTTATAATAAGGGGTGAGTGGAGCTTGAAGAGTCCTTATAAGCTATATACTTATAACTCGGCATGTTTTTAAAGTAAAAAATAAAAGAGGATTTCAATTTTGATAACAACTCATGTTATAAAAGAAATTGGAATGCTAAAAAGAGTAGTTGTCAATTTATCCAATCAAGCAAACAATAATTTGTGTAATAAATTGCCAACTTTTCTAAAATCATGGATTTGTGACATCTTTAGGATCAATTCATGTTTTTGAACCACAATCTCTATCAATGCAAATTATGGCATACAATATGCAGTCACATGAAAACTTGTTCTTCTATAGTTTCTATCAATTCATCTTTTGTGCAAGTGCTCTAAAAGTAAGCTTTAAATTCCTAACATGAATTTTGTAGCATATTGACATGAATCATCAACATGTTTTCCCATAATAATTCCTGAGTTCTATGGATTGATCCAATTACATACATGCTCAATCAAAAGCAAGTTTTCTATAACTAACACAAGTTTTATGAATCAACATGCCAACAATAATTTCATGTCATCACTTTCCCTTCTTTTTCTTAACCATGCAACACAACCACCATGCTCTTCGTACTTTCAATTTCTAGCAAGTATGTATTTTTCAAGTGATTTTAAGCAAATAAGGAATAATTAACATGTTTTATCTCATTATTTTTCGTAAATCACTGTTAGAAAATAAAGTTTCTACACATGCAAGCCTCATTTGTCATCATGAAACCCTAATTAAAAATCATATTTGTATTCAAAACAATGATAAATCTTGAGAAATAAATAGATGAGGATGAAGTACATACCTTGAATTTGTTGTGCAAAAGGTTGGATCTTTGAAGATTTGCGTAGTTTAAGTGATTATATGGTAAGAGGATTGAGAGAAAAGTGGAATTTTAGAGAAAAGATGAAGGTCTAGAATGAAATAAAAAGCATTTACCCATGGTTTTTAAATTTATACTTAACCATGATCAAGGATCACAATTGTAGAGTGCGGTTGTGGTCCTTATCTTTTCTGTATTCTTGTAATTAAACACAACTACGATTAAGGATCACAAGCATGGTCTTGACCATGGAGCTCACGTCCTTAATTTTTTTCTACATTTCTCAAAATTAATTATGAGAGGATCATAGACCAAGTTTACAATCATGGACTTTGGCCATGTTCTTTCTCTAATTCTTGAATCTAATTTGGTTGATTCTCTTTAACTCATTTACTAAAATTGGTCTAGAAAATTAAAAAAAAAAAAAGTGAATTGAAGCACAAAATTAAATAAAATAACAATTCAATTGCATGACAACTTCACTGATTACTTGTTGCATAAATAAATTCCAATAATCGTTTCTAAGAAACGAAAATTGTTCAATGGAGGGGTGAAATATTAACTAATGTCTCATAAACTCATACTCAAATTGACTTATGACAAGACAATGAAATAAACAAACCAACAACTAAAATTAAAACAAAAAAAAATCAAACTTAGATTGTCTCCCAAGAAATGCTACTATTTAACATCGTTGGCTTGATGTTTGACTTCTTCCTTTAGTCTGGTTCTAAACCCATTAGTCTAAGACTCAATTCAATGCTTCTAAGCAAACCTCCTTGTAAGTCTTTTAGTGACAGTTCTAGCTAATTGACCAAGTTGGCTCTCCAAATTCTTAAGTGATGCTTTGGTGTTTTTTAGTGCAACCTTAGTGGCTTGAAAATAGACATCTAAGCTCTAGATAAATCTATTCAACAACTCTTCAACATTGTAGGCCCTAATACAAGGTTGTATATTTCTATTCTACTATTGTTGCTAGCCTTCCTAAGAGAAATTTGGGTGATTTCTACAACTTGGATTATGTATTGCTAAAAGAATCATTTTGAGTATGGTTAACAATAAAATTAACATCTTCAAATTCAGCTAAAGGTTCATCCTACAATAAATTCTCTACCTTCATCAATCCTTCAATTTTCTTACTACATTTCTCAACCTAAGCTATCAATGCAGTCAAAAGATGAACTTCATACTTCTCCATCACCTTCACTTTGGATCTCACTTTATCCCACTATAAATTGTTCATTGTCATCCCGTTAATTAGCTTTTGAGCCTCATTTGGTGTCTTAGTACTCAGAGTGCCTCAAGTTATGGCATCGAACATCTAGCACATAGGGTAATTGAGCCTACTGTAGAACATTTGGATTTGCATCAACAAAGGCAATCCCTAATGCAGGCATCATCTCAACAATTCCTTGAATCTCTCCCACGTATCGTAAAGGGTCTCATCATCAGTTTGAGCATAAGAAGAAATATTGTTTCTAAATTTCATCGACCTAGCCAGCAAGAAATATTTTCCTGCAAACTTTTCAACCTAATCATCTTAAAAGTAATAAGACCATTAAGAAGTGAATTAAACCACTATTTTTCCTTACCTTGCAATGATAATGGAAATAATCCAAGTCTTATTGCATCATACGTAATACAATTAATTTTGAAAGTGTTGTAGATATCCAACAAGCTTGAGATGTGATTGTTGGGATCCTCATCAACCAATTTGTCAAATTGAACAAATTGCCAAACCATCAAGATTGCGCATAGTTGAATTTGGAAATTTGCGCTTGCATTGCTAGTTACCATTAGCTTAGTAGAATCCATTAAAGTCTTATTGGCTTCATCATTATTCGATGCCATGTTTTCAATTTCTTGCTCATTTTTTGAATTTTTATGAATCTTCTTTCAATCGAAGGGGTGAACCTTGATTGATTAGATCTACTACTTCATGAACTTATCTACGGAGGTATCGTAAAGCCTTCTCAATTTCTACATTAAATTCCATAAGATTCTTGCTACTACTTCGGGTCATAAACTGGAATAATTAAGAAATTAAAAACAAAAGAAAAATACCAAAATAACTAAAGGAAGCAATATTAATAGACATGTTAAAATAATTGGAAATCTCAGGTTTTTGCTAAATTCCCAATTAGTTTATTCTATTGACTCCCTAGTAATAGCACCAAAAACTTGGTTCAAGGCTTATAGCATAAGCAAGTACATCTAGTCAAATTATAGTATAAATTTAGATTAAAGTTCGAGTGTCGATCTTACGAGAAACCATATATGAAAGTAATGTCTAATTAATTAGCATTATTATCCCCAAAATATTTCAATTACCTAACTTTTATGATAAATGGTATAATTGAATAATTAAAGATGATAAAATAAAGATTTGCAATAGCAAAATAATAAAAATATGTAAAAAGATATAAACATAACTAGAAAATAAATAGAAATAAGAGCAATTAAAATAAAGGAGAAAACATATTCCCTAGTAAATCTTTATCTTATTTACTACCTAATTCTAAGTGACTTGATCAATCTCAATTACGATATTGGATCGTATGAATTCCTATTATGAACTAACTGAACTCACATCTTTATCTAATTCATAATTTAAAGACCATTCTACTCGAATCACTTCTATAGTAGAGTATCATAGAACCGCATGAAATCCTTAAATCTTACTATTAGTTTTCCTTAATCCGGAAAAACCAAACTACTAAACATTTTACTCAACCAATTTTGTCTAATTATACTAGTTCATCATATTATATGTTCTCTCAAACTCTATAATAAACTCTAACAATAATTTAATCACTTGTATATTAAATTGAAGAAGAAAATAAAACAATACAATTAGATCACAATATGCAAATATCATAGATTGAATATCAATATTTATGAATATAATAAAAGTGACAATAGAACATAGGGTTCAATAACGATTTACAAAAAAAATCTAGAATAAAGACATAATAATAAGAAAGAAAAGAAGAAAAGTAGAGAAACTCCTATAAATTTACCCCTCTAGCTTTGCTTCAAAGGGGCCATCTTTGTAAACCTGGGCCTCAATGCCTATTTATAAAAATTAGACCTAAATTTAAAAAGAAAACCTAACAAAATTCAAAAATTATAGAATATCCATGCCTAAGGTGCATGGCCATGGAGATAGGGCATAATCTTCCACTTAGTCTGAAATCTTCAAAATTTGATGGAAATTAATTACGTGGGGTATACGGCCACGGCCATGTACTTCATCCCTTGTCTTCACTAAACTTTATTTCTTATTTGAAATTCTTCCATGCCAAATCCTCGATCAATACTTTTCTTCATATAAGCTCCAAAACTTGGTAAAAACCCTCAAAACTTCATTAAATGCTTTCAGAGTCCTAGAAAATGGAAATTAAACAAATTAAACTCCAAATCACTATAAAATCAACTAAATTAATATACAAAATTGCACCAATCACTCTAAAATATGTATGATAATTATGTGTTATTAGGGCAATAATGACAATTTTATTTCTACTTTAAAATTTGCTCTTGATACTGCCTTTACAATCAAGGACCTTGGATTTGCTCTTTTTTTCTTTGTCTTGAAATTTGTCGCATAGCTTATGGTATTTCGCTCAACCAACAGAAGTTTCTACTTGATATCTTAAATGAAGTTGGATTAATTGGTTGTAAGACACTTTCTACTCCTTTTCTTTAAGTCGCAAATTGGATAAAGTCTCAAGTAAGCTATTTCAAGAATATCAATTTTATCATAGGCTAATTGGTAGGCTGCTCTTTCTTACATTGACTAGGCTAGATATTTGCTTCTCGATTCACTATCTTAGTTAATTCTTATCTGCCCCTCATATTACTCATCTTTAGGCAACATTGCATGTTGTGAAATATCTAAAAGGCACTTTATCTCCTAGTCTCTTTTATCCTTCAACAAACTCATTTTCTCTTGTTGATTTTCTCGATGCTAATTAGGGGTCTTCTTGTCTTAATAAGAAGTTTATTTCAAGATTTTGCATTGCGCTTAGTATTTCTCTTGTTTCTTGGAAGACAATGAAACAAAATATTATTAGTACTTTCACTACCAAAGTTGAATATCGTAGTATGCAAGTACTAGCAAGGAACTTTTTAAGGTTTCATACATTTTGAGAGATCATAGTGTAGTTGTTTCTTATCATATTTCGCTGTGATGTGATAACAAGTTAACCCAACTCATTACTAACAACACTTATTTGCATAGGTATATCAAGCACATTGATATAGACATTCATTTAATTCAAGATTACATTACTCATAGGATTCTTTAAACTATCCATGTGTCATCCTCCGCCCAGCATGTGAATTTGTTGGCAAAATCTCTCATTGCTTAGCAATTGAAATTTTTCTATCTCAAGCTAGGTTTAGGGAGGGAAGGGAAAAGAGTAATTAATTACTTATTATTATTATTGTGTTCACATGTGTGCATATTATATTAAGTTAGTTGTTTTAGATAGCATAATATAAATAGTCTTTCAAGATAGTTTGTATAACAAATACAAGAAATATCAATCCTAATCTTTATTAATAGAACAATATACTCTCATGGAGCTTTCATGTGTTTAACTTCTTCTTCTTGCAATTGATCACCACTATATCTCATATCCAGCCACCTTGTTCAATTTTATCTTTTCTATTTAGATATGCACATTTGAAATTTGGGCATATAAACAGAAGAATAAAGTACTAAATTCATCAATGACAATATAATAAAATATTTTTAAATTTCATATGGATTCATGACTTGTGTTTATCAACTTCTAACAAAGTCTCTATTTTATACTCTATACCACTCTCAAATTGCAGGAAAATTGTTTATTTAAGTCTAATTTCTATATTTTTATAAGAAAATTTTTTAAAAAAATTACTAAGAAAACTTATTATTCTTTGATAAACTTTCAAAGCAAATAAAATTAATTTTGAATCTATTCTTTGATTTTCACTCCTATTTATAAAAATATAATCTAACCTATAGGTTCACAAAATTGCAAAATGTAACCCTAATTAAGAATCTAAAAATAGGCCACTAACATTATCACAAATGTTTGTTGATAAAATGTCATTTAATAAACACCAACTGTGCCAAAACCCTTGTAATCTAGAAGTGTCAAAATTGATCTTCCAATGAGATCAACAAGATTCAATTCTACTTTTCCATGTTAAGATTTTAAACTAGTCCTTGAATACTACTACAAATATCTATTAGTATCATCTAAACATCAATTGCACTAAATACCATATAATTTAATAGTATAAACATTAGTCTCCAAAGAGAATGGATCAGATTTAATTCCTCCTTGCTTATGTTGTAATTTATAATGTAGTCGTTAAAAAAGAAAAAAAAAGCATCTAAAACTTCTCAATGGATACACTTGTTGTGACAATGTAATGCCCTAATTTTTCTGTATTACTGGATCTATGGTTTTCAAAAATAACTAATTTAGTTCAAACATTATGACAAGATAAAATAGACCGTAGTAATCGTTACTTTTAGAAGATTGAGAAACTTCGCAAAATAGTTATTTTGGTGTTCTAAACATACAAGTACTAACATAAATGCTATACATTAGAGAGCATCTAGTTAAATAACCAAATCCTACACCATAGGATGAAGTAACCTAAGTAAATACTTCGAGATTTAAAATACTTGGCTCAATGATTTTATGAGTATAATCAAATCTTGATCTAGTTTAGATATTGAATGTAATTAGTTAGAAATAAAATATTTTTTGAATAAAATGATCATAAACAAGTTTGATCAAGTTAAGTTTAAGTTTATCAAATATTATTTTGAGTCGAGTTCAACTTCAAGATTATGCCATCTCGAGAATAGCTCAATTACAACTCTAACTACCTCATTATTCAATGAATGAATTTGCTACAAAAGGATTAGTTTATCCAAGCCAATAGAGGAATTAAAGATGAAGTACACAACAACACAAACACGCATAAAACAACATCAAACTATTGCATATAAGCAAAAGCTTAGTAATAAGACTATAACATATGTCTAGCCACCTTGTTCACTTTCCCCTTTTCTATCTAGGTATACACATTTAAAATTTGTGCAAATAAAAGAAGAGAATAGTAACAAATTCAATAGCAATATAATAAAATAATTTCACATTTCAAATGCATTCATGACTTTTGTTGATCAACTATTTATTTAAATCTAATTTTTATATCTCTTGTAAAAGGTTTTATGAATTGAGAAAACTTAATATTCTTTCAAAAATTCCAAAGCAAATGAAATAACTTTTGAATTGTTCTTTGTTTTCCACCCCTAGTCATAGAAATCTACTATAACCTATAGCTTTGCAAAAATGCAAAAGATAACCCTAGTTATCTAAAATAGGTAATGAACAATGTTGAAATATCTATTAATAACATGTCACTAAATAGATACCCTATATAGTTATTTGTAATTTTAATGTCCCATGGTTAAATGAAGTTCTAAATAGATTATAGAAGGGATTTGATACTAATTTATAAGACCATGGTAATAAAATACCTCATTAGCATAAGTTTGAAATTTTTTAGACAAGTGATTGAAAAGACCTGTTAGTATTTATTAGCTTAGTTATTCACTGCTTTTGGTTTAAAGTATTACAAATAGTATTAGAGATGACCTCTTATTAGTAGGTGAACAATTTGGATTTCACTTCGATTTTGAGAAGAGATCTAAGGAGAGTAAGGAATATTATTAAGTTGGTAACTCTTAATATGTTTTTAAAATGACTTATCGGTAGAGGATGGCTCAAATTGTACACTAAGAAAAGGTAAAAAACTAGGCCAAATTGTGAAGTCTAGTGACAAGGATGTCATGTGTTTAGAGAAGAGATTATGATACCATATGGTTATGTGAAGTCTCACATGAATTGTAGGAGGAAATTGGTACTAGTTTATAAGGATATTATGGTGAATATCTTATAAACAAAAGTTTAAAACTTTTGGATTAAGTGGTTGAAAAAAACCTATTAATATTGGCTGACTTAATTATCTACTACTTTTGGTTTAAGGCATTATAATAATGTTGTCAACCAAACAAAACGGCAGTGTCAAAATTAATATATGAATATTTCATGTTTTTTCAATTTTACATATAGAAAATAAATAGGAAAACAAAGTAACCTATTAAGCTAGCGTAGTTCCCTAACCACTCAATGAACCTTACCACCACTAAGCAAAGCCACCAGCAACTAGCTTTACCGATACAACCCCAACGACCGTCGACCACCAAAGCTTCAATGAATAAGCATGTAAAAAATCTACCTTATTTTTTCATTAAATTCTAAAAAATATTAAATTAATCCAAACAATTATGAAATTTTAATTTTTATTTTAGATATACTTTCATAATGTAATTTTATTTTTGTAAAATTATGAATATTTGATATACTTGCTTAACAAAGTTACTATTCATCCAAAAATTCAAATCTAAAATAAATATATTAAATGATATTGTTTTGAGTTGAAAATTTTTCCATAGAATACGTGTTATACCTAGTTAATTGTTATGTATCTTGATTTTTAATTCATATATGTTTAGTATTTATTGTTTTTTTTACCCTAAAAATAGGGTAAATTATGAGATAAATAGATTTTTATAAAATTAAATGATAAAATTGATATCTGATGTTTTGTGGATACTTATAATGATGTTAGGATATAAGGGAATTAATTTTGTATAAAAATAATATTATTCACTTAATTAATCATAATTTAAGGATAAAAACGTAATTATGTACATATAGGCGATAAACCTGGTAACATGAAACCACTTTTTGACATAATTCTTTATATTTTTAGGAGTCTATACAAATTTTTGTAAAATTATTTGGGAATCGAAGCCATTTATTGTGAATTTTAGTAGTAAAATAGCTTAAATTACCAACCAGGATATGTTTTTAGCAATATTAGGCTAAAATATGATAGATATTGGAATAAATCCTATAAATATACATGTTGACTAGGTTTGATTAGGATGGGTTTTTATCTTATTTTATGATGCTACACAACTTGGACTTCGATATATACATATTAAGGTTAGATATTCTGTATATTACTAAGCTATTTTAGGAAATTATGTGAACTATAGCTTATTTATATAATATGAACATAATATAATAATGATTGTTATAAGAGTACATAGGTAAAATAGAAAATAAAAAACAAATACCTTTTAGAAGTCATTTCTTGAGATAGAACTCGTAATACGTATTGTCAAATTCATACAAATCTAATAACACTACTTTTACTAAAATTGAATAATCTTAGGTAATATAATACATATTTCTATAATATAATACATATTTCTATAATATAATACATATTTGAAAATTTATGTACTATAATAACCTTATTAAAATCGAAACGCAACGTTATTGATTAAAAATACATTTCGATACGATCAAAATGATATATTAATATAATTATGTATATTATCGATACTCATTAACTTAATATAACTTATATAATAAAACTATCATAAATGCATATCTAAATAAAACTATTTTCCTCATATAATAATAATAATATACTTTATATATATAGATATTTATGTATATAGCCTCATGATGATATAAATAGTAAATAAAATTCTAACGTTTTCGTAACTCTTATGAAAACTAAATATAAGTTTTATACACATATAGAGTATCTTAGTGAGCAAAGCGTTGACAATATAGGTCTTCTATAGTAGAATTAATACAGGAAGTTAAGATCGTGGCTTTATTGCTTATTAAGATACTATATCAAAGTTTCTAGATGCTTAAGCATATTTTTGTTTATGGTTGTAAATTAGTTATTCGTGCATATACCATATATGTGGTTGATATTCTATTTGTGATAGGAGTTGAACTCCTTATCGCGTTGTTCTACATGATATCACAATTTTGTATTGTGTAAACTTGTCTAGCCACCCCTAAATGAAACTAATGGTGATTTGACTGCTAATGTAACTAAACATACATAGCAACTGTTAAGAGAACAGTTAGGAGTATTGTACTAAACACTAACTCCCTTTGATGAGGATAATTAAAATAGTCATTTCTCAATCCTTAGTTAAAGGTAGTCATAAGAGGAGGGTGTTCTCCATTATACAAGACTAGGTTTTGTTTGATTTTGAGATGCGGCAAACTATCATCAATCAGGGTTAGAGTTTATGTAATCTTTCTAACCTCACAATAGATTAGATAACATTATGTGATGTTTTAAGTGATTGATTGCATTACATTCCATTATAATTCGTAACCTTGTTTATGATTGTATAGTACCCTTCTATCTCTATCTTACTTACTAAGTTAGTTGTACTTACATCTTTATAAACTTTTTTATAGGTAACAAGTGAAAGTATAAGATGTACAAATATCATCACCCTCAAGTTAGTATACAGTTGACTTAAAAAGTGAGGAAAGGAAAATCTATTGAATATAGGCTTTTGACTTTTCTTTCTGGTTTTAAGGAAACTAACTAGGAATTTCTTGGGACACCCATTAGTTTCCTATCTTGTTATAAATAGACTTTAAGACTTATGGTTTTTGTAAACTCTTAGTGTAAATTATAACTTTTTATGTTAAATACTTGTATAAGCACAGTTGTATCATCATACAACAAGTCATCTTGATCAGGTATTTTTGAAAAGCTATAATATATGTTTGATTATTGATAGGCATCTGACTGGATGCTTTAAACTAGTTAAGTAGTTTACACCTTGTGTAAACTATATTTATGATAGTAATTGTAAGGTTAGCTTCTATTTTAAGTTAGTTTTTATGATGGGACTATTACAACTTCTACTGTTCGGGGCATGACATAAAGCCTATGGACTCTTTTATAAGGGAAAAATCAATAAAGATGGAAATTAAAAATAACTAAGCAAGGCATACAACATAACTACTTCACCTTCAACTTACCAAACTTTGACATGTCTTAAACCTTGTTAATTAAAGAATTTAGCCAATTTACAATGTTATTTATCATCTACTAGAGAAAAATATTAAACCTACTAACCATTATATAGGACTATTTCATAATATGGGCTTTAAGCCTAATTTAATGCCATTGATCGATGTTGTAGGGTAGCGGCAATGTCTAAGAAATCAGTTGAATTAAGGATATTTTAAGAAGATCTAACTTGGTTGACTCAGAGATGGCCTTTTTTTGTGCTCATTTAGGCTTCATTTGGCTTTATTGGGCCTTAAAGAGGATAAGGTATTCTTCAAACTTATTTAAAGAGAAAATGAGCTTCTTTTAAATATCATTAGCCGTGAGCTCATATCTAAGCCCATAGAGGCTAAAGGAGAGGATAAACTTTAGTAACAAGCCTCAATCTCAACCATTAATCTCAAAGCCATCCAACAGATAAGATTAACCTCCAAACTCTATAAATAGGAGGCTTCTCTTCTCATTTAATTCATTGAGAACATTGATAAGCTTGAGACAAATATCAAAACTTGAGAAAAACACTAGAGCTTTACTAAAATCACTCTAGAGAAAATTAAACAAGTAATTTTACCAAAAACGATTAAGAACATTAAGTTTGATCTACTGTCACACGCTTGTAGTTGAGATATTGAGTTTGCTTGTCCTTCCTCCCACACCTTTTCCTAACAACATTCCTCTATGTGTCATTAGCTCAAGATGTCTCCTAGAATGACCAATATACCTGTTGCACATAATTGGTTAACTGCAACAACCCTACTACACAACCATTAATCTAACTACTTAGATGGTAACCAAAAGTTAATCTAACACTTTAAATTCTTCATCATGGTGGTTGCATGCTTAAGTTTGGCCTACTTGTCTATC
Organism: Lumnitzera littorea; assembly: GCA_024138015.1. Classification (NCBI taxonomy): domain Eukaryota; kingdom Viridiplantae; phylum Streptophyta; class Magnoliopsida; order Myrtales; family Combretaceae; genus Lumnitzera; species Lumnitzera littorea. The sequence goes on from JAMXBB010000008.1 coordinate 99,206,007, forward strand.
ACTCATGTTTGATTTATGTTTAGGAATTAACCTTATGATACCCATATGAGAAAAGTCACACATGAATTATGGGACAGAAGTTGTGGCTTTGATATCAACGTTGAGAAAATTAAGTCAATTACTAGTTAATAATACTTTTTGAAATGGATCTAAAGACTAATTAGTCATCTATTAGCTTGGTTATTGACCATTTAGGTTAGGACATTGCAAATGGTATTTATGTTGTTGATTCCTTACCAAAAGTCAACAATTGAGGGGCAAACCAAGGAAAAAAAATGGTAGGTGTGTTTTAACCCAATTAAGAGAAGAGGTCGAAAGATGACATAAAGCATTGCTAAAATGTAACTCTTAATATACTTCTAAAATTACTTATAGGTAAAAAGTAATAAGAATCAACTAAATTGCACATTGAGATAAGAGAAGAAATAAGCCTAATCTTGAAGTCTCACAATAAGAACATCATATGTTAAAGAGAGGAGATTGTAAGTCAAGATGATGAAAACACTTTTTTTTTTTTATCCTTCTTATGCATTAAGATAGTTTTTAATTGTTCTTTGCTTCTTTAATAAAATATTGATTAGTAAGGTCTGAATATGTGGATTCATATACTCTTCTCATTCAAAGTCATGCAAAGTGCTACTAGTGCTACACTATAACTATGCTTTCTATTAATATGGTCTTTAATATTCAAATAGTTAAGAGCCTGCACAATGTGCGAATAAGAAAATCCATTATATTTGTACGCACCTAAAAAATGCAATTGCAAAAGAAAAAGGTACAAAACAATAAAGGATTAACTTATGTACATATCACATTTTTTCTTTATAGGAAAAAGTTACATGTTGAATTTTTAAAGAGATGTTTTCTATGACATCTTGATTTTAGATTTAGAAGAAAGGAAGACATGGCTCATGAGTTGTCCACAATTATACAAAACATAAATTATGATGTCTATAGAAAAATATTCCCTAATTACATAATTTCTAATTTATATAAAAACCCTTGAGTCATTTTCTATCGTAACCCTCAGAACATATATCTAATTGAAAACCATGATAAGATTAGAACCTTTCCACATAGTTGAAAGCAAAACTCATACAAAACTGTTGAAGTGATTATATCTCAACAATGGAAAAGATTGCAAACCCTAGTTGTGATCGAGAAAGGAATATAGAGAATGTAGGAAGAAGAAAATCATTTGTGTAAAATGATTTGCATTAACTGATCAAGTCAGTTTGTTACAAGGCTTATATATATGAGTAAAATCTGATGTGTAAAGTGTACATGTGAAAGTAAATAAATAAAATATAATTCCTATACCCCCCTTAAGTTGTCTATGGGTAGAGGCTCAACTTGGAGTCAAGAAACAACAATTATGAACTACCCAAAGACTTAGTCATAAGATTAGCAAGTTGAAGATGATTAATGTGCTTCGTACATCCATAAAGGTATGGATTCTTAACTATTAACTTAGTAGATTTCCTATCCGTAAATAAGGAAACCAGATGAGAAACCATAATACTAAGATCATGAAGAAAATAGGAAATCCAAAAAATTTCCTTCATAATAAAAGCCATGCTCGAATATTCGGCTTCAACCAAAGAAGTAGAAACTATATTTTGTCTCTTGGTTTTCCAAGAAATGAGAGACGATCCAAGAAAAATGCAATAACCTATTAAAGACTTTCAATCTAGTAAACTAGAAACCCAATCATCATCAGAAAAGCCAACCAAAGACAAAGAACTATCATAAAAATAAAACAATCCCTAATCAAGTATATCCTTAAGATAGCTAACAACATGCCTAGCTGTAGCCAAATGAGAAGTACGAGGAGAAGAGACAAACTGGGAGAGTTGTTGAACAACAAATGACAAATTTGGCCATATGATGGTCAAATATAAAAGTCTCCTAGTAATCTACAATACTTACTAGGGTTAGTAAGTAATTCCCCTATGCTATTGTTGAGATACAGTCCTAGTGGAAAAGGCATGGAAACAAGATGTGCTATACTCATTCCAACATCAGTAACAATATTCAATGCAAATTTCTATTGATTCATTAAAAATCTTGAACCCAATTTGCAAATTTTGATCCTTAAAAAGAAGTGAATCCTAGCCATGTCTTTTATAGTAAAAACATTATGTAAGGCTTGCTTAACAATAGTAATTTCAGCCAAGGATGAACCAGTAAGTAAAACATCATTAACATAAACTAAGATGGTAATAAAACCAGCATCAATAGCATGTGTGAACAAGGAATAATCAACTTTATATTGAACAAACCCCAATGAAAGAATAAACCGAGAAAATTCCTTATTCCATTACCTAAAAGCTTGTTCAAGTCCATATAAGGACTTACTAAGCTTGCAAACTTAACTAGGTTTAGCTTGAGTGTAACCATTGGGAAGGTAACATATAGATATCCTCATCTAAAAACTAAGTAAAAAAGCATTGTTCACATCTAATTAATGAACATGCCATGATTTAATAGCTACATCAGCTAATACAACACCCGCTGAAGTCAACTTAGCAATAAGAGAAAACATATCTATGTAATCGACCCCTTCAATTTAGTTATAACCCTTTATAACAAGCCTAGCCTTATAGCATTCAATTGTCCCATTTGCCAAATATTTAACTTTATTTAACTTTAAATACCCATTTAGAGCCAATTTCTTGTTTTCCCAGTGGTAAACTAGTCAATTCCCAAGTATTATTACACTCTAAAGCCATCAATTCATTATTCATAGTTGCTATCCAATTAGGATCTTGTTTTGCTTCATGATAAGTCCTAGGATCTTTATTGCAAAAACATTGGCTAACAAAACCACATAATCATGAAGAAGACGATTAAAAGAAGATTAAGTAAATAAAGGATAACTGGGTTGTGATATAACATGGGAACAATTGGATTTAATAGTTACATAAGCTAATGTATCACTTTGTACAATATGAATGAAGTCACTAAGCCATCTTAATGGATGAATTGTGCATGTAGACATACATAAGGAAAACAACTGATCATTTGAACCTAATAAAGGTGTTGTTGATTGATTATCATGACCCAAAACTATCTCAGAAGAAGATGGATTATTAAGTTGTTGAACTACATCTAAAACAAATCTATGATGTAACTCCCTATGCAAATCAGTATTAAACAAAATAGGAAATAGAAGATTTGTGTCCTTCATCCTAGTAGATTGACTTATGTCTTAGAAAAGAAATACGTCTTCCATAAAAGAAAAAAAAAACCATGCTTACTAATGAACAACTCCTTTGATTCTAAATCATATAGCTTGAAGCCTTTTTTACTTGAAGGATAACCCAAAAAAATACATTTTCTACTTCATGCATCAAGCTTGTCACTTGGTCTAGGCAAAACCAAAGAAAAACACAAACACCCAAATGTCTTCAAATTATCATAGGAAGGTTCCTTATCAAAAAGCATCTCATATGGGGATTTCCGACCTAAAGATTGCATGGGCATTTTATTAATAAGATAGATTGTTGTTAAAACACATTCTCCCCAAAAAAATTTTGTTAAATGAGCATGAAGTCTAAGTGCCCATGCCGTATCTAATAAATGTCTATGTTTTCTCTCAACTACTCCATTTTGTTATGGAGTGTAAATCACACTTCATTGATGAATAACCCCATGTCTATCAAATAAAGTTTGACAATAATTTGAAAGAAATTCTTTCCCATTATCTAACCCCATGATCTTTGAAATGCATCCAAATTGTATACTTGTATATGAAAGAAACTTCGATATAATGTCAAGCATTTGTGCTTTGTATGCCATTAGAAAAGTCAATGTACATTTCATCTTATCATCCACAAGTATAAGAAAGTATCGAGCACCCAATGATGAATGTATACTATAAGGACCCCATATATCCATGTGCACCATATCAAAAACATGTAAATAAATAGAAGAACTAGTATATAAAGGCAATCTATGGAACTTAGCATATAAACATGTCTCACATATAAAGGACTTCAAATGAGCTCTTTTACATTGTGGTAAATGTCTAAGCTTTCCAAAAAGAAAAATAGCCTAGCCTATTATGCAATAGTTTCAAGAACCCAAGCTTACTATTACGTTGAACACCAGTACCAACAAGACCAACTTGATTATAATGAAAACCAGAAAATCTAGTAATATCTGATGTTGGCTTGGACTCCATTATATAAAGTCCATAGAGAGCATCAACATGTACAACTACATGGTTATGAATCTAGTCTTGAAAGATACATTTGGTATTATCAAAAGAGATACGTAAGTTGTTTCTTGTAACTATTTTGCTGGCTAACATCAAGTTGTACTTAAACTTTAGAACTAAAAGGACATTTTTCAAAGTAATATGAGCATTTATTTTGACTTCTCCAACTGTATTAACAAATTTTTCGAAACCATTAAGTAATGTGACTCTTATAAGTGAAGAAAGTGTATAAGGGTTTAATAGAAGTTGTATATATGGAGTTATGTGGTCAAAAGCCTCTGTATCAACAATCTAAGAGCACAATTTCTTATCACAAGCAATCAAAGAAGATAAAGCACAAGAAGTACCTACACACATCATAGTAATGTGTTCTTCATCATCAGATTGATTGGCCTTCAATATTTTTCACAACTTCTTCACAAATCTTTGCCAACAATTTTAATTCCCTGTACATGTAGCCACTCCTTGAAGGTTCATCAATAAGTGAATCTACAATTTGTTGTTGTTTTCTGCAATAAAGACATGGTTAATATGATTCATGGTTAACACATTAGCAACCTTAGTCCTACCTCCTCTTCTTTCTTTAACTCCCCTCTACCATTCCAAAACACCGATTATTATAAAACAATTCTCAACCACATATCCTATTTTCTTGTGATGAGTATACACCAATCAGCCATAATTCCTTACTCTTTTATCTTTCTTACATTAGAAAATTGAAATTTCTTCTAACCTCTAACAAGAAAAGCTATAGAGTACTCATTTAAAGAGTTTTCAGATGTTACTTGCTTCTATTTTTCTATTTGATACGTTAGATAGTATGGTTGGCTAACATTAGGCAATGGATCCATTGCCAAAACCTGGTTTTTATCATTTTTGTACTCATCATTAAGTACTACTAGAAACTAAATCAGCTTACTTTTGTTGTCATGATCAACCAATTTATCTACTAGATCACAAGTACATTGACTTAGAATTCCACATGTACATTGAAGGATTGTATTTAGATTACTCAACTTATCCCAAAGTTTTCTTAGTTTGTTGAAATATATCATGACATTTGCACTACCTTGTATGGTATTCATTATTTCTACTTGTAATTGATATACCAACAATCCCAACAAACCAAACCTCTCACAAACTTCAGTCCAAAGTTCTTTCACTAAATTGGCATATATAAAACCCTCAACTAAATCCTAAGAAATTGAATTCAATAACCAATATCGCACCATAAAATCACATCGAATCAACTTTTGTTCATCTAAAGAATTAGCATTTGGCTTAATACATATTCCATTAATGAAACCTATTTTAGATTTCGTACCTAATATTAGTTTGATTGAATGACTCCAACTAGCAAAATTCTTTCCATTCAAAACAACATTTGTTATAATCATGCCTAGATTATCAAATCTAAACAAATAGAGGATCTACACTACTATTATCTCTAATTGTAGCAAGATCATTCATAATCATACTCATCCTCAATTTTCTACTAATGAAATGAGAAAACAGTAAAATCAGAACAATAAACCCTAACCTAGAAGCTCTAATATCATGTTGAAGTGATCCAATATCAATAATGAAAAAGATTGCAAGCCCTAGTTATGCATTGAGAAAAGAATGCACAAAACGTATGGAAGAAGAAAAGTGTTTGTGTAAAATGAATTATATTAACTGATTAAAATCAATTTGTTGCAAGTCTTATATGCATGAGTAAAATCTAATGTGTAAAGTACACATGTGAAAGTAAATAAATAAAATATATTTCCTACAAAAACCAGAGCAAGATAATTCTTCTTTAAATTCAAAGAATGTAGAAAAAAAATTCAAAATTGAATTTATCTTTATTTATTTTATCAAAAATATTAAATGGTACCACTAAAATGTTTTAAAAAACTACTAATACCAAAAGTCATAAATAATGAAAAGCTATTATCTATTAAAAAAAAATATCTAAAATTACATATACAAGGATATTAGAGATTGTATAATTTATCAAAATTTGAAATTCAAATCAATGGAAACAATTAATAGTCAAAACTATGCTATTCTAAATATCCACTTACAAAACAAATAAGAGTTAATTACAAATATACAATGTATGTTTTAATACTTTTACACAGAGGTGATCTGTGTTATTATTTTTGATAAATACGTGGCCTGTGCTTTTTAATTTTGTGTAAATTACAAATAAGAAGCACGTTGCAAGCTTTTAGTGGTTGATTGTATTATTAAATAATTCAAACTAATAATGTAATTAAAATTTCTTTAAAAAAAACCCAAAAATTAAATATAAAAAGAAAAAATAAATGAAAATAAGAAACTACCACTCGATGGAGCAAAAGAAACGATGAGAGCTCGAGAGCACCGTAGGTCTGTCCCCTCATTAGATTAGTTGATGAATAGACAACAGAAGTTCAATCATTGGCCATCTTCTCCAACGATTTTGTGTTCAACAATCTCCACAACCTTTAGCTTTGCCTCCGTCTCGTTAAAGCACGTCCCCAGCGAGGTTTGATTTTCCAACACTGATTTATTGCGGTTGATGCTTCCTGTGTATCATTTGTTTCTCCATTGAATCGATTCTACTCTCGATTCCATCAAATTCTTTGTTTTATTTTGTCTTTTTAAGTACTTGCTTTGATGGACTTCTCCGTTGAACTACAATTATTTCTTACCTTTCTTTTTTTTTTTTTATTTGTAATTGTTTTATTTAAATTATGAAGACATTTTAATTATATTATTAGTTGAAATTATTTAATAATATAATCAACCACTAGAAGCTTGCAACATGCCTCTTGTTTGTAATTTACATAAAATTAAAAATTATGAATCATGTGTTTGTCAAAAAAATATAGCGGATCACCTCTTTATAAAAGTACTAAAACACATGTTATATATTTATAATTAACCCAACAAATAATAAAAGGCTAAAATGACGATTCAAATAGTGATCATGTTAGATTAAGGAAGCTATCATCACAGGAAAAAAAAATTAGAATGAAAAGAAAAAATCAATCTTCAAACATCACCACAAACATCTTCCCCATCATTACCCTCTTTATCGTTGCTCTGCTGCTGTGCATCTTAATCCGATCTTATTCTTGTCTTCTTCCATTGCGATAGTTAATATCCCTAAAATATAATCTCCTATAGCAATTCATGCTCAATATTTCTCTTCAATGTGATTACTTTGTAACTATAAGCATATGGTTTTGAAAAATTCCTCATATGCACAATTCTTAACCAACATGAATTTTGTTAAATGAATTTTGCTGATACTGGTACAGTTATTTCATCTAAAGACAAAACTTTTTCTCCTTTTTATGCTCGTGGTCTTTTTCTTCCCTAATTGTAAATCAGGCCGTTCAATAACTCAAATCATAAGCGTCACAAATATTATAAAAATAACCAATTTTTGTTAAAATTAGAGTTAACAATTGTAAAAGGTAAAAATCAATATTCACGACGTATCAACACATGCTTTAAATGGTCTGTTAAAAAATGAAAAGAAAAGGAACACATACTCTGAATCATTTCAACCAAAACCATAGCCATAATTGAAACAATATCTCCACTCCCACCAAAGCTTTCTTCGATGTCCACATTGACAAATACTCGTCGTCTTCGAGATTCCCATTGTCGTGATCTGGCTCCTTGCCTACTACCGCAAAACATATTCAAATTGCAATATAGAGTGACTGATATGAACATTTTGAATTGGAAAAGAAACTGCAAATTTTACAACAAATACACTAAATTGCACATTCATCAAATCTCAATAATCAAACATAAAATGAATAAGTATAACAAAGTAATTAAACTTGTGATTTTACCTATAATTGCTAGAGAGTTTATAGAATTAAAATGTAAAATCAAAATATAGAAACGTAAAATTCTACAATCTATATAAAATGATATTCATAAAATTATAGATATGCTTATAATAATCATGAAAAACTAGAAATATATAATCGAAATAAAGAAATGAAAAAAATTAAGTTCCTTTTTTCTATAAAAAAAATATCCAGAATCTAACATTCATTAAATAAGAATAAGCAATGTCAAAACTAATTTTTTTTCTATTTTTTTATTCAGAAAATCAATGAATCAAAGAAAACCAAATATACGAACTCATTTTCAATTGTTAATAGTGTAAACTTTAATCCATGGTTTTTCTTATGAACTTTTCTATTGGAATTGAAATCCCAATAAAAGCTATGAATATAGAAAAAAGATTAAGAGAGAGACAAAGAGAAAAAAATTGGAATATAATAGAGAAGATGATTTAATAGCTTAATAGTTAATAGGATAATAGAAGCTAAATTATATATATATATATATATATCTACATATTATTTTTAGCATATTTAATTCATATATATAGAATAAACAAAATCAGTTAGAAATATAAGTTTATATGAGTTTAACATGTAAAATTAGTTAAAAATGTAAATTTTTATAAGAAAATAATTTTATATATGAAAAACTCAAAAATTCCCAATAAAATTATAAACTTATAAAATTTCATAAGTAAAATGGTGATTTTAACAACTATAAATATAAAGATTACCATGCGACAAGTGGAAGTGATTAGTGCAACCAATCCTGGTAAATTTTTAAAAAGTATTAAATATGCACTATTTCCCAATGCATATCGACTCCTACTAAACTATTGGGAATTTCCAAATGCTCTTCCAAGAGGATAGATGTGAAAAAATATAAGTCCAAAAATTCAAACAGCTCTTTTTAAAAAATAATAAAAATAATGCTTGTTTATGGAGGGCAACAACTAGTGGAATTTTTGAAGAGGCACTATTGATTGAACCGTTAAACCAATTAGGGAATGGAAATGGAAAAAACTTCCAAGTAATATTAAATTGAAAAGGCATGATAATGGAAATAGATTACCATTTTCTTAAAAAAAAAAATTTAAACATCTAATGGTAGTTTCTTAATAGGTACCATTTTTAAAACTGTTAAATAAAAAAAGTACAATAACTAAAAGTTTTTGAAATTTATAATGCGAAATGGTACAAAAATAAAAAAAGAAGTTAAAACTATAAAATACGTCTTTTCTTCCAAAATTATAAATCTATTATAAATATATAATTTTCGAAGTTTTTCTTCCCATAGTCACAACTTTTCAATGTTACATCTATTTATAATTTATCACTAAGAAAGTCTCATAGTACCTTTTCATTATTTCGTAATGAATACAACTCCTCACTCTCTCTCTATATATATATATCCTTCTCTTGCTCTCTAAATCATTGGCTTTTTTTTCCCCTTTTTTCACCATACTCAATCGAAATCTTTCCTAGTATTGCTATTTTCTAGAGTAATTCATCCATTAATAGTTGGGATAAGTTTTAGGCCTCATTTATTCCAAGAAAAATTATTTTTTGGAAAATATTTTTCCTATTTTCCTTTGTTTTGCTAGAAAAGGTACTTTAAGTGAAACATGTTTTGCCTTCTTTTATTGAAGGAAAAATTCTCTTCTTTTTTCAAGAAAATGACTTACTCTTTTCAAAACAGTATATGGTTTTCCAATTTAATATTTACAAACCTTTTAACTATAAGAAAATGATTTTTTTTATTCTTATTTTAACTTACCTATAAATTATATTTTCAACATAAAAAAATTATACTAAGTAAAAAAACTATAAACCTATTAAAATATTATTAAAATCAATTAAAGAGGTTATAATAATATACATTGAAAAATTCATTTACATTTATATTTTTTCTTTCAAATAAAATATTTGACATATTATATTTACAGTAATATGCAGATATTAATATATTTTGATATGGTTTTAAGTTATGCAGTATTCGTTGGTGAAACCCCTAAAAACCTTTTAAATACAGTCTTATAAAAATAACTAAACACATGAATATATATAATTTTTGAAAATACTTTCTAAGGGAAAATATTTTCCTCTAACATGTGGTTTTTCTTAAAACAAACGGGGACTCAATTGAAGCCAAATATTCTTAGCTTGCAATCCTTAATGGACTTTTTGCAAATGCTTTCTCTATTGTAAAAGTCTATTCATTTTTCATTTTTATTTACATTATTCAAGTTTTCATTTACACATTCCATTAATAGAGAGGATATGTATGATATTTTCATTTTCCAATTTGTAAATAATATAATGAAATTTAGTCTTAAATTAAAACATAATTTAGTAACAACACATTATATCTTCCTCCTCCCATTATTATTATTATTATTATTATTTCATTTGTTTCACTTATCTTTACTAATCTCTCTTTTTAATTTTCTCTCCAAGAGATATATATCAATATCTCATGTATTTATTCTATCTATAGCATTCACCGTTGCAATATGTAAGTTTAATTTCAAATTTAACTTCATAAATGCAATATACTGTTAACATTTGTAATCCACTATCCCATTGTGAATGTTAGTATGAAATTTAATAGTGGTGGATGCAGGTTCAAAAAGGGGTTTTGCAAAACAGAAACCCGACCTAATACCCTATAGTATTTCCTAAAACCATATAAGGTACTTGGTAGGGTTTTTATCGTATTTCTATAACCTGCTTCTATAAGGTTTTGGAAAACCTCACCCACTCATGCTAAAAAAATTATAAAAAGATACATTTAATAAAAATCGATACTTCTATTCATAAAATAAGATGCTTAAGAACATAAGCATGCCAAAGTATCCATGCATCACATAACCATAAAATTTAATTTTCAAATAAACCACTATTATAATTTCTTATTGCAAACCTAAAAGCAAAACATAGAAACAACATCCATATAGATATTATGTAGCTTAGGATTGTTTGAAAGGAAATAGATAAAAGATAATATTCTATTATTTATATTCTATCAACATTTATATTCTATTATTATGTTATTTATAAATATTACTATATTAGTAACTCATGCTTTGTGAAGTATCGATTTTGTTATAATATAGATGTAATGATATGGGCTTTAGGAATGAGATTAAGGGCTTTTGTATATGTGCATATTATTATTTTAAAATGGACTTGTGTTTTCTATTGGATTTTTCTTAAACTCCAAAGCTCGACTAGTAACCCTATAAGGTTTGAGAATTAATTCCAAAACTACCCTAAAACACTATAGGGTCTAACTCTGTAGGGCTTTTAACGATTCGAATGAGTCAAAAATCTTATAATGACAACAATAAAAAAGATGGAAAGATGAAGAGGTTTAAACTTATTTCGAGATAGCCAATCTCCTTTGCCAATTTTCAAAAAAAGAGGCACCTAACAATTTGGTCGAAAACTTCTTTATGCAATCTTCATTAATTCACTATATGTAGAATACATGATCCAAGATCTACTTATCGTTACTAGTAACTAATTTTCCCTCCAACAACAACTATTAAAACTATATTTCAACTACTAAAAACCACTATTTACAATCTACTAAATTACTTATTTCTAAAATTGCACAACTAATATTGATTTTTTTTACATTTATGCCGCACTATATTCTTAAAATGTGACAATTTCTCCCGTACCTAAAATCAACCATGTCCTCAAGGTTAAAGTAGAAAGAGACCAATCTTTGAAAATCTTCAATTACAATGTTTAGAGGTCTTATATGTCATGTCCCGAAAATATTTTTAATCCAAACAAAGTGAAAAGATTTTCTTATGCTAACTTCACCAAAAGCTTAAACAAAGATATACATGCTTCTTTCAAAGTACCTACATGAAGAGAAAATGACAACATGAAAAACCAATATTGTATGCCCATTAAAGTTGTGCCATCAAAGGAAATCAAGTAATAGATCCTAACACTCTTTGTTACAAAGCATAATCAATGAAAGATGACAACTAAGTAACTGAACACTATTACTAATGGATAAAGATTTGTTAGGATAAGGAAAAGGCATATTGAATGGCTTAATGTCATCTTCACATTTGAATACAATTTGGACATTATCCTTTAAAGTATGCGAATCTTCCATTTCTTGATCATCTTTACATTTGATCTTCACCAACTACTCCTCTTGATTGGCCCTTCTATCCACTTCTTCACCAATCACTTTATCTTCCTCTACTTCATTCTTTTTCACCACAGAGGCATCTAACTTGGATACAAAGGAGTTTTCTACATTGGAACTTCTCTTACAATTGAAGCCATTAATTAGAAATGTTCCAATTGTTTTAGCTTTCATTGATTCTTGCAATCTTTGCATGGATTTCATATTTTTGGCTATTGAATGTACCAATGCTTCTAACTTCTCCATCATTGTTAGTTCCATGGCTTGAGTTCCATCATTGCATTGAATCCTTATACTATTATATGTGGAAATGTATATGAGATTTTAAATTTTCATTCCTTGCATGTTGCAAAAAGTTATGTAATGTCCTTACTTTTACATCAAATAATCCTAGCACCTTTTAGTTCTTTTAAATACAATATTATGCTTTTTATTAGCTGATTGATAATTATGTAGAGTAGATCCAATTAAGTAAAATTAATTAGAATGTTGTTAATTCATTTTTTTTACCATTATAAAATCTTTCTTCAGCATTCTTAGTAGTTTCTTTACTATAATTTCAATTATATTTACCTTTCAAATATTTCAATAGAAGTTAGAATAATTAGATATTTTATTAAACATTTTGAAAATGGCAACACTAATATAAATGTCCTTTTTTGCAAAGGATATTTCATATATTGTGTTATAACCATTAGAGAGAGAATATCAAAGAGGCCTAAGAAGTTTAGAGATTTCATAATGGGGAAAGTATAGATTGTAAAATAAATAATAGTAGCTGTAACAAGTAACTAGTTTGTACTTAAATAATAGCATATGTTACAGATCATAACTAAAAGTACAAGAATCATAATAGATCTAAGCCTAACTAACAAATCTATACAAACACATATAAAAAGAAGATGATAGTAATAATGGGAACATAGGTTACAATCACAAAAGTTGAGAGTTTTCCTCTCTCTCAGTCTACTCGAAGTGACCACCTTTTACATCTACATAAGGCTAAGAAAAAGTTAGTATTTGTTCTAAGCTAATATCTGATAAAGATTAAGCACGAAGGAGAGAGTAGTGTACGAGTTAAGGTTTAAACTCATCTTAGAAGGGTCTGGACATAGAGAGAGAGAGAAAGAATTGTTACTTTATGGCAAAGAAACCCTAAGTACTATTGTACTTAGATCACTAAGCTAGAGTGTGGGTTAGCCCTTTGTAGTTAAGGCCTATCATTTGGTGCTCTTGTTCTCATCTTGCTTAGCAAATTTTTCAACATGACTAACTCTACTTTAGTAGTAGTTTTAGATGAGAAGATTGAATCCCTACAATCTAGCCAACATAAGCTACAAAAGGATATAAATGATAAGTTTAAGTTTCTTGTTAAGCAACTTTCCCAATTACACTCGATGATGATTGAGAAAAAATTAGAGTACTATTGGCATTAAGGAGGGGACTTAAGGTACTTCATCATCTTCAGACATGGTGTCATTTGACAATGTTCTCAAAGGCATCAAGTTAGAAATTCTAAAATTCAATGGACATGATTCTAATGGTTGGATCTTCAAAACTACTCAGTTCTTTGAATTTCATCACATACTTGAAGATTAACATATGACCATTGCATCTTTTACAATGGAGGATAAGGCCTTAAACTAATATCAATAGATGCATTGAAACAATCAATTGAAGTTTTAGACTCATTTCACTAAAGCCCTACAATCAAGATTTAGTATATCAAAATTTGAAGATGTACGAGGCTTATTAGCTAAGATAACACAATATGGGTATATATTTGATGTGTCTCTAGGGTCATTCACATAGAAAAGCACCATAATAGAAGGGGACCAAAAGAAAACGAAAGACGGTTAGCCAAGTCCAAGTAGCTACCAACTAGATATAACACACCAATTGATCCTAATCAAGTTATAATCCGTTGGATATGATTCATTGATTCGAACTATAGGGTCACTCACTACTACTACTCTCTGCTAAAGAGAATAAATAAGACTTAAAAGGATAATGATAACATTAGAGTTGCTCAAAAGGAAAACTTTTATATTCTAATAATCAAAGGTGATGTCTACGTACAAAATGAATGAGGTTTATATACTAATGCCATTAAGGTTACAAGTATATATGACAAGATAAAAGGGTAATTTACAAATAGAATACATAAAACATACTAAAAGAGGTAAAAGAGACAAAGAATATTTAGTACAAAATAGTAAAGAATGCTTCTGAAATATTGTACCAGAAGACACATATCGTATGGTAGCTAGTTGTTCTAAAATATGGTACAATTTGGACAAAATGAAGAAAAGAGGGCTCATAGTTAAAGCGAACTTGATCTAGATTAGATTAGAGCTCAATCAATCAGTCACTAAAGAATATTCAGTGTAGACTAAGGTCAATTGCTGGTGGTCAATTCGGGACAATCGTTTGAGGTTAGTTAGCTCAAATGTTATCTGCATCATGGTACGGTTGCTCGGTAGGTCAACATGTATGCTCAACAAGTCGATAAGTTTGTTCAGCAATTCAAAAACCATGCTGGCACTTGTAAGAGCTTAATACTCAAGTCGACAGTAGAGTAAAACATGGAGGTAAAAATAGGAATTCTCGTCTTAGATGGGGCTTCAAGCTAATATTCTTTGTGTGAGTCCTTAAAGTCCTCTAGCTTAGCTGTACGTAATTGGTCTAAGGAGTTGATTCTTATCATCTTCCTGAGAGTTAAAAAGATTTATCCTCAAATCTAAAGTGATCTCAGGCTATTATTTTCATCCTCACATCTACTAGTCTTCTTCTTCGAGTCAGTAAGGAATTAAGTCAAATACATTGAAGGTGGAAGAAACACCATAGTTCTCAGGCAATTCGATCTTGTAAATGTTGTGGTTAATCTTCTTCAGGATTTTTAATGGACCATCAGCTCATGGAGATAGCTTGCTCTATCTCCACTGCGAAAATTGTTCTCAATTAAGCTAAATCCATAAAGTCTCCTAGTCTAAAAGAAATAGTTCAGTGGCCATGATTGCTAATCTTTTCTTGTCTCTAATTGAACTTAGCGATCTTCCTTGTCATAGATTGATTTAGCGCTTGCATTTTGCAGGCTCAGTCGACTCCATATTCACTCTATTCAACAACTGTGGGGGTATCAATCAGATATAGTGGGATAATGGGATTGAGGCCATAGACAACCTCGAATGGAGTCTTTTAGTAGTGCTATAAATAGTTTAGTTGTATGCAAACTCCACAATTGGTAGACACAAATCCTAATCTTTTAAGTTCTTCCCCATGATAGCTTGGGGTAAGTTACCTAGTGTCTTATTCATCACTTTAGTCTAGTTGCCAGTCTAAAGGTGGCTACTAAAGCTAAACATAAGTTTATTCCCTAGTCTTCTAAAAATAGCTTAGGAATTGTGTGTCCCAATCTGAAACAATAGTCTTCGGCATTCTATGCAATTAGACAACTTCCTACAAAAACAAATCGGCAATATATAAAACACTATTAATTTAATGGCACAACATGAAGGGTGTCATTTTGCTGAAGCGTGCCATTTTGTTGAAGCGATCTACTATAGCAAAGATTGAATCTTTTCCCCTAAATGTCTCGACCAACTTTAGGACAAAGTCCATGCTGAAGTTGGCTTAAGTTAAGGTTAGTGTTGGCAAGGGCATATACTCTCCATGCGGTTCTCTTTTCCCTTTAGCTCTCTTGCATACTTCACAACTACCAATTACCTTATGGACATCCTTGGCTAAACTAGGCCTGTAAAGATTTTCTTTAAATAGATTAGTTGTTTTGGTCTCTCTAAAATGACTAGATAATCCACTACTATGAGCCTTTCCAACAAACAGCTCTCGCATGGAGTAGTTTAGTATGCACCACCTTTAATCCTTGAATAAATAGCCATCATAAACCATCCTTCTTTGGAATGAGTAGAGCTGGCACAGCACAAGGGCTCATGCTCTCCTTCACATATCTTCGCTCAATGAGTTCATCCACTTATCTTTTTAGCTCGGCAGCCTACTCAGGGTTCATCCTATATGCAAGTTAGTTAGGTAGGGCGGTGCCTAATTATAGATCAATATAGTACTCTATGCCTTAGACTGGTGGCCATCTTCTAGGAAATTCTTCTAGAAACAAGTTAGAAAACGCATTTAGCAAGCGTTAGATTTCTTCTGAGACTTCCTGCAATTCCCTCATCTTCATCAATCGTCTAACCAATAAGAACATTGGTTCATCAACCTCCTCAATAGATTGGAGCTCCCTATAGCTCAAGGTGAATAATTCTCTACTGAAGTTGAATTGATTCTCGTATACAAGAAAGTGTTAGTTTATATATCCATTCACTAGGGTTACTTTACATGTATGAAAAGACAAAAGGGTATTCTACACTTAGTTACATAAGACATACTAAAAGGAGTAAAATAGACAAAAAATATTCAGTAAGGAAAAGAAAGAATCATTCTAGAATATTGTATTAGAAGATACGTGTTGCCTGGTGGCTGGACATCAAGGATATGATACAACATAGGTGGAAGCAAGAATGCATTACAGTCAGGGGCTAACTTGATCTGGATCAAGTTGAGAGTCAATCAGCTTAGCAAAAGGTTCAATTGTCTTGAAGTCAAATGCCAGTAGATCAGGTCGAAAGCTTGGCTTAGCTAGTTCTGGATTGTCTTCTAATTAGGACTTCGCTGTTAGGCAGGAGCATGATGGACACACGTGAGGATCTCATAAATAGGTCGGTTGGAGGTCGGATCAGGATAGGAGTCCCCATCTTGACTATGGCTTAAAGCTAGTATTTTCCGTATTAGCCCTTGAAATCCTCCAGCTTGGCTTCTTATTACTGGTCCAAGGGGTTGATTCTTATTAGGGATGCTTAGAAGTTAGTAGTCATAACCTCTATGTAAAGGACCGTACTACGACAATGGTACAACTTCCTCCATCTACTATCATGGAGCACAATTTTCCTTTGATATATTCACTTCATATGAAATAAATTCTCTCTAGTATTCTTTGGAGTTGATAGAGAGCTTAATACTCGTCTCAGCATTAAGGTTGTTACTTCTCCTTAGTTGGCATAAACACAAGTCTCCTCTTCCTCCTTGGCTTCGACATTTCCAATATTTTTCTTCTCCTCGGCTTCACTTTTGTTGGTACAATCCACTACATCTCTTCGGAGTACCATGGCATGCAATTTGAACACTTAGCAACTATGTTTTCAAAGCCCATGCATTTAAAGCACTTCACCTCGTTGATCTTCCATCTTGAGGTTTGTCCTCTTTCATATGTCCTCATGGTTAGCTTAACCTTAGTTTAGCTCGATTGGCCTTTTCGGCACTATTGTCTTACTCAGCTATCATCAAGTCCATCCTTTCTCTCCTTAGCTCAAAAGGGTCTCCTCAACTTAGCATGAACAAGTCAGCGTGAAACAGGAGGTCAAGAAAATGTTGCTCTAGGTTGACTTAAAGCATTTCTTCTCTACTTTTCAACCCTCTATGCTACCTTAATTACCTCTTCTAGAGTACAAAACCTTTGTACTTCTATAATATTGTGAATCTCATATTTAAGTCCAAAAATAAACCTTTACATTATGTAAGCCTTCAACTCATCTGCATCAGCTTAGATCATTAATGATAGGAATTAGGCTATTGAGCATTTGACCCACAGCTGAGTCCAAGGACTAGAAGGAATGGCAAGATGAATCCTCCTACTCCAATCAACTCCTGCTGAAGCCAACTATCTCTTTTCCAATTAACTCTGCATGTCGAGCTGAATGATTGCTTACTTTTAGGAAGTTGTGTGCCAAATAGCAAAATGCTGAGACAACAGCCAAACTTTGTGCTCTAACTCATTCATGCTCGAGCTAACCACTTGCTCGGCATTATCCTTGTCAAAAAGCTAAGAAAGCAACCTCGGACTAATCATTAGTCACCCCTACTTAGAATAAGCAATATGATCATACTTTTTTGTCTACATCGTCCAACGACAACACTAGTGAACCTCTACTACGTATATAAGATCACATGTAGAATATGCTATACTAAACATTGCTTTTCTTAAATATTCATTTTTACCCTTTAAATTCTTATACATCACATCTTTAAGACAGTACACTTTTTTGTCTTTTCCCTTTTTTGTCAAGTTGCCCTAACTTGTCAAGTATAAATACCCTTCTACATATAGCCATAGATAATCATATTACCATTAATACACTTGATATTTCCTCTTGTAAACATTAATTGTTTACTTTTATTTCACTTTTATCCTAATCCTTAAGCAAAGTTAGGTGACGAGTAACCTCATTGGACCAATTCATGCGTCATATCGAGTTGTGCCATCAATCCTAAAAAATTCCATTAGTGTATCATATCCTTTAGAGCTATTCATGGGTTTTTGCTTACTTTTCATTTACTTTTCCGTTCTTTCGTACGTTAACCCATCACCCTATTTCAAGCTTTTGGCAAGCTTGGACTCATCCAAGGGCCGGCCTTATGTATCCTTGGTTGCAGTTCACATCATCTTGGTATTAGAGTAGACATTCTGCTTGAGTCGTAGTAAATTGTTTCAAATTTCTGTCTATACTCTATTTTGCGTATGTAGAACAAAGCAAGTTACTGTGTTTGCTAACTATTAAATTTTTGGTTTATGGAAGAGTTTACTGAAACACCTAATTGAAAATTTTGAGATTTGAATCTTTCAGAGAAAATGATGGAACTAAGTGTTAATGTTGGTGTTGGAGACAATAACAGTGGAGTTATCTACCGTGGCCGACAGTCTCTAGGTACCCCCAGGAGCACTAATGAGAGATTTGATGAGATAGCTAATATCTTAGTAAATTTAACTCGAGCTACTCATGCATTGGCTTACCGACTTGCTGAAGCCATGAATAAAACCCCATAAGTTACCCAACCTGCAAGAGGTTAGAACTTAGCTCAACAAGTTTGAGGTGAGAGGGTAAACAAACAAGTAAGGAGAAGGATTGATTTAGGAGATATGGGAAAAGAGGATGAGGAAGATTATTATGAAGAAAAAGAGCGAACTTGAGCACCTAAAGCCTCTGACCACATGAAACTTCGAATTCTAAGTATTAATGGGTCTAGAAGTGCGGATAAATACATAGAATGGGAAGAGAAGGTAGGGTATGTGTTTGATTATTACCAATATGAGGATTATGAGAAAGTGAGAACTGCTGCTATTAAGTTCTTCAGATATACCGCCATGTAGTAGAACAATTTCCAGGCTATGAGGACATAAGAAGGATATCGAGAGATTAATACTTAGCCTAAGATAAAGAGAATACTTAAAAATAGATTTATGTTGGATATTTATCTACAAGATACTTGGCTTTAGGAGTTAAGATAAGGAGGCCAATCTATAGACTACTATATCTAAGAATTTCAAATGCTTATGATCTACTATGAAGTGGAGGAACCACCAGTATGAACAATCTCTAGGTTCCTTACTAGATTAAGAGGTGACATTTAAGACATTATGGAACTCCAACGATATACCATAATGGACGAAGCCATTCAAATAGCTCAATGAGTGGAGAGGCAGAAAAGAGGCCTAGTACCCACCAGTATAGGGAAGTCATTGAGTTCTGTCAAGTATCAAGCTAACCTAACAATACCGTGCCAACTCGAACTTATGAGAAAGGGCATGGATCTAATAGGAAGACAAGCTAGATCAAGTGCTTCAAGTACCAAGGGTTTGGACATATGGGTGCTTAGTACCTGAACCGAAGAACTATGGTCATCAAGGGAGATGTCCTAAAGCTGGAAGTAGAAAGTACTGACGAGGAACCTAAGGAGGAGAACCGTACTAAGAAAAAAGTTTCTCATAATAATGAACTGATTGAGGAGGACATGTTCATCAAGGACTTAGATCAATTGGTCTTGGTTGTTCGACGTGCAATAAACTTAAAACCTTCATGTGAGGAGGAGTAAAGGGAGAACTTATTTCATACTACCTGTAGGGTGAATGATTAGGTCATTGTTGATAGTGGAAGTTATACCAAAGTGGCATCAACTAATTTGGTCATAAGGTTAAAATTGCTGACTATTGCACACCCGAAGCCGTACAAGTTACATTAGCTAAATAAGATGGGTACACTACATATCACCTGATAAGTACTATTGTCAATCATTATCAAAAATTACTCTAATGAAATTTTTTGTGATGTACTACCCATGTGCACCTCAGACGTATTGCTTGGCTAATCATGTCTATTTAATAGAATAGTTATCCATGAAGGATACAGGAACATGTACATGATCGAGAAGGATGGCCAAAAGATCACATTGAACTTGATGTCGCTAAGTGAAGTTAACAAACTATAGGCCAAACTTTCTCACGAATTGAAGAAAACTCTAGTAATGAGAAAAGTTGAGCTCCAAGAGACCATCAATGATGACGAGCCAACCCTTACGTTGGTCAAATGCTTACTAAAAATGGAGTAAGGTGAATTACCCTTAGAAATGAGAGCATTGAGGGATGAATATACCAATTTGTTCCTAGAACAATTACCTGAAGGGTTGCCCCCAATCTAAGGCATAGAACATTACATTGACTTAATACCTGACACTACCTTGCCAAATAAGCTTGCCTATAGAATGAGTCCTGAACAGGCTTCTAAGCTCCAATGGCAAGTTAATGAATTATTGGAGAGAGATTATGTTAGGGAAAGTCTCAACCCTTATGTTATGTCAACGCTTCTAGTGTCGAAAGAGGATGGAACCTAACGAATGTGTGTTAATAGTCAAGCAATGAACAAGATTACTATCAAACATAGGTATCATATCCCAAGACTAAAAGACATGCTAGATGAATTGACTGGACCTAAGGTCTTCAGTGAGATTAATTTGAAGTCCGGTTACCATCAAATTCACATGAGATCGAAAGTTGAGTAGAAAACTACTTTCAAAACTCAGCATGGACTCTATCAGTGGATAGTCATGCCATTTGGCTTGTCGAATACCCTGAGTATTTTCATAAGACTAATGAACCATGTGTTGAGACATCTAATGGGGAAGAGTTTTGTAGTGTATTTTGATGATATCCTAATGTACAATGCTAACATGTTAAGTCACTGTGAACATCTCTGAGCCATACTGAATGTCCTTCGTACTAAGAGATTATTTGGCAAACTTAAGAAATGTTACTTTTGCTAGGAGGAAGTGATATTCATAAGCTATGTAGTTAGTAGAGGAGGCTTACGAGTAGACGATGAGAAGATCCGAGCAATTGTCAAGTAGTTAACCTATACTACTTGTGCCGAAGTAAGAAGTTTCCATAGTCTGGCTTCCTTGTACAAAAGATTCATTAGGAATTTCAATACCCTCGCCGTAACCCTTATGGAACTAATAAAGAAGAACATTAACTTCTAATGAAGAGAAAAGGAAGAGAGAAGTTTTGCTAAGGTGAAAGAAAGATTGATTCTACCTTTGTACTAGTTTTACCTAACTTTAAGAAAATATTAGAGCTAGAGTATAACGTATTAGGCATTGGGATAGGCGTTGTTCTAAAGCAAGAAGGCCGACCAATTGCTTACCACAGTAAGAAGCTTAAGGGACCTCAACTAAACCATTCTGTATATGACAAAGAACTCTTAACACTAATCTGAGCACTGTAAGTATGGTAGCATTATTTGTTGCCTAGAGAATTTGTCATTTATACTAACCATGAATCTCTAAGGTATCTCTAAAGTTAGACAAAGTTATTGAAGTGGCAGGCAAGGTAGGTCGAATTCCTTGAGGGGTTCAACTTTGTAATAAAACACAAACAAAGAAAGAGCAATGTAGTTGTAGATGCTCTTTCGAGGAGGCATGCACTCTTGACTAAATTGCTGGCCAGAATGTTTGGGTTTGCAAGAATTAAAGAGAAGTACTATAGGGATCCACACTTTAGACCAATATTTGCATGATATGTCGATGGAAGGACAGTGGACAAGTACCATGTGGAAGATGGATACTTGTTCTGAAAGAGAAAATTCTATGTGCCGACCTACTCTCTACAAGAACTACTTATTAAGGAAGCCTACAATAGTGGACTCTTCGGGCGTTTTAGGGAGAGAAAGGCCTATGAACTATTAAATGGTCATTTCTTTTAGCCAAGAATGAGATGAGACATACACCAAGTTCTAGAAGTCTGTATTGTATGCAAGAGGGACAAATGCCAAGCCAAGTAAGGGAAAGCAATGCCTTTGCCTATTCTAACGAAACCATGGACTAAGTTGAGCATGGACTTTGTTCTCAAATTACCATAAACTACCCGAAGCAAAGATTCTATAATGGTCATCGTAGATAAGTTCAGTAAGATGGCACACTTTGTGCTTTGTTGCAAAACTAATGATGCATTAGCTATTTCTTCTCTTTTCTTGCAAGAAATTGTTAAGTTATACAGTATGTCGAGAAGCATAGTATTAGACAAAGATCCAAAGTTGATAAGCCATTTTTAGAAAACCCTATGGCGACAAATGGGGACCAAACTACCATTTAGTACTTCCTATCAACCCCTAAACGGATAGCCAAATAGAGATAGTCAATCATATTTTAGGATCGTTGCTTCGAGCTATAGTAGGCAAGAACTTGGTTGATTGGGACGTCTATTTACCAGTCGTTGAATTTGCTTATAACCAAACAGTATATGACACCACCAAGTAGACCCCTTTTTGAGGTTGTTTATGGTCTCAATCTTGAGTTACCCCTCGATCACACACTTATACCTAAGTCCGATCAAAAAGATATTGATGCAAGAGCCCAAGCATACTCCCTTCAACACATCTACAACAAAGTCACTCAACATATCGACCAAGCCGCTAGAAGAATGTGAAAGAAGGCTAAGGGTAGAACGGCTAAACAATTCCAACTAAGAGATTTAGTGTGGCTGCACCTTAGCAAGGAATGATTTCTGAGCACGAGGAGTAATAAGTTATTTGTAAGAGTTAAAGGACCCTTCAGAATCCTCTAGAAGATTAATGACAAGGCCTACAAGTTAAAGCTACCCAAAGATTATGGGGTTTCTGACACCTTTAACATTGCCGACCTTAATCCATATCACCCTAATGGGGAGTTAATCAAAGACCATTTAGATTTGATTCTAAATCCAAATCAACTCGAAGGGAATGATAAGACTCATGCTACCAGTCCTTTGACTCAAAACTAAGCCCGAGGACTAGAGAGACTAGCAAGGCAAATCTTCTTGCTCCAATCGACTCTTACTAAGGTCAAGTATCTCTTTACCGATCTAATTTGCCCACTTTTTGGAAGTTATGTGTTGAATAGCAAAATGTCGAGACAATAAATAAACCTTGCGCTCTGACTCACTCAGGCCTAAGCTGACCACTTGCTCGGCATCATCATTGTTGAATGGCCAAGAAAGCGACCTTAGACTAATCCCTAGTCACCCCTGCTCAGATTAAGCAATTTGATCGTACTTTTTTGTTTGCACCTCTAACGACAATGATAGTGAACCTTTACTACGTGTTTGGGACAACATGTAAAATCTACTATACTAATCATTGCTTTTCTTGAATATTCATTTTTATCCTTTTGAATTCTTGTACATTACTTTTTGTCTTTACCTTTTTTTAACAAGTTACCCTAACTTATCGGGTATAAATATCCTTTGTACATGTAGTCACAAATAATCAGATTACCATTAATACACTTAATATTTCCTCTCGTAAACACTAATTGTTTACTTTCATTTCACACTTATCCTAACCCTTATGCAAGGCTAGGTGGTGAGTAATCTTACCAAACCAATTCATGTGTCATATCGAGTTGTATCATAAGTCCTTAGAAATACCATTGGTGTGTCATATCCTTTAGAGTTGTTCGCGGGTTTTTGCTTACTTTTCATTCACTTTTCTACTCTTTTGTGCATTCCCCCATCACCCTTTTTCAAGATTTCGGCAAGCTTGGACTTATTTATTGACCGGCCTTATCTATCTTTAGCTACGGTTCACACCAATTAACATTTGACATTCTCTCACATAGTCATCAATAGTTAGGCCTCCTTAGCAAAGTTCCTATAACTTTGCAAACATACCCTACAAGTAGGTCTCGAGTACAAATCTACCTCTTAGTAATCTCTTCATCTTATCCTAAGTTCTTACACCTTATCTTCTATCTCTCACTCTAATTGTACTCAATTGTTCTACTACATGGTAGAATATCTAGTAAACTCTTGTATAGCAAGTTGGACCTTAATATCATTAGTATAACCATAACAGTTAAACACTTTCTTGACCTTTTCTTCCCACTCTAAATGTTCATTTGCATCTTCACTTCCACTGAAGGAAGGGATTTGGATCTTAACATTGTCTAATCATCAAGTAGCTCAACATTCCCACTCTTATGCTTGATAGTACCTAGCCTCTTCTTCTTCATCTCCATCAGTCTCTGCATCTACATCCTCTTCTATCTCTTCTACTACTCATCTAGCTCGATGGGGTCAAACTAGGCAATTAGCTTGGCAACCTTGGCCATAGCGTCTTTCTAAAACATTTCCAAGTGGGTTATGGCATGGCATACCTTAAGGTTGTTATCTATTAACTTGCATTGCAGTAACTAGACTCTCAACAATATTAGTGAGCCTTTCAATTTACCATCAACAAATCCAAGAGTGTTACTACCATTATGACTATGACTAGGTTGAGCTGCACTACTTTTGTCACTAATAACACCTTTAACGTTCGAATCCAACACAGTGTAATACTTATCTTGACAAATTAACAACATAACGTACAACAAACACTGCTACTGACAACCTAAAACCCTACTAACACACTTTTTACAACTTCAATACCCAACAGTCACTTGAATACAACAGAAACACACTTACTCTATTTTCACAGTGGAAAATAAAGTAAAACAGAGTAACAATGGAATACTAGATACCTAATTTTTGCTTCCTTTATTTTTATTTATATTTTTTTTTTCTCAATAGGCCTTAAATTAGGAAAAATACAAAAAAAGAGAAAAATAAGAAAACCCCAAAAATATGAAGTTTAGGAAAAAAATACAAAAATTTTCAAAAAATAAGAAAAGTATAAAAAAAATATGAAATTTGGATTAAAAAACACAAAAATTTAGAAATTTAGAAAATGGGAAAATTTGGAAAAAAAATTAAAAATTTGAAAAATTACAAAAAATTGGAAAAATTGAAAAAATAAAAGATTTTAGAAAATAACTTTTTATTAGGGTAGATTTTTATTTTTTAATTTGATTTAAAAGTTGGATTGTTGAACTTGGGCTTAGATTTAAATCTAACCCAAGCTGACCAATTTTATATATATAATTTGATTGCACATATAAACAAGACATAGGCCAACAGCTTAATGATTAAGCATATAAACTGGGCATAGGGCTTGAATGTAAGGTCTTGAGTTCAAATCTTAGCAAATGCAGAGAGGCCTTTTTTCTTTTTATTAACTAGCACACTGCTACGTGTCGGGATCTTATTGCGCCACGTATACTGACATGTACCAGCATCGAGTTGGGTGCCTTCGCTGACATAGTGCTATGTAGTGAGCTACGTTAACTGCCATGTGTCATGTAGCAAGTTGAGAGTGGTCGGCACTGTTAACGTAGTGTCACGTCGACACTTTCCCTTAGTTTTCCCTCATTTTCGCCCAATTTTCCTCCTTTTTCCTTCTTTAGAACAACCCACCCCCTCCACTTTAGCTTCAATTTCTATACAAATTCTACACTTAGGTACATAATTTCTTACATCAATCTCACACTAAACATGGCATGCTTCGAATTGGTGTTACAAACAAGTCCAGATTTAGTTAAAAACACATTCTAATATGCTTTCAAAAATTGAAAAAATAAATAAATAAATTTTTGTGCATTTGCATTCAAATCCAATTTCGAGTTTCCTTAATTTTTGGGTGAAATTCATGTATAAATAGGGGCTTAGGGATGCCCATAAAGATGACAACCTTTGCACAATCACTCGAAACATCCCTTCTCTCATTCTCACAAGCTTTCTCTCTCTAACTCGTTCTCTCTCTCTTTAAACCCCTCTCTGCAACCATTCTTGAACCGAGCCACCACTCCCAAAACCTAACCACCTTCGACCTTCATTGTGGCCTATAGCATCGCCACCAACTCATAGCGACCCAAACCCTATCCACTATCCCTCTCTCTCCTCGAACCACTACCTTCAGCCATCTTCAACTCAAACTAACACCACGACCACTCTCCCCATACCCTTAGACCCTCGAGCCAACACTTCATTTGCACCCAGTTACCACTACGCCGGAGGAGCAAACGAGACCGCCAACCACTACCTCCATAACCACCTAAACGAGCTCCATTAACTACGGCATCAAACAAACACCCCAAAACCCAATAAAAAAACCAATGAAAACATCTTTCCCTGCTTAATTTAATGCATGGATCGACCTAAAGCACGTCTTGCTGCTGCTGTTGAAGAGCAGTTGAAGACAACCCGACCCAGATTCATGCAGCAACCCGAACCCAACCCAATGACTTGATCTGACCCAAAGCTTATTATTATTTTTTTTCTTTTCCTTTTTTTTTTTGTTGTTTTGTTTTGTTTATTTATTTATTTTACTTAT
The DNA here is from genome assembly GCA_024138015.1 of Lumnitzera littorea. Taxonomy (NCBI): domain Eukaryota; kingdom Viridiplantae; phylum Streptophyta; class Magnoliopsida; order Myrtales; family Combretaceae; genus Lumnitzera; species Lumnitzera littorea. Next base: position 99,232,830 of record JAMXBB010000008.1, read on the forward strand.
TTATGTAAATGTAATCAAATAAAAAAGAAAAGAAAAAAGTAATTTTGTTTTATTAAATAATATATAATAAGTAATAAATAGATTAAGTGATAAAATACAATAAAGAAAAAATAAATAAATAAGGAAAAATAAATAAAATAAGAATAAATAGTTGTTTTCATCACTTAGAAAAATTGATTTTCCAGAAAAATAAAAAAACAATAATAATGAAAATAAATGGATCATTTTCCAAATTAGAACTATTTCAAGGTTTCCAAAAATAAAACACCGATCAGGACGCTTTAGGAATTTTCTTAAACAAATAAAAATTAAGTAAAACGTAAACTCGATTATCTTCAAATTAAAACAAAACTAATCCACCAAAGTTTAACAAAAAAGAACTATGTACGTATAATCTCGAATAGCAAGTATGTAGGCACTTACGGGACGATGATAAAAAATTAAAAAAAAAAACTATTTTCCCTTTTTCTTTTGTTTAAATTATTTTTATCCAATTATAATAACCAATAACCAAGTTTTGTCTTTCAAAATGTGATTTTTAGGTTTAATTCTAATTTTGAAAAGTCAAAGGTACCTGTAAGGGTTTAAAATTTCTAACCCCCAAACCTAAATCTCTAGTTTTCAAAATAAATGTTTTACAAAATCGATATTTCCCGCTGGACTAGTGGCTAAGTTATAACCATTCTAGCTAATTAGTTGTAACTTAACTGTTTTTCTCGACTCCGATCGAGTGGCAACTCCAAAGTTGTTTTCTTTACAAAAAGGAACGGTTCTCTTTAAACCTTTTCGGGGATCAATATTAAACGGGTAGAGTTTAGTACTGATCGATTTAAAGAAAGCCTATTTTATAAAAGAACCAAGAGGGTGAAAAACTAGGCTTGATAGCTTGGCAAATCCAATGGAAAAGTCAAGAGGGTTAATCATTCGACTTTCCAAAATTAAAATTAAACTCTAAAAATTACCTTATTGCAGATTATGTACTTATTCATTCTTTGTTTATATTATAGTTGTAATAACATTTTCTTTGTAGGTTTAGTTTTATTTATTTGTTTTAAAGGAGAATTTATTTTATGAACCATAAATGCATGATAGATACAGTAGAGCCCGAACTGTCTTAAGACCTTAGGATGGGGAGCCATTGTGTATGTTCTAGGCGTAGTGGAGTAACCACCATTTTGTAAGAAACTCGTGAGGTCATAGAGTTTAAAGATCTTTAGTACCCACCCTTCTTACATACATTCTTTAAGGTTTAGCAAATAGCTAATAAGGCAGTATTGTTACAAAATAGAAAAAGAAAAGACAAACCTGAAACTTCTTTCCTAGAGTTCACTCTTAGCTTTTGTTTATCTATCTTGCATATCACACACAAAAGGGTATGGGGGATCATTTGTTGCATCAAAGATGCAGGGTAGATGCAGTCAAACCGAAGCCGTCTTAGAACCCTAGGAAAGGGGCTATTATGTAAGCTATAGGTGCTGTGGTGTAACTACCGCTTAGGATTGATTAGGCCACCTCACTTAAGCTTAATGTAATCAATGAAAGTGTTCTTTAACAATTGAGATCATAAAGCTTAAGGACCTTTTCAAAACCTACCCTAATTGCATATAATCCCTCTTAAGCTTAAGTTAATATATTACCCTTACGAAATTGCAATCCTACTGATCATTCAAGATTTTTAATGTAATCAAGTTCCTTAAAATAGCAGTAAGGTTGCAACTCAAGGGAGTAATGTATTAACCCAAACAATCCCAACACTTGCATATTTCTATGTGCTTTCTTTCCTACATTAATGATTGCTTGTTATCCATGAAATATGTAGACCTAAGAATGGTGGGTAACCAACAAGAGAACAATAAAAATTGCCAGTTGCCCTAGGAATCCATGAGTAATTGCTACAAGCTAAAGCTACCTACTGGAAGCAGAGGGCTAGGCATGCTGAGGCCTCTAATAGGGCCTTGTTAGCTCAAGTTGAAAAAAGCGAGAGAACCATGAATTTGGTTTTAGAAATGTTGAACAAGATTAAGGCCTAAATGCTAGAGTTAGATTAGAAACTCTAAATGGAGTTGAAGGGCTTTGAATAAATTTTAAGTTTCGAATAATTATTAGGTTTTCTTTTCCCTGTACTCACCTAAATAAATTTTTTCTCTTTATCCTATCATTCTTCATTCTTTCTTTCTTTGTAGACAATCCTTTAATAGAATTTTTCATTCTCCCTCACTCATGGAAGTGCAATTAAAAAAACCAAAAGGAAAAGAAAACAATAAAAAAATCCATCATTTCTATCTGGTTTCTATAAAATAAAGTTTTATCTTTCTCTCTCTTAAAAAAAAGAAAAAGAAAAAAAAATAAAAGAAATTTTGCTAACTAGTAAAAAAATTCTTCTAATCAGGTTCACATGGCTGATGATAGACTCAACTCCCTAGAAAGGATGATACATCAAGTGACCTAACAATGGCAAGTTTTGTTCCTAATAATCACTACTCTCTAAATATCCCAGGATTCGAACCCGGAAAGGAGACTCTCGAATCTGAAAGAAAAAGTAGCCCCAATACAAAAGAACATTACAGATCTAGAAACAGCAATGGGCCCTATGCTTAAAAGATACCAACATCCAATGTTCAACACTGATCAAATGTCAATAAGACCAAGTGATGAAGGAGGCCTAAGTAGAAAGAAGCCAAGGAGAAGCGAGAAAGAACAAACCCAAGGAACTTAAAGGAGACAATTCACTCAACTGAAGATATCAATCACCTAACTCTTTTATCATTTGAAAGCAGCGAGGGTTATAGCTTATGAATCCCCTAATCAAAATTACAAACCACACAGCTTTGACCCGGAAGCAAGGTGTAACTATCATATGGGTCAAAAGGGGCACTCCACTAAAAAATGTAGGAGGTTAAAGAACAAGATTCAAGACCTGATTGATGGAAAAGTTATTTAGCCAGAGCTACAATAAGACATTCCTTCTCAAGTCATGAGGATAGTTCAACTGAGTCACTTAGAGCTCCATTTCTTTTGAGCTTACCAATGCCTTCTGATAAACTCATGGGTTGTTTCAAGTAATTGGGTGCTTGTTAAGACAGGGGTAGAAAAGGGAAAGTTATTTGTCAATAAAGTATGTAACAATTGGAATAATATAATCTTATTGCCTTTTCAATTATTATGGTTTTGTTTGGTGCAAATAATTTCTCCTCAATAAATCGATAACTCACTTTTAAAAGGTTTAGAATGAAAACAGGCAAATTATTTCCCACACACTAACCTAAAACACTTTAAGAGTTGAACGATATAAAAGTCAGGATACTTTAGGCTCATTCCTTGAAGGAGGTCCACTTTGAATGTAATACGTAGATTAAGATGAAATTAGGCATTAATTTCTCAAATCCTAACTGCAATCATCTCTTGTTTACCCCGTTGGACCTATTTGAAGAATTTTTCAAATTGAAACCCTATCGAGAACCAGCTCATAATGGAGCGATTCAGAGGTTAGGGTCATTGATAAGGAGAGATGGATTAAAATTGGTTTGTACTTACTTCAGTAACATTAAATTCAGAAGCAAATTTTATTTCCGATAAGTTATGTTTTTTTTAAATAAGGAAGAGCTACATACTTTTTAAACACCTTGAGCTTTTACTTGCCTCACTTGAGCCCATGCAATAGAAATCAATGAATTTAGGACCTTAAATCGCTTAAAAGGTAAAAACTTGGCTTGTGGCCAAAAGAAGAAGAAATAACAACAAAAGAACAATGGGGCAAAATAACAAAATAAAAAAAAAGGAAAAGAGGTTGGAAAATTAGGCTCAAGTATAAGCCAAGAGCTAAGTGAACCCCATATTATATCCTAGTAAGGGCAGTTAAATCAAAAGTCAAAGCCTAAATGAACCTAAAGATGCAAAGCCTTGAATCACAGTCTAAGCTCAAAAACCTAAAATCTTTACATTCACTTTGAAGCCTCTCACATACTTGGCATTCCCACCCTTGATACCACCCTTACATAAGTAAAAGCTCTTCCAATTTTTAAAGATAATTTGTCTTTAATAAAAGTTGTTTTTGAAGTTAGGGCAAGTATATTTTTAATTGTTCCTAAGGTTCTTGACTTATACACCCAAGATTGATATTTCAAAATAGGCTTCTTCATTAGCTCTTTTTGAAACTATTGGACCAAAAGCCTAAATTCATAATGTTAAATCGAAAAAGACCTAATGAATTGGTCAAGGCATATCACATGTAAAATGGACTATAATTTTAAGACTGTAATCAAGAGTGTAATATGGACTGATTCTTAGTAAGGAAGTCTTCTTCGACTAAATCAATCATGAGTTAACTTTTAAGGACATTTGAGATCACAAGGCCCTACCAAACGGCTCAGCATCTAAGATAGGGGGAACATAAGAGGCTCCATGTGATTCTTTACCTATTGATAAATTAAAAAAAAAAAAAAAAGAAAGAAAGAAAGAAAAAAGAGAGGTAATAATAAAAAAAAGAAAAGAAAAAGAGAGAGAAAGTATCTTTATTTCAAGTTCATCTCAACCCAGGTGGCCAAGTTTTCAATCCATTTGAAAAAAAAGAAAAAAGAAAAAAAAAAGGGTCAAGAGTTTGGGTTTTTCTCATTCTTTCCAAAATAAAGGAAATTATACCTAACATCTTATTCAACATAAATGGTTTTCACCAAAAGGGTTTTTTTTTTTTTTTTGTAAATAGTTTCCTAAAAAATCAGGTAATGTTTTCATATAAGTTTTTATCCTAACTAGCTCTCAAATGGGCTATCCCATCTTCCATCCATTCAACTCTCTTCAAGGTCTTTAGCAAGCCCATAAGGTACCTCTGTCCTCAATTACCCGGCTTTTAAAGACAACCTAACCCCATCCTGCTTTGATTGACCCGCATGATTGAGTAAGTAAATTCCCGATGACTCTTTACTTGAATTTGTTGGTAGAATAGATACACCTAAACTTATATATATAAATTTAGATGCTTGTGGGATATGAGAAATGCATGTATATGAATTTGTGAATGAATGCTATGGCTTGTTAATTATATAATAATAGGAATTGTTTGTGATAATTTATATATGCGATTGTATGGAATGAAATTGTCTGATTACCTTGAAAATCGGGTTAATCACCTATACGATTAAGAAATTAAATGGATCATAAATTCCCTATGATTGCATTCAGATAATACCAACTGCCACTTCAAGCAGAAGATGGGAAGGGACTCATAGGAGGATGAGCCTCCTATAAGATTGGGCACTAGCTATGTCATCATTTTTATTGAGTCTCTGTCTTAAGCTAATAGGCTTACTAGGAATTGGGAGACACCAACCATCAGTGAGGGGATGTATCTTTAGGCTCCTACTTAGGGCATATGTTTGTGGATTGCGAAGGCCACCACACCGCTAGACTTGATATTTTGAAAATATGATTTATTATTCGATAATGAAAGTATATATATGTATATATATACATAGTTTTGTTTTGACTTAAGCACAGTAGTGCAAATGAAATAAAACCCAAGATCTAGAACTCAGATTTTGGTTTGGGTTGGTTAATTATCTCCAAACCCCAACTATAGGAGGCATAATTCTAAGTCATATGCAGTTTCTAGGCCACTACATGCGTTGTTTGGCATATTGATTGTTCATGCATTCATATGATTATGCATCTAATAAATTTTGCCATGCAATATCGATGAGGGTGTTTATCTCACTAAGCGTAAGCTTACACCCCAATAGTTCTTTTCCTTGCAGGTTGATCGATAGTTGGGACAGGGATATGAATCAAGTACAGAGTGCTACCATTGAATCAATATGATGAAAAGTTGGTGTAGTTAATTTGGAATGCTCCAGGAAAACAACTAATATATCAATTAAGTTTAATATCCTTAGTAAGTTCAAATTTTTTTTTTTTTTTGGAATTGTCTATCTTATTTCACTATTTTGGTAGGAGATACCGATTCTCTATGGTTCTAAGGAACTATGAAATAATAGATATCCATAGTTATTTATATTATACATTAGGTTAATGAACTAAAATTAAAGTCCCTATCGATTAACTATTTAGAGTCTTGTAACCTCAAACTTACAAGGTGATTTTCTTATCATAGGTACATATGTAATATGGAAATTCTAGGCAATATTACTAAACCCCTCCTAGGGTCGCTATATTAGCCCTTTGCCCAATAGGCATTAGATATTCTTGGACCCTTCTTAAAGTCTACTACCCAACAACAATTTTTCATTGTCGCTATGAATTATTTTACAAAATGGGTAAAAGTTAAGGCTACTGCGAGGATTGCCAAACAGAAAGTGGAGGCATTTGTTTTCAACTCCATAATATCGAGATTTGGAGTTCCTTTTATGATAATTGCAAATAATGGTCCACAATTTGACAACAACAAGTTTCAAGCATTTTATGAGAAATACAACATTCGCCTGAATTACACGTCAGTAGCATACCCCCAAACGAATGGACAAGTTGAAGCTATCAACAAAATCATCTTGTATGGCTTAAGGGGGAAAGTTAATCAAGTTAAGGGAAAATAAGTTGATGAACTACCAAATGTCTTATGGGGGTACTAAACCACTTACAAAACCGCAATAAGGAAAACCTCCTTTAAGTTAACATATGGTACGGAAGCAGTATTTCCAATTGAGTTGGATCTACCTAATCTATGAACATAGAATTTTGATATAATGGTTAATCAAGTTGGTTAACAACAAATTTGGACATAATTGAAGAAATTAGAGATATTGCAAGAGTAAGGATTGCAGCATACCAGCATAAAGCAGCTAGGTATTACAATCAAAAAGTAAAGAATAAGGTTTTTTAACTTGAAGACTTGGTTTGCCAAAAACTAGAAGCCACTAACACACGAGAAAGTCAAGGAAAGCTCAGCACAAATTGGGAGGATCCTGTCAGGGTTCAGGAAGTCGTTAGCAAGGGAGCCTATTGGCTAGAAAGGTTAGATGAATCAAACACTCCTTGTGCATGAAATGCCAAGAATTTAAAACTCTATTTCAATTGATTCCCTGGATGATGTTAATTTCCGTCTGTAAGGCGATAGCTTAATTGTTTGTAAGGCAACAACCTACTTGTTTATAAGACAATAGCCTACTTGTTTGCAAGACAATTAAATTTGACATTTTATCTTATTTTTGGATCTATTTATGACTAATGAGTTAATAAGTTCAAACTGCATGGTAAACAAACTGACGTAAGTCCAAGCCTATCATGGTTAACAAACTTCATAATTTTATCCTATAGCTAAGTAAAACAACTAGTCCACATCTCAAATGGCTAACTAACAATATCTATAAAAGATGTAAGAAATGCATGTGAAATAAAACATGCCAAGAAAAACTAGGTGTATGAAATAAAACATGCCGAGAAAAACTTATCATGTGAAGTAAAATATGTTGAAAAACAAGAGCATGTGAAATAAAACATGCATATCAATAGAAAAAATCATATGTATCGGAAAAACATAGCGTATGAAATAAACTATGTCTAAGAATGATAGAGTGCGTGAAATAAAACATACTGGAAATACTAAGTTATACAAAACATGTTTCTCATTTATCATCATATGATTACAATTACTTAGCCACTTAGCTTAAAGCACTATGTACAAAAAATAAAATTACAAGACAATCCCACAGCTTATTTTTAGAGTGAGAAGAAGCATATTTCTTTTTCGACGCTTGGGATCTCAAAACAAGTAGATTTTTCTTTTCAGTCAGAGGGGATTTCCTTTGAGAGACATTCTTCGTCTTCCCCTAGATCCTTAACACAAGCTTCGTTATTACCCCTCATATCAATCTTAGTACCTAATTCCTCATCATCATCCTCGTTATAGCTGCTGACTTTGTTGTCGACATCAGTGAAATCTAGGTACGAGATATCATAATCAAGGTGAAGCTTGAGGATTTCCTCTCTCGTCGCTTAGACCTCCTCTAATAATTTCTTCTACAATAGTCTCTCGTATTGCTAATGGGAGTGATGATGTCTAGTACCTCTTCAATAGAGGGTCCTCTCTTCATAATGCTGCAAACCATGGCTAAGAACAAACAAGGCCAATCACTGAATAAGTCTAAGCTTATCGAAAGCTTGAAAGGGTAGTGATGGAGAATGTGTAAAAGAATGATGCGAATGAAAAGTAAGTAAAATGCATGAATAGCTCCAATAGATATAACGCAGCAATGGAACTTCTGAAGATTTACGATACAACTCGATATGACACACAAGATGGTTTGGTGAGGTTGCTCACCACCTAGCCTTACTTAAGGGTTAAGATAAAAGTGAAATGATTGTAAACAAAGTAATGTTTATGAGAGACAAAATGTCCAGTGTATTAATGTTCAATCTGCTTTACAGCTACATGTACAAGATGTATTTATACCTAAGAATTTAGGACAACATGCCTAAAAAGGAAAATACAAAAAGGGTATTATCCTAAAGAAATAATGTATAAAAATATAAAAGGGTAAAAATGAATATTTAAGAAAAGTAATTATTAGTGTGGTAAATTATACACATTGTTCTATATACGTAATAGCAATATATTGGTAAGGCCGTTGGAGGATGCAGAAAAAGTGTACAATCAAGTTGCTTATTCGAGCAGGAGTAGTTAAGGATTAGTTCGATCTCTCTCTCTCTCTTTCTCTCTTAACTTCTCAGCAAGGGAGATGCCAAATAAGTGGTTGACTTAAGCTTAAGGGAGCAGGTACGAGTATTTGGCAAGTATTTCGGCATTTTAACATTTAGCACACAATCTGTAAGAGATGGGAAGTCATGCGGCTTGACATGCAGATTTGCTTAGCAAAGAGATACTTAGCCTCAATAGGAGTCAGCTAAAATTCGACTACATACAAGTCAATGGTCTAGTAGCCTAATTCCCATCATTCCCTCTAGTTTGATTTGGATTTGAGATCAAATCCATAGGATCTTCAATCAGCTCTCTGTCATGATGATAAGGACTAAGGTCAGCAATGTTAAAGGTGTTGGATACCCATAATCATCAGGTAACTCTAACTTGTAGGCGTTATCATTGATCTTTTAGAGGATCCTAAAGAGTCCTTCAGCTCTTATAGATAATTTGTTCCTCCTTTTGCTCAGAAACCATTCCTTATTGAGGTACAACCATACTAAAACTACTTGTTGGAATTGTTTAGCCGTCCTACCCTTAACCTTCTCTTGTATTCTTCTAGCAACTTAGTCGATGTGCAGAGTGACTTTGTCATAGATGTGCTGAAGATATTATGCACTGGCTCTTGTGTCTGGGTCTTCTCGATCAGATTCCAGCATGGGGGTGTGAACAAGGGGTAACTCTAGATTAAGACCATAGACAACTTCAAAAGGGGTCTATTTAGTGGTGTCATGTATTGTCCGTTTGTAAGCAAATTCAACCACTAGTAAGCAGACATCCCAATCAGCCAAGTTCTTATTCACTATAGCTCAAAGTAGTGATCCCAAAGCACAATTAACCACCTCTATTTAGCCATCAGTTTAGGGGTGACAAGAAGTATTAAATAATAGCTTAGTTCCCATCCGATGCTACATGGTCCTCCAGAAATGGCTCAAGAACTTCGGGTCTCTGTCGAAGACTACACTTCTTAGCACGCCATATAACCATATAATCTCCTATAAGAAAAGAGAAGCAATAGCCAAAGCATCGTTAGTTTTGGTGCAAGGCACAAAATACGTCATCTTGTTGAACCGATCCATGAAAACTATTATAGAATCTTTGCCTTAGGAAGTTCGTGATAATACAAGGACAAAGTCCATGCTTAACTCAATCCATGGTTTTGTCGAAGCGGGTAAAGACATTGCTTTCCCTTACTCAGCTTGACATTTAACCTTCTTGCATGCGGTACAACTTTTAAAAATTTAGTGCACATCTTGCCTTATTCTTGGCCAAAAGAATAGACCACTCAGCAATTCATATGTCCTTTTCTCTCTAAAATGTCAGAACAATCCTCCACTATGGGCTTCCTTGATCAGTTGCTTCCACAATGAATAAGTCAGCAGGCATAATTTTCCCCCTTGAAACAAGTAGCTATCTTCCACATGGTACTTGTCCACTATTCTTCCATCGGCACTGTTATGCCCCGAAGTCATAGAGTCGCAATAGTCCCACCGTGTAAACTATTCTATGATAGTAACTAGCCTCATAGTGCCTACCATAGACATGATCTACACAAGGCATTGACTACTCCTTACTTTGAAGTAAACAGTCTGATTAAATGTTTAACTACAATTATGGTAAATATCACAAATTTTGAATAAACATATATAATTATATGTAAAGTCCACAGAACTTCCTAGGAAATTCTATATAAACACAACGGTTCACTAATTTACATAATAACTATCAGTCTTTCATCCTTAACTACAAAGGACACTCTAGCTACACATCATTACTAAGTAAATTGATCCTTATACCCCTAGCTTCAAAAGAACTAACCTCTGGGTAATTGTAAGGCGGCATAATACTTGAAGTGTTCAAAATTCAAGACCTGCAAAAGGATCTATAAGGGTATAAGCAACTACAGCTCAGTAAGTTGAATTGGAGACTCATGAATGCATACAAACACAAACAAGATTATCAAGCAATTATTTTCATGCAATGCAACAATCAAGTGTCATCGCACAACGTAGTCTAGTCCGTTGTGAAATTAGAGAAATTTCACCCACTCTAATCCAGGTTAAGGAGTTTCCATGTTATACAGCAGCTTATAACCAAACCCAGGCTTATACAATGGAGACCTCACTCCTCTCGCAACTACCTTCGAACCATTGACTTCACCCTCACTGCGACCTTCTCTCCTGTCACTTAGTTCAACTAAGAGTGAAGAAGGGACCATTATGCAATCTTACACTATCCCTTTCGAAGGGGTCAGTATTTGGTTGGAAAATCCTAATGATCTCCTAATGGGTTGCAATGCATGAAATTTTAGGTCATTAGAGTTGAATAAGGTTAAATTTCGCTTAGGGTTTTCAAACAATTCACACAAATTCAATCATAACACAAAATCCATCATACCATAATTTCAACACGAATTCAGATACAACAAACACATGCGTAAACTACTTACCATAAAAATAGTACTCTATTACAATAAGTAATAACCCAACTTACTTGTGATTTCTCAATCACCCGATCACTTAATTGCAAGCTGATTCGTCTTTGGGTATCCTATAATACAAATAGGACTTTTAGTACTTATATTTTAAGGATTCATATTCTAAGTTATAATTTAACTCATTTTTTTTCCATGTATATCTACTATGTACTAATGATTCTTTCTACCCTATTTCGAGGTTCGGATCCTAAATTAGATTCTAGTTTTGATTCCAAAGTCTTAAATATTCTTGAATCCTAATGTGAAATTAATCACATTAAGTTTGAGTATTCTGATATCTTATTGGGTCTTAATTTAGTATTCTAAACTATTCGGTATGCGCTAATCCTAATTGAAGTATTAGATTTATTCCCGATATGAGAAAATCTTATATTTTTATACAATTACCTAAAATTAAATTTTGTTTTAGATTTAGTATATTCTGATTTTTATTATAATATTATCTAAATAACTCTAATTTTTCAGATTTATTAAATTTTCAATTCCTTATATTCCTAATTTTCTACAATTACTACCTAATTCCTAAATTAATTACACTTAATACTCCAAAGGCTAGGATTAGGTTTCCATATCAGAGATTAACATCCTTAAACATCTAATTACTATATAAATTAGTAATTAGTATCTTAATCACCCAATTAACCCAAAATTATCCAATTTTTCCATCATTTTAAGGCTAAAAATTTACTTAAAAATTTCAAAAATTAATTTTAAAAAAATGGTTTCATAGCATTGTTCTATATCACTTAAGCATTCTACAAAAAAAAAAAAAAATGAGCTCCAAACTACACTCCTAAGTCTATTTATTTCTAATTCTAATTATGCTTAGTTTTACTTAATTTGTTAAGAACCCTATATTTTCAGATGTGATTAAACTAAATCACTATTTTTCCCTAAATCTACATACAGTAAAACCTCATAATAACAAGTTTCATAATTTTATAGGCAAAATAATTAATTTTAAGAAATTATACAAAACCGGAGTAAATAAGGGACTCACCTGGTTTGATGCCTTTTGGCCATCCAACTCCGATCCAAGTGTATCAACCAGCCTAGACGGTGGGTCTGGAGTGGGGTGGTAATGGTGGCTCGGTCCCAAGTGGTGGTGGTGTATGGGTTTGGATCACTAGCTCTAACTGTACAATTTTCCTTTCTTTTTTTATTTCTCTGGTTTTTCTCTTGAATTTTCGAAGCTCTCAATTTTCTCTGATTCCTACCTATCCAAAGGAGTTCTGTAAATTTTTTCCCTACTTATAGAGCTTGGTGGTAATTAATATGTATTAAATTAGATAAGATATTATCCAAATCCCTTAATTTTTGACTTTTATGTTGCTTGATTCTAATTAGCTAATTTTTCTTCTTCAGCTCCTGACTTGCCACAACTAGATATTCATCATTCCCTATCCCTCTGATTTTTCCTCAATTAATTAATAATTTTCTTTAATTATTTACTAAGTTTTTGACCAATTTAAGTAATTTCGCGTATTTTTATCTATACGTAAATACATGTAGGGTACATGTGAACATTCCTAATTATTATTTAGGTCATTCTATAATTTTTAGTATACATATAATCTATCTCTAATGATTTATTAATTATTAGATTACACTTTTCGCCTTTTCGGTAATTAACAATTATTATACTTAAAATTTGAAAATTTTATAGTCTCCTATTTTATTACTTATTTTCTAAAATTCAAGTTTACGGCATCATTTTTACCAATTTTTCTATCAATAGTTTATAATTTGGGTTTAATTAGATCATTTAATCAATTGTCCTAAACCTTGTGTTCTAAGTTCAATCTTACGGTTACTTGGCTTAACTTTAGGACTTACAGGCACATCACATAAATACGAGTCTAAACTATGGATCCCCAGAGTACTACTTTTTTATGCTTGCAAACCTAAATAATTTGGTCTATAATTCACTCAAAAGTACATGTCTTTTCGAAAGAGTATCAGCAACTACATTACTCTTTCCTTCTTTATATTTTATTACAAAATTAAATACTTCAAGGAATTTAACTCATCTCGTTTGCCGCTTTGATAACTTAGTTTGACCCTAAAGGTACCTTAGGGACTCATAGTTAGTATAGATGACAAACTCTCTCGATAGTAAATAGTGTTGCTATAGTGCTCGGATCAGCGCCAAGAGTTCTTTGTCATGCACTAAGTAATTTAACTAAGGTCCTCTAAGCTTCTCACTATAGAAGGCGATTGATCGACCTTCCTACATTAGGACAACACATATTCCATTGCCTAACACGTCACATTCTAGCTTGAATATTTTCCTAAAGTCAGGTAAAACTAACATCGGAGCAGAGGTCAATCTTTCTTTTATGTCGACAAAACTCCTCTCCTCCCTTTCTCCCCATCAGAAGTTAGTGTTCTTCTTTATTAGCTCATTAAATGGTGTAACGAAGGTATTGAAATTCTTAATGAATCTTCTATAGAATGAAGCCAATCCATGAAAACTTCTTATGTCAACACTAGTAGTAGGAGTTGGCTACTTAAAGATTGCTCAGATTTTCTAGTCATCCACTCATAAGCCTCCTCCACTTACTACATAACCCAAGAATACCACTTCCTCTTGGCAAAAGCAACACTTCTTGAGATTACCAAATAATCTGTTGGCACAAAGGATATCCATAACCACTTAAACATGTTCATAGTGACTCAGCATGTCGTCACTGTAGACCAGGATATCGTCAAAGTACACCATGACATACTTCCCTATCAGATGTCTCAGCAAATGGTTCATTAGTCTCATGAAAGTGGTCGGGGCATTCGATAAACCGAAGGGCATGACCATCCATTTATAAAGTCTATGTCGAGTCTTGAACATAGTTTTCTACTCATCTTCTAGGCTTATGTGGATTTGATGGTAGCTAAATTTTAAGTCAATCTTGCTAAAAATCCTAGCTTCACTCAATTCATCTAGCATGTCTTCTAACTTCGGAATATGATACCTATATTTGATCGTAATCTTATTTACGGCTTGGTTGTTTACATACATCTGCTAAGTTCCATCCCTTTTCGGCACCAGAAGCACCGGTACAGCATAAGGGTTGAGACTTTCCTTAATATATCCTCTCTCTAGTAACTTATTAACTTGACATTAGAGCTCAAAAGCCTATTCAAGACTCATTCGATAGGCAGGCTTACTCGACAGAGCAGCACCGAGTATTAAGTCAATGTAGTGTTCTATGCCTTGTAGTAAGGGCAACCCCTCAGTTAACTATTTTGGGAACAGGTCTGCATATTTATCTAACAACTCTTTATTTTCCAGGGTAGTTCACCCTGCTCCTTCATCTTCAATAGGTGCCTGACCAACATGAGAGTTGGCTCATCAACGTTAATGGCTTCTCGAAGCTTGGCTCTACTCATCATCAGAGTCTTCTTTGATCTGTAAACAAGTTTTGTCTGCAATTTATTAACTTCTCTCAATAGCATCGGGTTTGGTGTAATCTTCTAGCTATCCTTTTCAAACACATACGTGTTCTTATATTTGTCATGAATATTCAAGAAAAGTAATTATTAGTGTGGTAGATTTTATGTGTGGTTCTATATAAGTAGTAGTGATACATTGGTGAAGCCATTAAAGGATGCAAACAAAAGTGTACGATTAGGTTGCTTATCTAAGCAAGGGTAGCTAAGGATTAGTCCAGTCTCTCTCTCTCTCTCTCTCTCTCAACTTCTTAGCAAGGGAGATGCTGAATAAGTGGTTAACTAGGGCTTGAGTGAGTAGTCATACATATTTGGCAAGTATCTTAGCATTCTAGCATTCGACACATAATCTTTGAGAGATGGGAAGTTATGCAGCTCGATATGCAGAGTTGTTCAGTAAAGAGATACTCCGCCTTAATAGGAGTCAGCTAAAACAGTAAGATCTACCTTACTAGTTCCTCTAGTCCTTAGGCTTAGCTATGGGTCAATGGTCCAATAGCCTAATTCTTATCATATAGTCTCCTTCAACTCGACAACACGACTTTGCAACCTTGTGTTGTTGGTCTCTGACTCCTTGATTTGCACCCTGAGTCGATCTTCCTCATCACTCATTGTGTAGAGAGTTTGGCCCAGACCCTAGCACTCTTCTTTTTTCTCCTACAGCTCCTCTTTCACCCTTCAACTTCCTTATAGTACTCTTCAACTTTGGCCTTAAGCCTCGAGACTTCATCGGTAACTAAAGAGTATGCCAACTTCTCAGCAGCTAGTTCTTCTTGGTATTTTTTGGCCTCTATCTTAACCTTTATTCTTGTATTCTTAACAGCAGCAATCTAGGCTTTAGAGGAATTGTATGCATCCTTAATTTTTAGCAACAAGTCAATAAAGAATGATGGATATTCCAAATGACCTAGCAAAATACTTGTAAACTATTATTGTTATTACCTTCTTCTTATCTTTGTCGACCTTATCCAAAGTTGTTAGAATGTAGCTGCTTATTTAAAAACGAATAGAAGTATTACCAACCAAACAAACCTAATAGTTAAAAGGATGCTAGAGATACTTACATCATATAGCTTGGCCACGATATGAGCCTTGTTACAACCGCCAACCTTATCGACATCCTTCTTCGTGATCTTTTTGTCTTTAGGAAGAATAATGCCTTCCATCAAAGTTAAAGATTTCGTCTTGTTGCCTAAGGTCGAGTCGGTATGTAAGATGGTGTAGCTCCAACATAAGACAAAGTATGCACTAACCTTTATGTTAGGGACAAATTTGGTACTATTGATGCTAAGAGCTTTGTTGCGTATGGCCTCCTTTGTCCTTTCATCCAACTCTTTGAACTTCTTGGCAGGGGGTTAGCCGATAAATTCCTTCCCACTCCTCTTATTAGTACTCGGCATAGCCTCCATCATAAGTGATGACCCTTTAGCAGTTGTGGTAGCTATGGCCACATTTTAGGGTTGGGTTTATTAGCCACCCTTTCTCAACTGTATAACATATGGGGCATTCTTAATAGGAGGTGCCTTGATATGAGCAGCTTCAGCCAACCCAGGTTCTTGGTCCCTTTCTACTTCTCAACCGGTTGAGAGGTCTTCTTTTAGGCCACCACCTGCTTTACTGCACCCTCCTTTGCTGCTTTCTTGATAATAGCTGGCCAAGTGGTAGTAATAGTGGTAGCCATACGCTTATCAGCCTTTGACTTCTTGGCCTTTGCTTAGGCCAATAGCTTGGCAAGATTCACCTTACCAACACTCATATCTACAATATGAAGTAGACATATTAATATTAATGGAAGGAAAAAGAACAAACTTACATTCTCCATACCAAGTAAGGCTTAAAGGCAACAATTCTTCCCTCAAGTGACGAGAACAACTTTCCTCTTGTAGCTATACTCGGCACAATGGTTACTCATTAGCGTACCTTCCTTCTTGGAAAAGATTATCTCTCTGTTATCATAACGCCTTATTATTCTCTCAGCATCCCTAAACAACATTTTGTTCTTCCTCCTTTCTTGGATTTTCTTTATCGTAGTAGCATCATTTGGCATCAACTCTATGTCCTTAGTGCAAATTAGCTCGGTTTATTGAGTCCAAAAATCTAAGTCCTCATCTAAAATAATAAACATGAATTTATCATGCTATTTATGGATCTTAGACTCCAACCTATCCATGAACTTCCGCCCATGCCTTACAGCAACAAAGTACCAACCATCAGGTTACCTCCTAATTGTAAAGAAGTATTGAAACAGTTAAGGCATAACCCTAACTTCAACCTCTTCATAGATTATTTCGAAAGTTGCTAGAAGCCAATATGTATCTAGTGAAAACATACTCGGCGTAACTCGGAAATAATTGAAGAATTGCTTGATGAATGTCGAGAAAAGGAAGTGCAGTCTAAAATCAAGATACTTGAGATAGATTTGTAACTCGTGCTCCCTTAAAAAACATCCTCTTTCCTCTTCTCTCGACCTCCTAATATTTCATACCCCTGGAAGGTCTTGCTAATACTTATTATATTTCGAAACAATGACCCTATGAGAAATACTATCAGCTCCATCTAGCAAATCATAGAAGTAAACTATATTATTATACAAAAACCTAGCTACAGATCTTCCCTCCTTATCATCTAGGTAGGTATCTACTATAAAGGAATTGATTTGGGCAAGTTTGTCCCATCGCTCCACTACACTATTGGCCAAACTACCTAAAGAACATACCGTCTCACTCC
The DNA here is from genome assembly GCA_024138015.1 of Lumnitzera littorea. Lineage (NCBI taxonomy): Eukaryota > Viridiplantae > Streptophyta > Magnoliopsida > Myrtales > Combretaceae > Lumnitzera > Lumnitzera littorea. Next base: position 99,250,148 of record JAMXBB010000008.1, read on the forward strand.
TTTTTTTTGGGCCGGGGGGGGTGGTGATTACATTACAAACCATACCTGATTGATTATAAATTCATAAAGTTTAAAGAGTTTGAGGTTAAAGATGAAATATCAAAAGTAAGAGAAATCTTATGAATGCGATTGTAAAGTCTGATTCTACTATCGAAAAACTCTTAAATACTTTATTGGAAATGACCTATCATTTAGAAGATGGCACGAAATACTGACATGTGTTTTGAGACAGAAATCTAACAGTTGTGAAGTCTTTAACAGTTATTAAGGCTATGGCATAATGATGACCAAGGTGATAGGTGTTATACCTTCTACTTTTTCGTCTATTGATAGGTAGGAAAATGAAAATCGTAACTTTTCAATTACGATGCAATTGATCTTCCTTCCTACCTTACTTGACATCTAAGGAACTGCTCGTCACTTGGCCTTCAGTGTACTAAATGTTACTCCCTTTGTTGAATACTCGAATTTAGGAGTTAGGGGGCAAATGTTGATAGTCAATTTTCATTTACTTAGCATGTCAAGTGTTGATGGTTAAAGTTCCACTTGCTTATCCATTTGACTTCAGACAGAATGATTACCCTACATTCTTGGCATCTCACTAAGTAACATAGATCCATTCCTAATTTAAATTTATGGGAAGTGGCATGAACAATTATCACTAGCACAATTATATTACATAATTGCTTACTCTCCTTATATTTCAGGGAATGTATCTAATCAAGAGGCTTTCACATATCCTGATAGTAATTCCGATTACTGTTACTTTAGGCATGACATTTGCTTATAAATATGGGAAAGAAACACTGTAAGTGAATTTGATAACTCTAGACCACTCACTTAACTTTTCTTACTCTCATTGGAATTGCATGTTCTTTGATAACATACTCATTTATAGTATTACATTGGAATTACATGTGGCACATTTAACTATTGTATTGCAAATCTTAACTGAAAATACATTATTTCTTAGGAAGAGTTAATGTGCTTTGGGGTTACTACTATAGAGTATTTAGGTCACATTATAAGTCAGGGGTATGTTTGATCAGAACCAAGTAAGGTGGAAGCTATCTAAGAGTGGCCTCAGCTAGAAAATATCAAGCAATTGCAAGTAGTTTTAAGCTTATCTAGATACTACAGACGATTTGTCAAAAGCCATGTTAGATGTACTGTTGACTAATATGTTGCAACAAGACAAATTTCAATGGACAAATGAGGCTTTAGAAGCATTCAATAGACTTAAGCATACTTTAGTTAATCTTCCCATACTTAATTTGCTAGATTTTTCAAAGAAATTTATTGTGGAGACTGACACTTCTAGTAATGGGGTGGGTGTTGTATTATTATAGGAAGGACATCCTATTTCTTATAGTGAAACAATGAAGAAATGATGACAGTATCTCTTAAGTGTACATTTTAGTATCAAGACAAACCATAAAAGCATTAAAGAGTTATCGACACAAGTTATCTCACCCCTAAATAACACAAGTATTTGACTAAGTTATTAAGGTATGACTACAATTTTGTATAAGTCAAGATAAGAGAATGTAGTGGTGGATTCTTTATCTAAGCAGCATGATGCCTCATTTTTTGCTATTACAATGCCATGTTTTAATATTGTTAAACAGTTGAAAGCTAAATATACTAGAATTCTAACCTTTCAAAAGGTAATCAGGGATGTATCTGAAGGACTTCCATTAAAGTGGCTAGTATAGTGGCATAATGGTCTTCTTTATTACCAACATCATTTATTCTTGGTGCTTACTTTACAATCAATACCTCAATTGCTTACTAAATACCATTGCACTCTTACATCTGACCATGTTGGAGTTCTCAAGACTTATAAGAGATTGATGGTAGATTTTTATTAGGAAGGGATGAAACATGATGTTGAAGTCTTTATTAATAGGTATGCAGTATGCCAATATACTAAGCATATTTCTAGACATCCAACAAGGCTCTTACATCCTCTCCCTATTCCAGATTAGGTATAGGAGGATATTTCTATGGATTTCATTACATGCTTGCTTAAATCTGAAGGTTATATAGTTATTATGGTTGTAGTTGATAGGCTCTCTAAATATTATCATTTAGGAGCCTTGGATACTCATTTTAATGCTACTAAGGTTGCTCATTTGTTTCTACACATGGTTGTTAAGCATCATAGGTTTCTAAGATCTATCATGTTGAATAGAGATATTATCTTTCTGAGTAGATTCTAGAAGGAGTTGTTTTCTTTGAGTGATACTAAGTTAAATATGAGCAGTGCCTACCATCCACAAAGTGATGGTCAAACTGAAGTCTTAAATAGAGTAATTCAATAGCATTTGAAGGGTTTGTTGTGGATAAGCCAAAAGAATGAGTGAAGTTTTTACCATAGGCTAAATTGTCTTATAACACTTCTTTTCATTGGGGGACTAGGATTACTCCATTTGAAGTGGTTTATGGACGTAAACCTCCAACCTTAGTTCACTATCTAAATGGTACTTCTTTAGTGGAAGCGGTAGATACTGAATTGTCTATTAGGGAAGATGTGTTAGAGTTGCTTAAATATAATTTAAAAAAGGCCCAGAAGCACATGAAGCTTTATGTGAACAAGTTAAGGATTGATGTGAAGTTTGAAGTAGGGGACCGTGTATTTATTAAGCTTTAGCCCTATAAATAGCTAAGCTTAGCATAGTAGGGACATCATAAGCTGCCCAAGTACTATAGACCTCTTCCTATTACTAAATGAGTAGGAAATTGTACATATGAACTTTAGTTGCCCTCATACATACAAATTCACAAATGTTTTTAATGTTTCTATACTCAAATTGGTTAAGGGTTCTCACATTCCCTCACTAGATCTTTCACCAGATGCTTTAAACAACCATCCATTAGTCTAACCTTTGTCAATTTTAGCTACATAACAGGGACTTTGGGTGCCTTGAAACTTGGTGCAATAACAAGGGTTGCTACAAGGGGATGCCTCATGGGAAGATTATCACTTGTTTATAGAGTTATATTCTGACTTTGACCTTGTGGAAAAGGTCATTGTTCAAGACTTAGGGGAGGACGTTATGATCAATAGACAAAGAATGTCAAAGAGACCCGAAAAGTTTAGAGATTTCATAATGGAGAAGGCATTGATTATAAAATAAACAGTAATTGTTGTAATAAGTAACTAGTTTGTACTTAAATAATAGCATATGTAATAAATTGTAACTAGAAGTACTAGAATCATAATAGAACTAGGCCTAACTAATAGATCTATACAAATGTGTATAAAAAGAAGATGGAAATAATAATAGTAACACAAGTTACGATCACAAAAGTTGAGAGTTTTCCTCTCTTATATGGTATCCTTCGTTATTTTACTTCGATTCATTAGTATTCACTTAAAAGAAATTATTTCTCTTATTTCACCTAAAACTATTTACAAGCATAATACTCACATAAATTTTAAAACATCTAAATGTTGAACAATTACATAAAACTACAATGTATAGTATGTTTATATAATTAAATGATAACATTTACCTTGATTTTTCAACTTATATTATTAATATATTAATTTTAGTAATCTTTTATGAAAATATTAAAGACAAGTTCTTTGTTTATATTTGTTTAGTTCATGTATTTATGAACAACAATATGTTAAATCGTATATGTACATAAGTGCTTAAGTAGTATGTATGTAAGAACGAATATTGCATTACTATTTAGTATATACTATCCATATAACCAATAATAATTGCTTATGATTGAAAGAGAGAGAGTGTATAAATCTGACACGAAGTCAACTAGATGCTATAATGACCCTATAGTGAGCATAGTACGATAACCTTAAAATTTTCATATCACGTGTGTACCCATGGTATGAAAATCACCTTGCAAGTCAAAGGTACAAGACTTTAACAAATTATTTGCTATTCATACTTAATTATATTACATATAAGTAGTTTATTTAATAAATAGTTATGGATACCCAATTAGTCTACAATCCATCAGAACCATAGATAATTGGTATCCCTTACTAAATAATAAAATACGGTAGATGATTCTTAAAATTTTCTAAAACTTACTAAAGACGCTAAAACTTAACTAAGAGGTTATTCATTATACTAAATGTCCTAAATCAACTACACAAATCCTTTTCTAATTCTAATTTTTCATTTTATCACTCAAGGGTAACGCAACATTTGGTAAATAGCTCAATCCCAATTATCAAACAATGTACAAGGGAAAAATTGTTGGGGAGTAAGCTATATAAGCTTAGTGAGCTATTCCTCTTACCATGCCTTCAAGCAACAATAATTTACAATCATATGAATGTATGAAACAAGCAGTATGCCAAACAAGTATATACAGTGACCTAAGAACTACATACAACTCAGAATTCCACCCTTTGTAGTTAAGGTTAGAGATTATTAACCGACACAAATCATCAACTGAGTTCTAACACCTAGGTTTTTATCCATAAATTGTACCAATGTGCTACATACACACACACACACTTTACTTTAAAAAAATCAAACTTTTCAAAACTCAAAAATCCTAAGACTAGCAGTATGATGGCCTCAACAATCCATGTCACTTACCCTAAAGTAGAAGTTACAAGATATTGCTTTTAGCCATACGGTTAACGTCTCCTAGTGCCTAACAAACCAATATGCCAGTATAAGGACTCAATAAATATGGCACTGTAATGTACTCTAAAATAATCCCTTCAAGAGCTCCTACTCCTATGAACCCCTTCCCACCTTCCGCGTAAGGTAGCAGTCGATATAGATAGAATGCAATATCATGATATGCATGATACAATTAGTTATTAGCCAAATAGATGTTAGGTTGATTAATTTAAGTAACCAACCAATCAATACATATAAACACCAATCCTATAGGTATCTATCATGCAAGCAGCTTCCAATTCTTATAATATCATCAAGTAATTTAGCATCCAAATAACACCACATATGTATATTCCCAACCCCACATGCAACTAACTGCAAGCACATTCAAACATGGAGTCATTGAGAGTTATTCACTTAGCCATATCTACTAATCGTAGTGGTTAAGTGGCAAGTCATCCTCAAAATTGGTGTCACTTAATCATAATAAATCAGGAAAATAAGAATTTAGCACTTTATGGTTTTATCCTATTTAACCTATTAGGTTTATTTCCTTCATATTACCACCTATTCTCATATTTTTCCCCATTAAACTAATTTCTTCAATCATGTGTAACTTTTTCATTTTAAATCTAATTTTTATGATTTTATAATCAATTTTTATCATTTTTTAATGTACTTCCATATGGTGTGGTGAATTTAAAGAGATAGGACTTGCATTCTAGCATGCTGACTAGAACAGTAGCAAGTCTTCTAATTATGTTCCTTCTTGGCCTTGTTTGATATTATTGGGCTTTCATTTTGTAGGTTTGCTTAATTATTGGGCCTTATTATTCCTAGATGTTCATTTTCTTAAAATTTCGCATTCATTTTCGACTTGGTCCCATCTTTAATTCTATAAGCTTTTAAGTAGGTCCTTATGCCATATATGGGCTCAGTTTTTGAAGTAGGCTTACTAAGTCCCTTGAAGGGCTCAAGGAATTCTTTAATAGGCTCTTTTTAAGTATTTTGAACACCTCTTGGTGTTGCCCAAGATGGTTCATCTTGGTTTTGGGTTTGATTATAGTCTTTTAGCCCAATTAAGTGTTTTAAGTCTTCTATCTCCATCCTACTAGCATTGTTTAGGTCTTTAACTCATCTTGATACATTTTTAAGGGTATTTTATATTCTATATAGGTCTAATGAGTCAAAGTTTAGGGCTCTAGAGTCAATTCCTTAACTCTTCTCCTTAGTTTTTTTTTTTAGCCTATTTACCAACTTAAGGCCTTAATCTAACTTATTTCTCAACGTAATACTTGTTTTGCTTTAGTTTTGGCTCCTTATTAGTTGATTTATTTCACATGACACATGTATATAATTTGGTATATGAGGCATCCAAGGGGGTGAGGGGAATATGTAAGGTTTTTTGTTGTATCTTCCCTCATTAAAACTTCATATTCATGGTATACCAATACTCAAATGTTCTTTTATGTATGAACACACTACAACAAGTTAGGAAAAACACTACTAAAGCTATTGTATAGCCATGTCCAATGATCAAATAAAAGGATCTTAGCTTTATTTTAATATTTTTTACAAATTACAAGTCATTCCTACATTATTTCCAAGCATACGATTACTCCTTGCTAAATATCATGAACATAGCTACTAGGACTTTAACTTTGCAAGGTGACTTCATGAAAACTACCACTTATTTGTCTTAAAGGACTCCTAACATGCTAGAAAACATTACATGAAAGGAAAGGAAGAAATCTATACATGAATATCCTTAGGTCACATAGGAGTAAAGAGAACTTTACTTAGTGAATATCTATGGCGCCCCACTAAAGTGATCTTCTTGTCCTTGCCTTAGTTTTTGACACTTGATATTTCCTTGGCCTTTTGAACCTTTGATAAGCTATGAAGCTTATAGTGTGAAGGTAATTTGGTGCTCTTTTAGGGTGGACTAAGCTTAAGTGATATTTATGTAAGAGGATTTGGGGGATCCAACAGTAAGAATGAGGGTATGATATGGGGTGTATGGGTGAGGCTTAGTTTAGTGGTTGATAGGGGCGATTGGGGTGTATTTGCTCTTGAAATTCAAGTGTTGTGTAATTGGTAAAATGAAGGAAACATAAAAGGGGTAGGGCAGATGGTGAAATAGCTGGTTGTAAGGTTTGTTGGAAGTCTTCTTTTGGCTTATCATTTGATGGTTACATTAAGGCAAGGGTAGATGGAAGTGATTGGTCCTTTGAGGATCCCTATGGTTAGTCATTTGTGTGTTTTTTCCTTACAAGAGAGAAATGAAATGATGGCCATATTAGGGATTCTAAAATTGGCACCTAGGGGTGGATGAGGGTAGCTTGTGTAGTCCTCTTATTTCTTCTTCTGGTTTGATGAACAAGTTAGTTGTAACACCCTTCTATTAGTGGTAAGACTTGCCTAGCTAAGTGTGAGGTTAACTCACTTCACATGGGGATTTGTCTAACTTATTTCCCACTTGGTTGGTTTATCAAAGTCATGTATAGGCCCTTCCTCCATCCAATTTGTTAAATTGTTGAGGTTTGATTTATTAACCTAAGTGAAAATTTTGAAACTTAGCTTTTGGCTTCTCTATTTATCTAGTTCATTTTGAGATTGGTTCTAGGTTTTCAAGTTCAATTAAGGCTTCAATAGGTTTAAGGTTTTTGATTCTTCATATTAAGGTTTACAATAAGTTTAAGACTTTTATTATGTTTAGGGTTTAGAGTTTTAGTAAATCGTAGAGATCTTATTAAGTTCAAGTTTTAGGGTTTTGAGTCTTCAATTAAAGTGTGAGCATTTTCAATTCCCCGTTTTAGGATATTTGCATTCATTTGCAATTAGGAAATTTAAGCGTGTATACATAGATATATATATTTAATTTGAGTTTTAAGTTAGTTGAGCCTTAGGAACATCTTAAGAGGACTTAAGCTCTATTTAATCCATTGCCTAAATTTATAGGGTTTATAGTAAGGATATATTTTCCTTAATTTAATGTTTTAATTGGTTTGATTTAAATCAATTGGTGTTCTACAATACATCATACATAAAAGAAAATTATACGTGCATATGTTTAGCAAAATACATATTCATCAAGGTAATTTCTTAGTTTTATAAATTTTACCCGCTAGATAGCTTAATTTAGTTAGTTACTATTATTTAATAACATCTTTAATCATTTGATATTAAATTTGCATGATTCAAAAATATGTAGAATCAATTTATTAATTTAATATTTTAATTGGTTCGATTTTAACATAATTGATATAATACGACATATCTTATAAATAATGGTATGCAAAAGGAAAATTACACATATATGGTACAATTCATACTCGTAAGGGAGAATTTGTAATTTCATTAATTTTACTTTCTACTAGCTTAATTTAGTTAGTTGCTATTACTTAAGGTCTCTCTAATTACTATGTTAAATCTATTCAATCAAGATTACATTATTCACATACAAATATAGGTGTTACTTTTATAAGAGTAGGGGTGAAATAGTAATTTTATTAATTGGATTATTTTAAATGGTTTGATTTAGCTAATCATTATTATTTAGGAATATTTTTAATTGATTAATATTGAATTTTTATGATTTTATGAAATTTGAGCTTAATTTACCGTTTTAGCATTTTCTTTACGTTTAAGATTTAATTTAGAATTTAAAATTTTCATATGCGATTGAGGTTTTTGAACTTTGTATTGAATTTTGCGGGTTTGTTTTAAGGTTTTGTTAAAAGTTTTTATTGGTTTTAATTTCTTTGATCTCCTAAGCATTAGAGTTTACCTATCAGTACTTAAGGTCAATGATGTATCTAAAACGCAAAATTTGTAGGGTTTATAAATGCTTTGGAGTTTAATGGAGATGGTAGAGCTAAATTTGTGATTACGGTGCCACTAATAGAATATAACTAATAAAACTCATGCAATATGTAAATATTGGCTTAGAATATTAATAAAAAGAAAAATTTTATTTAAAAATATGATAGTTAATATCTTAAAAACATATAATTAAATAAAAATAAATATATTATAACATTATGAAACTTGATTGCCTTTCATAAAATAGTATGTTATTTTTAAATAGTCATAACATTTAAATATATATTAAAATATTATATGTGAGAAGAATTGTGTTATTTAGCATTATATTAGGTTTTTTTTTTTCATTTTTCTTTTAGCTAGCAAAATCAGTTGCAATATTTTAAAGTTTCATCATTTACTTAAAAGGAAGTGCTTCTTAAATAAAAGAAATTTTGTTTTTTTTTTTTTTATTGTTTACCTCTTCAATGTTACCATTTTCCAATTAAACCTCTTCGATTTTTCTTTTCTTCGTAATAGTAATTATTGATGTTAACTTCTAGTTATCATTTTTTCTCAAAATCGCCATGCATTATATTCAACAATTCCCTCATTTATTTTGATGAGACTAGTCCCACTATCCATCCTATCATTCATTTCTGTTTTATTAAATATAAAATATTGAATTCACAATTTATTCAATAATTCAAATTTGAAAAAGTACAAAATCAAGGAGGTAGGATCGATCCCTTAAAAAATAGGAGCAAGATTATAGAAAAATCTATATTATAATATTTAATTTTAGGATATTTTATTATTTACACCGCTTTAATACAAGGAAACTTCTATGATCTCGTCTATTATTTTGACGGAATCAATCTAACCATTCATTTAATATTTAATAGATCTAAATAATTGACAACATCATCAGTTTAATAGTTTAAATCTAATAGATATTAAATCAACGGTATGATAAAAGGTGATACCAGTCTTATAAAAATAATAGACGGGACCATAAAAAAATCCTCAATACAAATACATTTTTGTAAATGCCTTTTTAAGGAAGAGTTATATCATTTTTTTAGATTATGAAAAGAGTTGCAACCTTTAATTAGTTTAATATAAAATGACATAATTTTAGAGAGAATCTATGATTTTATCCATATTTTTTAAAAGATCGATCCCACTTTTTATTTAACCTTTATTTTAATATTAATTAAATCTAAGCCATTGAAAATATAATTAGTTTAATACTTAAAGATCTAAAATATTGATGTTCATATAATGATATTTTATAAAATTTCAATCACAATAAATATGGAAGAGTTCAAACAAATTCTATGACTCTGCTTTCAACGGCATTTACTCCCCAATGTCGCTGTATGTCCTTCGGCGTATTCAATTAAAATTCCAGTGCCTATGTCGTACGGAAAACGACACGCAAGTCCCCTCCCACCCCTAGAAAATTAAATTAAAAATAAAAAATAAAAAAGGAGCACGACACGGCAATTCGAAAGTCTTATTTTGCTGCTGATGCAGGTCCTCTTTCCACGTGAAAACTCATTCCCTCTCTACGACCCTCCCACCCCTAGAAAATAAAATTCAAAAAAAAGGAACACGACATGACAAGTCGAAAATCTTATTTTGCTGGTGATGCAAGTTCTCGTTCCACGGGAAAACTCATTCCCTCTTTACGAACCACCCTCCCCCACCCTAGAAAATCCCCGAGGTCGCTGTATGTTCTTCGGTGTATTCAATTGCAATTCCAGTGTCTAAGTCGCAGTGAAAACGACGCGCAATTCGCCCCATCCCTAGAAAATACAATAAAAAAAGAACACGACACAGCAATTCGACAGCCTTACCGTCCTGGTGATGCAAGCTCATTCCCTCTCTACGACGTAAGGACACGAAAAGGTAGATGTAATCCATTACATATTAATAAAATATATATTTAATTAATATTAATAAAATTTTAATACATAAAAATATCAACCTATTATTATTAATGTACATTTAATTATTATTATAACATATCCATTATTTATTGAAACCCGTAATGTATTAATAATAATAAATCTTTTCTTATAAGAGACAAAAGTTACTAAATATTATATTTAATCGAATTTTTATTTTTTAAATTACTATTTTCATTATGTTGAAAAATGTAATGAGAAAAAATACTCATTGAACAAATAATACAACTATAAAATAATTAAAAGTGGACTAGTAAATTTGATAAATGAAATCCTAATATAAAATTTGATAGCAATAAATTTTAGGTAAAAAAATTATAAAAAATACCCCCAAGTTCTGGTGGTGTTTTCGACACTATCCTAAACAATTAAGAAGGAGTCTAATAATGTAAAAGTTAGCATATATATATATATATATATAATATGCATACATATATATACACAAATGATACATGAAAAGGCAGATTTTTCTATAATTATATCTTTATTTTATACAGAATCAATTTCACATTTATTTAATTTTTAATTTATACTACTTTAAATTTGAACTATTGAATAAACTATAAATTGAATCGTTAAGATTTTAAAAAATAAAAATAAATGATGAGATAAAAAATAAAACTGTTCCATCAAAATAGAAAACATGATCATAGAATCCCTCAAAGGTATAACAAAACATATAATAACATAATTACGGCTCCTTATTAAAGAAAATGGGAATTACCTATGACCTTTAAGGGAAAGAATAATTTATCCATGACCAGTAAATGAACCGGTATGATTGACATGTATAAATAGGAAGCTCATCAGTTAACAAGAAATGGATAATAATGACGTAATTTAAAAGGTAATAGAATTAAAACCTCCTAAAATAGGTATCATTTAAAACCTATCTACAACGGGATAGATAAAACTTAGGCTCTTTCTTATAAACTGCTCTAGCAAATTTCTATTGCTGCAATAAATAGGTAAGTATTCTAAACTTTCAAATTTCTTAGAATTCAAGTCTTAAAACCCTAGTGCATATTTGGATTTTGAAATGGAATAAGATAGAAATATATTTGTAATTTTGGGGATATAAAATGAAAAAACCATAGTTATTCTTATTACTTTATTTAATTGCACTTAAAATGATATAAGCAATAAATTAGAAATATACCTAACAAAGTAAGTAAAGTAATAGGGGCTTCGTAGCAACTTTCTTTCTACAGGACACCAAAGAACAGACATTTAGTCAATAGGAGAATGAAAATAGTAAAAGACGAGTTAATTTGCCGAAGCATACCTTAACTAACTATTTTCAATAAAAAAATTTATATATAAGTTCTTTATATTCAATAAAAAAAATTATATTTATATATAAGCTCTTTATATTCATAATTTTGTGCTATCATGAGCGTCAAAAATAAAATTGAAAGCACTCTTTTAGTTCTAGTTAGAGATGAGACTGAATTGATCTTAGATACCAACTTATGTAAAAATAAGTAGTACATATAAACATAGTAGATAAATTAGTCATTTATATAGTAATAACTTGTTTTATATCTGTTGAAGGCCATTTGCAATAATAGCGATTATAAAGGAGTTGTTATCCAATACCACTATTATGAAATCAACCAAACTTGCTATAGGATTTAAAATTTAAAATTTATGATTTATGTTATTATAAAACACTAGTAAGCCCTAAGGTAAAGGATTACTTTAGTTGAATACAAGAATAAGAAACTTGAATCCTACCAAGAGTCTTCACTTAGAAATCATGAGGAAATTTAAACCAAGGATAAATTTAAAGGAAGCTATAATAAAGCATTAGGTTATGGCCATGAATGAATCCAAGGGGAGGGAAGGAAGTCCTAACCCCCATCCCTTAGTTTAGGAAAAATTCATTATAAAAATTTAATAAAAAAAAATTGTACATGTTTTATGTATAATCATTGCTACCATTATTGGATCATTAGAATCCACCACCATCAATCTACTTTTATAAATCTGATGAATCAATAGAGATTGTGGCAATTGGGATATTACTTTGTTAGTAGTTTTCTTTAAATAAGCGGTTCTATTTTATTTATTCATTTTTTCCTTTTTATTTTTATTGCCATCCTTTATATGGGAATATGTTATTACTTAAATGGGATTGTGTCATTCCTTCTATGCGATCTTTTACACTCGTCAGATGGTTGAATTTTACTTTTGTAGGAGAAATCATTTTATCCCTTGCATGGTACAGTTTGATATTCGAAAGGATGTACTAGTCTATCCAATTGGGTTACCATGCCTCCAACCCTTTGTCTATGAGTTCTTTTATATCATTTGTTTTGATTAATGTATCATTCTCTTATTAAATGAAGTTCTTCTTTTAGGTCCCATAGAAAAAAACCTCATATATATATTTTGATAAGTGAAATTTTAATTGGATATGAAATTTTGATAATTTCAAACTTTATGCATAAAATTGAAAAATCATGTAATGTTTGGATAGTGACTTTTGCATTATTGCTATATAACATGCAGCTAAATTATCAAATAACCTATAAAAAAATAATAACAATAGTAAGGATAGCAATTATTATTTTATATAATAAACAAAAATGCTTAGACCAAGGATGGGGGCTCCTTTGGCCTCACAATACATCCTCATTTTCCATATGTATGTATGTTTGTATATATAATACTACGTTTGGTATGTAAGAATGGATTAACATAAAATTGACGATTTTAGCTTTTATTTCCTTCCCTTATATTTGAAAGGGCATTTAAAAGTCGAAATTGGCAATTCCAACTTGAAAGAGAAATTCAATGCAACCTTTTTAAAGATAGAATCGGTGATTCTATTTCTCCTTTATTTATTATTATTAACCAAATTACTTATTTAACCTTTAATTTAATTATGATATTTAATATTTAAAGGTAGTTTTTGTAATTATTACTATATAAATATTTAATTTAATTCCATTTTATTAACATTTCCAAATATGGAAAAGGATTTTCGATTCTACTCCTCATTCCATTCCATTTTAATTGGTTCCATTCCAAAACATTCATGTGTACTAAACGTAATATAACTACATATTTTATAGATGTTAACAAATGATGCACCTGTACATTATGAGTATAAAAATAATATTAATATTTTATTAGATAATGAGTATTTGAGGTAACATTATATTGTTATGGAAGCATGGTTTAAATATAAATAACTTTAAAAATAATATTAAATTTGTAATCTCGTGTATAATTTCTTTGAGAAAAAAAGGGTGTAGTAAAGATCACCTGAATTATTGTTTGGGAAATGGATAGCCAATCTTAGCATGTGATGAAGGTCACCTAAGGTCATGAATAGAAATAACTAGGCAGGATTCACTGTCATCGGAGGTAACATTAGCCGGTAACATCATTGTGTCAAACAAAGAAAATCGAACCCGATCTATCTTGTTGAATGACTAATATTTATACCATTATAATACAACAATTTTTGTAAATATATATATTTATTAGATGAATGGCGATTAGCAAATTTAATTTAGTTCAACAAGTTGTCTTGAGCAACTATGATTTTTTGTTGATGTACTATAGCACTTGTCTTATTTATTTACTTGTAGATTTAGGAAGTTCGGTTAGTTATACTCCTGTTATACAGCTAGCATTAACACAACTGAATAGTTACTTCATAAGTAGTAACAATCAACTAATATGAATAGACATATTGAGTAACATAACAATCACTCTTCAATTCTTATACTTTTCATATTCCATAGCTAATACAATTCTCTCTATTTTTGAAGTTTTCTTTACAAATTCATATGCTATGCTTGTGGTTTAAGGAAATTATGAATAGGAGATTAGGAAAGATTCTAAATCCACATGGTATCAAAGCAAATTCGCCTAGGTATTCACATTTCTTTATATGATTTGTAAGTAATTTTTCGATTGTTCTCTTATGGCATTAGTCAAATGGAATTCTTTAGATCCTTTTTATGTCTCTAACTTAGATAATACTAACATGATGTTAGGAAATGTAGTTTTCAATAGTAAGAATTTCATAGCATGGAGCTAAACTAAACATCAATTTCATTGATGGATTGTTTGTAAAACCTAGGATAACTCTCTAGATTTGGTTAAAAGGCTTAGATGTGACTATATGGTATGATCTTGGCTTTTAAACTCGATGAATGTGGAAATGTCACCAAATTACTTGTATGTTCAATCCACTCGTGAGCTTTGGGTAGATATAGAAGAGCAATATGAAGAGCAATAGGAATCTTAGTTTTATACAGATTTCATTCAAGGATAAAAGAAGTGATTCAAATTTTGAAACTTTTGAACAATAAATAACAACTTCAAATGTTTATGATGACTACATAAGTGTAGGTCTTGATCAGGAGGCTCTGGTTCATAAAGTTTGTTAAGAGATAGTACCCATGTTCATGAACAAAGCAATCATGGAGGATCATAATACTGCAACGATCAACATGGTTCAAGCTGTAGGTAAGTTTCACTTATCTAGAATAGTTTCTTCACAACATAGTTAGTTGATAGCAACCAGTATAGGTATAAATACATAGTTACTAGATACGGGACCAACTGATCATATGACTCCCTATTCAAATTTGTTCATACAAAAACAATGTCTATATAAACCTATACTAGTTAGATTAACAAATGGCACTCATAAATCTATTAGCATGATTGGTACTTATTGCAAACTGTGACTAAGAACAAACAAGGCAAGTCACTGGATGGGTCCAAGCTTACAAAAAGCTCGAAAAGGTTTAATGGGAAAAGGTATGAAAGGAGCGACAATGACGAATGAAATAGTAAACAAAAATTCACAAATAGCTCTAAAGGATATGATGCACCAATGGAACTTCCGAGAACTCACGACACAATTTGATATGACGTACGAATTGGTCCACTGAGGTTACTTGCCACCTAACCTTGTTTAAGGGAAAGGATAAGAGTGATGCCCAAGGAAAAAGTTACTCAAAGTGTATTAAAAATAATCTATTTTCTACAGCTACAAGTATAAGGGTATTTATACCCGTAAGTTAAGGCAACTTGCTCAAAAGGGAAAAGATAAAAAGGATATTTCCTAAGAAGGTAATTTACATGATACAAAAGGGTAAAAATGAATATATAAAAAAAACAATCATTGGTGCAACAAATTCTACATATAATATTGTATACATAGTGATGGTACATTGGCGAGATTGTTAGGAGATATAGACAAAAAGTATAGATAGATGGCTTTATCTAAGCAAGGGTAGTTTAGTCAGTCTGATCTCTCTCTCTTAGCTTCCCGGTATGGACAATGTCAAGTAAATGGTCAACTTAGTGCTAAAGAGTAATCATTAACTCGGCATACTATAGAATACTAGGCGGTCATATGACCTGGCATTAAAGGTGACTCGGTAAGGAAGTATTTAACCTCGGTAGGTGTTTAGAATAGAAGGATTCATCATGCTAGCTCCTCTAGTCCTCAAGCTCGGCTGTGGGTCAGAGATCCAATAGCTTGATTCCCATCATTCCTTCCGGGTTGTTTTAGATTTAAGATCAAATCCGAATGGTGTTCGCTTAATTCTCCATCAAGGTGATATGGATTAAGGTTGGCAATGTTAAAGGCGTCAGAAACCCCATAGTCCTCAAGTAGTTCTAACCTATAGGCATTGTTACTGATTTTCTAGAGGATTTTGAAGGGTTCTTCTGCTTTCGTAGATAATTTGTTCTTCTTCATTTTTAGGAACCATTCCTTACTGAAGTATAGCCATACCAGGTCTCCCGACTAAAATTTGTTAGTTAACTTATCCTTGGTCTTTTTTTCCGCATTCTTCTAGCAGCTTAGTCGATGTACCGAGTGACCTTGTTATAGATGTGCTGAAGAGATTGTGCTTTGGCCGAGGTGTTAGGGTCTTCTTGCACAAGTACTGGTACAGGGGCATGGTCAAAGAGTAACTCGGGATTGAAACCATAAACCACCTTGAAGGGAGTTTGCTTCATGGTGTCTTGTACAGTTCAATTACAAGCGAACTCGACTACTGGTAATCAATCGTCCCAATCAGCCACGTTCTTGCCTACTACAACTTGAAGAAGCGACCCTAAAGTATGATTAACTACCTTTGTTTGGCTATCGTTTTGGGGGTAACATAAGGTACTAAAGAGTAATTTGGTTCCCAATCGATGCTACAAGGTTTTTTTAGAAATGGCTCAAGAACTTCGAGTCTCTATCGAAGATTACACTTCTCGGTATGCCGTGTATCTGCACAATCTCCTGTAAGAAAAGAAAAGCAAAAGCTGAAGCGTCGTTAGTTTTGGTGCAGGGCATGAGGTTTGCCATCTTATTGAACCAATCGATAATAACCATTACAGAATCTTTTCCTCGAGCAATTCTTGGCAATCTGAGAACAAAGTCCATGCTTAGTTCAATCCGTGACCTCATCAGAACAGGTAGGGGCATTACTTTCCTTTGTTTAGCTTGGTACTTAGCCTTTTTGCACAAAGCACAACTTTCGATCACTTAATGCACATCTTTCCATATTCTCAACTAAAAGAATCTACCATTCAATAGTTTATAGGTCCTTCTCTTTTCGAAGTGTCCGGAGAGTCCTCCACTGTGGACTTCCCTAATTAACAATTCCCATAGGGAACAAGTCAGGTTGCACAATTTCTCACCTCGAAACAAGTAGCCATCATCTACATAATACTTGACTATTATCCTCCCATCCATGTATCATGAAATTATTGGCCCAAAGTGTGGATCTTCGGAGTACTGTTCTTTGATACTTATAAACCCAAACAACCCGGTCCGCAGTTTTGATAAAAGTGCATACCTCCTTGAAAAAGTATCTACAATTATGTTGCTCTTTTCCTGCTTGTATTTAATTACAAAATTGAATCCCTCAAGGAATTTAACCCATTTTGCTTACCGCTTTGACAACTTAGTCTGACTTCGGAGATATCTCAACGATTCATGGTTAGTATATATGACAAATTCTCTCGACAATAAGTAATGTTACCACACTTACATTGCTCAAATTAATGCTAAAAGTTTCTTGTCATATACGAAGTAGTTTAGCTATGGTCATCGAAGCTTCTCACTATGGATGGTAAGTCCTACATCAGAACAGCGCCTATTCTAACACTCGATGCATTGCATTCTAGCTTAAAAATTATGTCGAAGTCAGGTAATACTGATACCAGGGCATAGGTCAATCTCTCTTTTACGTCGGCAAAACTCCTCTCTTACCTTTCTCCCCATCGGAAGTTGGTGTTTTTCTTTGTTAGCTCAATAAATGGGGCGATGATGGTGCTAAAATTCCTAATAAACCTCCTATAAAACAAAGCCAATCCGTAGAAACTTCTTATGTTAGCACAAGTAGTAGGAGTCGACCACTCAACAATTTCTTTAATCTTCTCATCATTGACTCACAAGCCTCTTCTACTGATTAAGTACCCCAAGAATACCACTTCCTCTTAGTAGAAGCAGCATTCCTTTAAATTGCCAAATAGTCTCTCGATACAAAAGATATCTAAGACTACTCTAAGATGTTCACAGTAACTCGGCATGCCGACACTGTATATCAGGATGTCGTCAAAGTACATCACAACACATTTCCCCATGAGATGTCTCAGCACATGATTCATAAGTCTCATGAAAGTACTTAAGGCATTTGACAAGCCAAAAGGCATGACCATCTATTCATAAAGTCCATATCGAGTCTTGAACGCAGTCTTCCACTCGTTGCTTGGCTTTATGCGGATTTGATGATAGCCAGACTTAAGATCAATCTTGTTGAAAGTCTTGGCTCTACTCAGTTCATCCAACATGTCTTATAGCCTTGGGATCGGATACCTATATTTGATTGTGATTTTGTTTACAACTTGGCTGTCAACACACGCCCACCAGGTTCCATCCTTTTTTAGCACTAGAAGTGTAGGTACAGCACAAGGGCTGAGACTTTCTCTTACATAACCTCTCTCTAGCAACTCATTGACTTGTCGTTAAAGTTCAAAAGCTTGCTCGGGATTCATCTAATAAGTTAGCTTATTCGGTAGTTCAGTGTTAGGTATTAAGTCAATGCAGTGCTTTATTATTCGAGTTGGGGGCAACCCTTCAAATAACTATTTTAGGAACAAGTCAGCATATAGGTCTAGTAACTCCTTGATTTCCTAGGGAAGCTCACCTAGCTCCTTCATTTCCAATAGTCGCTTAACTAACAATAAGGTTGGCTCATTAGCATTGATGGCCTCTCGATCTTAGCTTTACTGATCACTAAAGCCTTCTTTGATCCGTATGTAAGTTTCATCTATAACTTGTTAACTTCTCCCAACAGCATCGAATTTAACGTAATATTTCGATCATCCTTCTTAAACGTATATGTGTTCTTATAATGGTCATATATAACTCTCTTATCAAACAACCACGGCCTACCTAGTAATACGTGGGAAGCACACATAGGCAACGCGTTACAGAGGATCTAGTTAGAGTAATTTCCTATAGTGATCGATAGTAACATTTGTCGAGTAACATGTAATGCTCTTTTCTCACTCAACTAGTACAATTTGTACAGCCTGAGATGTGTAATAGTCAGTAGCTTTAGTTTGGAACAAGATCAGCCGATGCCACATTGATGCAACTTCCACTATCTACAGTAAGGGCACATATCTGGTCATTCACCTGACAGATGGTATGAAACAAATTCTCTCTCTACTCCTCTTCTCGTGAAGGTTCTATACCCATCATGCGTTGGACAACCATAAGTAACTGGTTTAAGTCCTCAGGAAACACATCCTCCTCAATCAGTTCCTTCTTCGCATGTTCTTCCTCGGTTAGAACCTCCTCCTTCTCGAGTTCCTCATCCGTACTCTTTACTTTTAACTTCGAGATGTCTCCCTTAATTACCATTGTCCTTCGGTTCGGGCATTAAGCAGCCATATGTCCGAACCCTTGACACTTGAAGCACTTAATCTAGCTAATCTTCTTGCCAAACTCTTATCCCTTCTCATATGTTCCAGTCAACACAACATCCTCAAGTTAGCCTTTTTGCTCAACTCGATACTTAGCAAAGTCCGATGACTTGCTTATCTAGGTTGACTAGTCAGCATTCTAGTCATTACTCAGCTCCTTCTTTGCTTCTCTACTCATTGGGCAATCCTAATAGCTTTACCTATTGTATCAAGTCATTAGAGCTCCACAATGTTTCAAATGTCTCTTCTCAATCCAGTAATAAATCTTGAGACTGTTCGAGTTGGTGGTTCCTCCACTTCGCATCGTATCATAAGCATTTGAAATTCTTAAACATACTTATCGATAGGTCGGCCTCCTTATCTCAACTCCTAAAGCTAAATGAAAGTATCTTAGAGGCATGTTTCTAATACGAATCTATTTCTGAGCACTCTCTTCATCTCGGGCCAAGTGTTAATCTCTCGGTACCCTTTTTGTTTTCTCATGGCTTGAAAATTCTTTCACCACATAGCAACATATCTAGAGAATTCAACAACAATAATTCTTACTTTCTCATAATCCTTATATTGATAGTAATCAAACATACGCTCTACCTCCTCTTCCGAATCCAAATACTTGTTAGCATTCCTAGATCTATTGAAACTCGGAATTTGAAGCTTCATGTGGTCGAATGCTTTGGGGACTCATACATGCTCCTCTTTAAAATACTCTTCTTCCTCCTCATTAAACTCTCTCAAGTCTATCCTTCTCCTTACTCGTCCGCGAACTCCTCCACCTTGAACTGGTCAAGCTAGGTTCTGACCTCTAATAGGTTGAGCAGCTTGTGGAGTGTTTTATGCGGCCTTAGTGGGTCAACAAGATAATGCATGAATAGCTTGGGTCAGATCTATCAAGAGGTTATCTATCTCATCAAGTCAGTGCTTTTGAGAGTCCCTTGAGATTGTTAACCATGGTGAACAACTCTATTGTCATCACCAACACTAACATTCATACTTAGGTCTATTATTTTTCCTTACAGATTCAAAACTTAAACAAACACTTTAAAAAGTGAACGGTTAATATCACAATAGTCAAATGAATACACTAACTGACTCTATTTCATACATGCAAAATAGAATATAATAAAACTTCAAGAATTAACAATGGTTCATACAAAACCTCCGCTCTAATACCAAGATGTTGTGAACTGTGATTAAGAACAAACAAGACCGGTTGCTAGATGGGTCAAAGCTTGCAAAAAGCTCGAAAAGGGTTAATGGGAAAAAGTACGAAAGGAGTGACAATGATGAATGAAACAGTAAGCAAAAACCCACGAACAGCTCCAAAGGTATGATACACCAATGAAACTTTCGATGACTCATAATACAATTTGATATGATGTACAAATTGGTCCAATAAGGTTACTCGTTACCTAACCTTGCTTAAGGGAAATAATAAGAGTGATACCAAGAGTAAACAAACAGTGTTTATGTAAGAAAGAAAGTACTCAAAGTATATTGAAGATAATCTGTTTTCTACAGCTACAAGTATAAGGGCATTTATACCTGTAAGTTAGGGCAACTTATCTAAAAGAGAAAAGACAAAAAGGACATTTCCTAAAAAAGTAATGTACATTATACAAAAAGGTAAAAATGAATATATAAGGAAAACAATCATTTATACTATAAATTCTACATATGATATTGTACATGTGGCGATGCTAAATTAGTGAGGATGTTAGGAGATGTAGACAAAAAATACGAACAGATGGCCTTATCCAAGTAGGGTGGTTTAGTCAGTCTAGTCTCTCTCTCTCTCTCATCTTCATGGCATCGACAATGTCGAGTGAATGGTCGGCTTGGTGCTAGAGAGTAATCATTAACTCAGCATACCATAGAATACTAAATGATCATACGGTACGACATTAAAGGTGACTCAGTAAGGAAGCACTTAATTTCGATAGGAGTTAGTTGGAATAGAAGGATTCATCATGCCAGCCTTTTTAGTTCTTAGGTTCGGCTGTGGGTCAAAGGTTTAGTAACTTAATTTCCATTAGTATCGTTAGGATCTTAAACTATTTAGAACTGTATAATGTGTTTCTAGTACCTAATTTTACACATAACTTGCTATCTATCAATAAACTTTTAAAGGATCAAGGATTTGTTGTAACAAACACTTGCATCTTTCAAGACTAGAAGAATAAATTTGTAGCTTCAACTGAGGTTGTAAGTAGACTTTATATTCTAGATTCTCTAATAGTTTTAGATATCCCTTTATGTGTAGCAACTACTTCAAGTTATAATAAAGCAAGTGCTAATCAGTATTAGCTTATTCATGTTAGGCTAGAGTATATATCTTTTGAAAAAATTCGTCGACTAGGACTGCATGATGTACCTTGTTTTGCTGAATTGTGTTGTGACGTTTGCAAAATTTCTAAGATTTACAAGGTTCCTTTTCCTTGAAGTGTCTCTTATTCTCAACCTGTTTTTGATCTAATACATGTAGACTTATGGGGATTGTGTAGATTGACTTCATTTACAGGAGCAAATTATTTCCTAACTATCTTAGATGATTTTAGTAGAAGCACTTGAAGTTTAATGTTAAGCAATAAAGCACAAGTTTGTTCTACTTTAGAAAAATTCTTCAAATATGTTCAAACATAATTTCATATTATTCCAAAAAATTATACAAATTGATAATGGATCTAAATTTGTTTCTCATGCTTGTAAGTCTTTGTTTAAAGAGTTTGGTATTGTACATCAAAGGAGTAAACATATTCTCCTCAGCAATACGATTATGTTGAAATTAAACATAGGCACTTACTAGACACCTCTAGGGCAATTCAACTATAAGCTAATATTCCAAAAAAGTTGTAGAGTGAATGTGTCTTAGCTGCAACATACTTGATTAATAACATGCCATCTTCTTTATTAAATTAGAAAACCCCTTATGAAATTATTTTTCAACAAAAACTAGATTTTACTCATCTTAAGACAATGGGATGTCTCTGCTTTGTTGCACATCAACCTATACCATCTGATAAACTTAAAGCAAAAGGTCTACAATGTATCTTTTTAGGATATTTACAAGGCCAAAAAGGGTACAAAATATTTTATCCATTTCTAAAAGGATATTTGGCAGTAAAGATGTGAAATTTTATGAGCAAATATGTCCTTTTAAAGAGGGGTTGAATAAGCCTTTGTCTAAACCATCTACACCCATCAATCATGCTCATTCTCATGTCACATTGTCCTCAAATGATCTTCATAATTCAACATCTTCACGGTCAGCTTCTTTTGTTGATGTTACTAATATTCCAGTAGGCAGTAGTCGATATGGTGCTCGTTGTTCTAATTGCATCAAACAACCACCTAAGTGGTTAGGTGATTATGTTCATTCTATTCACTATCTATAATAGCATCCAACTTTGCCTAACAATCACTCTATGCTTTCTAGTTTTTCTAAAAATTTTCCTTTGTTTACTAATTAGATTTTTCAAAATTTCCCCACTAACTATGTTGCTTCTTTAGCCAATGTCTTTATTGCTGATGAACCTTATTCTTACTTAGAAGCTATTAAGCATGATGAATGGATAAATGCAATGAATCAAGAGTTAGATGCTCTAGAGAAAAATGGTACTTAGGAGCTTACACAGTTACCTAAGGGTAAGAAAGCTATAGGGAACAAGTGAGTTTACAAATTAGTGGTACTAATGATTCTTCTATTTCGGCTTTAAAAGATGTATTACATTTAGAATTCACAATCAAAGATCTTGGCCATGCTAGATTCTTTCTAGACCTTAAGTTATGTCAAACTTCGTTAAGTTTGTTACTTAACTAAAGAAAGTATCTTCTTGATGTTCTTTTAGATGTAGGACTTGCTGGTGTGAAACTAGTTTCCACTTTAATGCAACCTGGCATCAAGTTTGATGCAACTTTTGGGGACTTACTTGACAATCCATCCTTTTATCACCATCTTGTAGGAAGATTGCTTCACCTAACTCTTGCATGTCCTAATAATGTGTTTGCAATTCATCATTTTAGTCAATTTTTGGCTTCTTCGCATACTCCTCATTTGTAAGGAGTTTTTCATCTTTTGAAATATTTGAAAGGCACTTCTTCTTTAGGATTATATTATTCATCTACCAATTCTTTGTCTCTTCTAGGATATTCAGATAGTGATTGGGCCTCATATCCAATCAATAAAAAGTCTGTTGGTGATTATTGTGTGTTTGTTGGCACTACTCTTATGTCTTAGAAATGCAAAAAGCAACAAATAGTTGCAATGTCTAATTCAAAAGCTGAATATAGAAGCTTAGCTTCTATGACCAAAGAACTATTTTAGTTGTAATATGTTTTGCAAGATCTTGGAGTTGTTGTCCCCTTGCCATTATCACTATGTTGTGATAATTGTTCAACTCAACTCATTGCCTATAATCCATGCCTTCACAATCGCATCAAACATGTTTCTGTTGATACTCATTTCACCAAGGATCATGTTCAAGCTAGCACTTTGAAGATTATATATGTTCCTTCTAAATTACAGTTAGCTAATTTTATTACCAAATCCATTTCTAGCTCCATACTTCAATTCATTAATACCAAGTCAGGTCTTCAAGAATCTCCAACTTGAGGGTGGATGTAAATATATATATATATTTGTTATATGAATGGTGATTATCAAATATATTTTAGTTCAACAATAGTCTTTAGTAGATGTGATGATTTTCTATGGATGTACTATAGCACTTGTCTTATTTATTCACCTGTAGATTTAACAAGTTCAGTTAGTTATATTTCTATTATACAACTAGCATTAATACAGCTGAATAGTTAGTTCATAAGCTATTACAATCAACTAGTATAAATAAGCATATTGAGTAACATAACAATCACTTTCCAATTTCTGTACTTTTTGTATTCAATAGCTAATACAATTCTCTCTGTTTCTGAAGTTTTCTTTATAGATTCCTATGCTATGCATGTGGTTTAAGGAAATTAAGAATAGGAGATTAGGAAGGATTTTAAATCTACAGTTTTGATATCAATAAAAAAAGTTTAAAGTGATTCACAAACAATAAACACAATATAGTTTTTGTTTTTTCACGCATATACTAGTTAAGAGGCAACCTCCCAATCAAAGCAAATTACGATTTCTCCTCTATCTCCCCTAAGATGGTAGCAATCAATACATGAAAATGGGATGGAAGTGGAAGGTGCTTCTTTTCAAATTCTTTGTTAAAAGTCAGACTAGCTGTTAACGTTTAAAATTTCAAAATGTATGAGAAAAGTCTATAAACCTTCTCATTACAATTATGCTATCGTTCTCTGCTTTATCATATTTTTTATTTTTTCTTAAAGGAATAAATATGAAAACTAAATTTAACTCATCAGGAAAAACTTATAATTGCCTATATAAATTCCCTTTAAGATGCTATAATAGCTACAATCATGCTACAAATGCAATAAGATATCACATAAAATATTAGTAAATAATAACAATGATATATATTATTAGATGAAGTAGTATTTACTTTTAAAGTTAATATTATGAATATCAAAAGCAATTTGCTTTTATGGCAGTGTTAATGAAACAATTTTACAAAGTCACCATAAAAATTATTTTTTTTAAAAAAGAAAAACTTAGAATAGTTATATCTATATCGTGTTGCTCTTTTCCTCTTTTTGTAATTATCTATTTAGATGCTTGTTGTAATCTATTTTTATTTATTGATAAAAAAATTTATACAAGTTTTACATCTTGAATTCAAGTTTTTCTCATTATTAATTGAAGGTTAAGTTTATATTAAATAAATTTCTGAAAGAATAGTTAAATAATTATGTTTTTTAATCTCCTACTATAATGCCTTAGGACCCTAATGGCATTACAACCTACTACATACCCCAATTAACTTAGGATATGTTAAAGTTCTAGAATCTAGAAATACTAGAGATAACAACATTACAAAGAATACTCCTAAAGATCATAAGATTTCACTGGTCATCAAATTTCTCCATAAGGAAGCTATTCTCAAAATAACTTAAGTCATAGCATAAAATTTAGAGGAGTCTCATATGCTCCTAAAACTATAAGAAACATAAAATCTTAAAAAGGAGTTTTTCTACTCCACACACACATACCGAAAGATAACATAAACTAGTAAAGGGTACATAAAAAATCTCCAAAGTATCTAAAACTCCAAAAAGTAATTAAATCTCCAAAACATATCACATTCCCAACTTCCGGAACCTCATCTAGTCACTAATCATCATAAAAGTATAGGTAATCCACACCATGTTCTTCTTCGAACCCGTTAACAAAGTACTCCTCATAGATAACATAGTCTTCATTACCTATTCTTGAAAAAAAAAAAAAAGAATGAGACAAATCCCAAAACGCAATACACAAACACACATGAATGCCAAACCAAACATGTCACTTACACTTAATACAAAATAATCAATCAATTGGTTGTTATCTTGATTTATTAGCTAATATACAATAACATGGTACTCCTGACTCCACTACACCATAATCTTATACATATAGATAAATACAATAGAATAAATCTTTCAAATTACTACCATATACTACGGTGAAGGTCATATAACCAACATTTAGGAACCGAGAAACACTATATCTAACTACGTCATCGCATATGAAAGTCCACTAGAGAAACCTCACGCATGATCAGCTATTACTCCTTAAGGATATATTACTACAACCCTCTAGGCCAAGCGGGTCAAGAATAAACAACAAATACTTTGTTTAGGCCGAATAATACTTAGTTTGGTTAGATCATTATTACCTTAACAAGCACAACAATACAAACAAATATTGTATGCCTAAGTCATTGAACAATATAATAAACTAGCAAAATGGCCCAAAGCTTAAGAATCCAAGCATTAGACTCAAGAGATGATTGTCTTCATTTAGTTTTGTCATATCTCAATCAAAGTAAACACTTGCATGGTATTAAACAGACCAATTAATAACACTTATCTTATTCTCAACTCAACCCCTAATACGATTACCTATGTTCATACTCATATTACTCAAATTAATCCAACTTAAAGCTCCAATGAGTTACATTACTATTTCTAACTTCTACTTTTAGTTGTCTTAATTGGATTACTTGGAAGTGTTTCTAAAACTTCAATTTTTCGAATAACGATCAAACCTTTTGAATGCAAAAAGGCTAGACTAAGAGTAAGTTATGAGAGATAGAAAAAAGGCTTAGAAAACAAAATAATACTGAAGAGGACACGATATTTAGATGCTAAGCTTTTGCCACTTGCGACTAGTTGATGAGCCTAACTGGGGGGGTAGTGGCGGGCGGTGGTGGCACAGGGTTGTGGGGTGGGGTGTTGGTGCGGTGGAAAGGGAGGTGAGCCACCCAAAATATTAGCGACCTTGTTACTTTCCCTAGGCTACCATCAGGAACTGAAATTTAAGGAACTCCCGAATTCCTTTCCTGCAAGCAACAATCACATTAGCAAATTTCCACTAAAAATTATTCCGTGAGAGGCATATGAGTAATTTAACAGCTGTTAATGAACGAATCTGTGTGTTTTTTTTTCTTTTTTTTTTTCCCTTTATTCCCATTGAAATACTAATATTAATACCGCTAAATTATAATATCCATCAACAAAAATAAGTGAATTTGTGTTGAATTTAAAATTTGAAAAACCCATTCTAGCACAATGTTTAATGCTCCATTATAAACCCCATAATTCAGCCGTTAAGATATTGGCATCGTCCAGTTTTTTGAAATAACCACAAATCTAGCATCCATTTTCATCTCTAGCAACACCGCGATGCAATTGTCATCCCGTCCATGTTGGTCAATATTCTTAGGGTGCTTTTACTTGTACCACGGCATGCGATTCACGTTCTCGTGATTTTTGCTTCTTGTGGACTGGCAATCCCCATATGTTGTCCGCTTCTTGATTCACGTTTCATCATAGACTATAAATTGATGAGCCCCTCATATTCATAACTGCATAAAGTTACTGAACCCAATTTTCCGGAGAATATTATCATCACTCATACTAGGAAAAATGGCAAGTTTTTTGTATTTTTCTTAACCCATCGTTCTTACAATATCGATCTCTCGCTTCCATCGACACCGCTGATTCTTCATTTTTTCCGTAGATGTTTCAATTCTTATACCGACCGGTCGCTTTGACAAAAAAAAAAAAAAAAACAGGCTATAACAGTTGTTTAAGTTTGAATTTGATTTTTGCACATCATTAATATACTGCCACATTTCATATGTAAGAGTTTGATTAATATCATTAATGTAATTTCCTTCTGCTAGCAGACTGATATTTCAGTAAAGCATGAGTCAGTTTTGATTGAAGCAAGGGTTTTGCTCGGTGAAGTGGGGAAGCATTCACTGAAAGCTTTGATGATGGTTGATTGCATTCAACGTCTTGGAATGGAGTACCTTTTCAAGGAGGAGATTCAAGCCATTCTAGAAACACACCTATTGATCTACACTTCAAATGACCACGACCATGTTAAGGATGATCTCTATGAAGTTGCTTTGCGTTTTAGATTATTGAGGCAAAATGGTCACTATGTACCTTCTGGTAAGTTTTAATATCTTAAGCTTATTGGATATGTTAGTTGTGGATATATATATATATATATATATATATAATATTATTAAAACTAGAGATCCCGAATTAGAATCTGTATATACTCATTTCACCGCCATTAAGTAGTCCAATAGATGGTACGAATTAAATCCTAAGCCCACTGCCGAGGAGGAGTAATACTAACTGACAATGACAAAAGTATACAAAACCTAACAAACTTAAGTGTTTGCTTTAGCAAATCATGATTAAAGAATTGATCAATATTGTTTCAAAAGAAGCCAAATTGTTATCTAGGTTGTTGTTTACTTCAAAGAAAACAGGTTTTTAGTCCTTTTTTTCCACATTTATTGTAATCAAATCCTTCTAATGGTCAAATGTTACAAAAGGAATTATAGGGGTTAGTCTTTTAGCAACAGCTTGCAGATAGGAAACAAAAGTTGCAACATATGGCTGGTTAAAATCGGATAAAAGTTGGTTTTGAACTGTAAACCAGCTCAAAACCGATCTAGCCCGATAGTAGTCGGGTTGAATCGTCCTAATGAATCGTCGGGTTTTAAGAGTTTAGGCAGAACCACCCGAACCGACGAGTTGTGAACTGTTGAGCTAACCTACTAATGAACTAGTAGGTTGGCCAATTCGCCCATTTAAAAAAAAAAAAGAAAGAGAAAGAGAAAGAGAGAAAAAAAAAGTTATTAAGTTGAAAAAAATAATTAAATAATATTTAATAAATCATTACATATTAAAACTATTTTATTTATAATGATGAAAGATAATTTTTTTAAAAATAATATTATCAAATTAATGATAGATGACTAATAATAAGTTAATTATATGTTAATGATAAATAGAAAATTTAATTTCAGTTAATATAGATTATTTTTGTAAAACTTATCAAATATTAAAAACTTGAATATGAGAAAATAAAATAAAATTTAAGAGAAAAAAATAAAAAATTTTAAATCATATTAATTTAGAAATTAATAAAAAATTAGAAATTATTAATGAATTAGGACACTTAAAATAAATGAGATTACATTATAGAAATTATTAATGTACTTTAAAAAATTGATAAAATTAATAAAAAAAGTTAAATATTAAAAAAAAATAGTTCAAAAGTTTTAAACTGATCCTTGAACCGCTGGATCTAATGAATTAACCCGAAATCGTTAGTTTATGAGACCGTTATGATTTACCGTATTACCGACCTATAAATCAACGATTCTAAGCCAGTTCGGCCAGTTCGGCCGACGCACAACTCTTTAGCTGTCAAGGTGTAACCATCACAAAAATGTTAATCAAAAGCGGAGAAAATGATTTCTGTTATATTTAATATAAAAATCACTTTCTTCACTTTCCATCAGCATATTTCTGGTTGCTCCCTGCTGCTTCTAGTGGGTGGGCACTACTATTATCTTTCATCATGAGTTCCTGCTTATTTACAACTTTCTCAAACTTATAATTATTTTCAATTTCTAAAACATTTTTCACAAAATTGATACAGCTCTACCACATTAGATTAAACATTTCATAACTGGGTATATTTTAAATAGTTGTATTTTAACCTATTATTACCACGTGATGAAACTAATAATGTCCAAAATTAAAATTCGAGTAGCAGCGCTGAAGTATTAAACATAAAAATCCATATTGATCTAAAGACTTAATCATTTAAATCGAATGCTTGAAGATTTAAATTTTTGAATCCCCTTGATAACTTATGCTTATGTTTATAAGTTTGAAAGTGCTATGTAATAAAAATTTTCTAATATAAAAATTACTACCTAATCTTATTTGCTTTCTATCTTATATTTGAAGATTAAAATTACTAAATACTATTTTAAACTACAAACTTAAAATTGTTAAATTTCATACCGATTCGTAAACTTTTATTTATCAATTTATGTAATAAATTTACTAAGCGAAGTCCGATTATATAAATTTGTAAATTCAAATTTCAGATATAAATTTGAAAAATAACAAAATTACAAACAGTGATTTTGGCTTTTTCTGATATTTTTTGAGGTGAGAATGACCCTGCCATTATTGGGTTGGTAAAATGTCGAAAAGGTCCTACTAAACCCATGGCTCAAAATTTTTGCTAGATGTGTTTGATCACTTTGTGGACAAAGACGGTGGACTAGACAAAAAGTTGCACTATGATGTGAGGGGACTGACAAGCTTAATAGAAGCGTCAGAACTTGGTGCAGAGGGTGAAGATGCTTTAGCTAAAGCAGGAGCCATGAGTCAGAAACTTCTAAAAGCACAAATGATTCATCTTGATCATCCCGAGGCACAACTAGTTAAAACTGCCCTGGAAAATCCGTTCTATAAAACTTTGGCTACTTTCACGGCGAAAGATTATATCGATAACATCATTGGATCTTCAACATGGGAAAGTATCTTCAGGGAGCTTGCAATTGTGGAGTCCAACCATGTCAGGAACATCCATCGAAAGGAAACACTTGAAGTGTCAAAGTAAGCGTCACATTAGATACCTTCAAGATATTAGCAGCTAGTCAACATTAGCAGTTGGGTCATGCAGGAGAATATGATCCATACAAAATTTATAAATAAAGTAATCATCAATTTTGATCTACATATTTTATAGACCCGACATCATAAATCTTACTATTAAACTCAAATGTGTGCATGTAAATTGAGCACTATTTTATTCATGTCAGTGTTTTACATTGAAATATAACATATTATGTAGAAACGAGACATCCCAATTAAGGAAAGAATTAGACATCATCTATAATATTAAGGGAAAGAGCAACCTTTGATAAATTAAGTGTTGTTAAAATTCATTTATTATTTTTTTTAACTTAATTAACCTTTTTCACCACCTTGCTAAAAAAAAAATATCATGCCTCACTATTCCATTGTTCTGTATTAATGTTAAATGCTAATGCAAAACTCAAGTTTCTTCCTATGTGTTATTTCATATCCAGTTTAGTTAACTTGATTATTAGCTAATTAATTTTTTGTTTAGGAAGACGTACTGCAGGTTCATATTCTTTTAGTTAAAATTTAAACTAAAGATCATGATTTAGGGACATCGTCCTAAAATGACCAAACATCTATTTCTTTTGGTTTAATCATTTTACTTTTAGGTGGTGGAAAGATCTTGGTTTGGCAAAGGAGCTGAAATTTGCCAGAGATCAACCATTAAAATGGCATATGTGGAGTATGATAACCTTAACTGACCCTATTTTGTCTGAAGAAAGAGTGGAACTCACAAAGCCAATATCTCTCGTCTATATCATAGATGATATTTTCGATGTTTATGGGACTATTGATGAATTGATTCTCTTTACAGAAGCAATTAACAGGTAGACATATACATTAACATGGAGGAAATAACAAAAAAAGTTTCTTTTACTTTTTTCATATATTGGGAGAACTGAATTCAACATTTAGTTTACTTTTTATTGTGTTGTAAATACAGATGGAACATTGATTGCGAGGAGACTGAAAAATTACCGAATTACTTTAAAATGTGTTTTAGAGCTCTTGACGAAACTACCGACCACATTTGTTGCAAGGTCTACGCAAAGCATCGTTGGAACCCTATTAATACCTTGAAAAAAGCGGTACCATCATGCCTAACGATTGAATTTAGATTTGTATTATGGAAATTTTGTTTAGGGTAAATTATAATGACACCCATGGCAAACTATCTAAATTTAAAAGAAACTTTACGATTTCTGAGAATACTACTTATACCATTTGCAAGAAATGTTGATATTGCAAAATTTTTCTTCCTATTTAATACTAGTTAGTCTTTTACCTAAATATCTGTTTACTTCTCTAAACTGATTTATCACCTGATTTGAGGGTTTTCTCAACTTACTTAATATTTTATTAGTCAATGTGCATGCATCAAATTAGTTAACAAATCAATTTCAAAAAGCATTACATTTGTATACTAATATAAACTATTAAGTCAGGAAAAAAGATTCAATCGGTATTACATATCATGTGTTATATATACGTAGTATTTAAATATCAACAAAATATTGATATAAATATTAATGGTATGAATAATTTCCAATTCCATTACCATGTTGAATTTACATATAATATATATGTCAACATTTAATTAATATTTACATATAATATGTACATAACATGTAGCATGTATTACCCACTAATATCATCAACATAAGGAAATTTTTTTTAATATCAATATCCTTCATAAAGTATAAGTGCAATATTTTGAAGACTCAAGATTCTTCTATAACTTATTTAGTTCTTAAAGATGCCATTGTAATTTACCATTTTGTTTATCATGATTAGCAGTCGGATAGAAAACTTTATATATTATGCCTTATCAATTATATAATTTGCTATTTCTTGTACAGTGGGCAATTTTATTTGATGCATTTCTAATAGAAGCAAAATGGTTTGCTTCTAAGCAGTCCCCAACCGCGGATGAGTACTTGAAGAATGCCACTATTAGCTCTGGGGTTCATGTGGTGTTGGCTCACCTCTATTTCCTCCAAGCCGATAAAATCAATGAGCAATGCGTTGAAGCTTTGGAAAATACTGTAAAGCTTCCAGGAATCATTTATTCAACAGCTATGATACTACGTCTTTGGGACGACTTAGGAAGCGCTCTGGTAAGTCGGAAATATCTTTCTCTAGCTTTTACTCTAATTTTTACACATATAAAATTTAATAATACTTGGAAGACACGCGACGACAAGGTTCTTCCAACTTATTTTTCACATGCCTTTTCAATTTTGCAATGAGCTGCTTTCATTTCGGACAATTAAGAAACAGCATTGTTGATGTTCACCTGCGGTTCCTCATTAAATGCGTCATACATATTGGATATTTATATGTGGATCATGTTTTTACATCAGAGCAACAAGCCTTATTTTCCTATATATCACAAAACAAATGAAAGAACAGTTTATAAATAACCGATATAAGAAATATCTAACTGTACCCTATCTAAAAAAAATATTTATAAATTCCAATAAATTAATTTTCTAAGTACACATTAAATAGACCATCAAATTCACATTTGAGATTATTAAATCTCGTAATAATATAATGAAATTACCATAAATGCAAATTTCCACTATTTTTCATTAGTATAACTCAGAATTACCCAAACTGTTAGAAATTGGAATTATTGCTCCTATTAGATATTTCAAGCAATTGAAAGCTGTGGAGCGATGTTTATGTATCATTTTAACTACCCAACTTGTTACCGAAAAATATAAAGGAAAATTGGAATATAGGAACCAAATGATGTTGTACGGTTGCCTCAATGTTCTATCATGATCATCGCATTAAACATAATGGTAGGCGGTAATGTTGACTGAAAAGCAATCGTGACTTTTGCTCTCCACGAGTAGGCCACCAGGTTTTTTCATTTTCATTTTTGGGCCGTACGCTGTTTTTTTTTTTTTTTTTTTCATTTTCTTGCCACAACGTGTACCATATGCAGAAGGACTAATTTAAGAAATATTTCCCCATACCAAAGCCTTTATAGTTAAATAATACAGATATTAACTTTCTAACGAAATGAAATAGGTTCAATTCCTTACTCCTTATATTATAATTGTATTTGGCTTAAAAAATAAAAAACATTTGTTGTTGAATTGCATTCAGTATCTCATAGCACAATAGTTTATCGATGATTAAGGTTTGTTTTCGTATTTTTTTATTCCGCGAAATCTTCCTTTATACAAGTCATCGAATAAAAGGGAAAAAATAAAATCTGATCCCACACCAATGCGACATGCTTATTGGTTCAAAATAATGATAAATATATATATATATATATATGTAATATTCATGGTATTTGTTTATGACTTAGCAATATCTTGAATTTATTGAAAAGTGTGAACATACCCATATGCTCGATAAGAGAGTGTGACTTTTATATATTACAATACATCAATCTCCGATATGACATATGTAAGATGTTTATTAAAAATAGCAGTTTCCATATTTAGTAAAATTGAATTCAATTATTAAGCTCTAGGGCTTGATCTTGATGTCATATCCAACTATATTAAAGGATCTGAAATTAATATAATAGATATTTAATACAGGATGAGAATCAAGAAGGCCATGATGGGTCATATATAGAATACTACATGAATGAAAGGAAAGGAATTTCAATTGAAGAAGCAAGGGATCATGTAAAAGATTTAATTTCCCAAGCATGGAGAAGACTTGCCAAAGAGTGTCTCTTCCCACACCCATTTCCCAAGTCCTTCGCCAATGCCTCCCTTAATACAACAAGGATGGTTGCTATAATGTACAATTATGATGATGCCCATTGCCTTCCACATCTCAAGGAGCATATGAAGTCACTGCTCGTGGATTTTTCTTCCTAATTAGGATTGTATATATAGCCGCTTTATTCACCTTTTCCTTTTCAATTTAGATATGCATACTAAATGTAAAGAGTAATTTATGTTCACCAAGTGCTTTTGGAAGAAGATAAACAACATGTATCTTGAAGGAAACCATAGGCTGTAGTAAAAAAATTATCAAGGACATTATTATATGTAAAATGCATATCAATTTCGATATGTTTAAGTATGGCTAGGAAGACATGAATTGGAAGCAATAAGCCAAATTGATTTGTTATCATAAAAATAGTGTAATTAGAGTAGGAAAAGAGATGATAAGATCATATTAAGCATAAGACACCCATAAAAATTCTTTAGCAATAACCATATTACAATATTTTACTTCAGTAGAAGAATTAAAAACCAATCTTTTACATTTTAGTTTTTCAAGAAATCAAGGAACTTGCATAGAAAACATAATAACTAGTCCAAGGCTACTGTGTTAAGGTACAAGCATCTCATTTAGTATCTAAATATCTACTAATTTCCAAAAGGAACTAGAAGTAGAATATAAAAACTGAAAAAATGGATGATACCCTTGAAATAGCACGAAACATGCATGAGTGCATATAAATGAAGTTGCCTAGGTAGTGCTACAACAAACCTTAATTATGAAAAGTTCCTGTTTTACTTATTTTGTTGAGATTTGCAAAAAAAGATCACATGGTTAAATTTGAATCTCAAGGTGTGTTGGCCACCCCATTCAAATGGTACTAATACCTATATGAATTATTTATCAACATGTAAAGTATCAATAAAGTTCTAATACATGAAAATATAAATTGTAGTATTTAAAAAATTGGATATTATCATTAGTATTTACATATCATTCATCAATTTACATAACGTATTAGTACTATCAAATCATTTTCATTCCAATGATAGTATCATTCGAATGGCACCTTAAAAGGTAAGGATTAGGTTTAGTCATTTGGAAGCCTACTATAAGGCATTTGGATACCACGATTTACACCACGAAGCACGTAGCCAGATCAACTACTTAGATGCCTTTGCTTAGGCATCTAGATCAACCCTCTTAGTGTTAATAGAAACAAGTAGAGCATACATGATTTCTTACTTTTACTTCATGTAATTCATCATTTCCCCATTTTATTAACTTTTCATCAATAACTCATCATATAATGCATCATGAGTATTTTCATTAATCAACAATGACTTAAAACAATAAAAGTCAAGAGTATTAGTAATATTATTTCAAGTGTTGTTGTGTTATATGCCATTCACCAAGATTATATTGGGGGTCTTTCTTCTGAGCGAAAGTGTAGTTTGAATGTTGCATCTCTAAGAAGCTTTGCACTCTATTGGATCTTGAAATCCCTATGAAAGATGGATTGTAGGCCTATTTCTTGAAGAAATGATGGACTCTAGTAAGAGGATGTAATTATGAAGATTATCTTAAACCTTTTTTCTTCATTACTCTATGCCTATGGAGCTTAATCAAACTCAAATCTATGTAATTCCCAAACATAGACAAGCATCAAGAATCTCTAAATTCAAGCCAACTAACCTTTGTTCAATTCTTTGCCAAATGATCACTAAAGTTCTATTAAAAAGATCAAGACCTTTCTTAGATAATTTGATTGACTCTATTTAAGCAAGCTTCATTCTAAGAAGAAAAACATCAAATAATGTCCTTCTTACGAATGAAATTTTGCATTCTTATCATAGATGGAAAGGGAATAGGAGTTGGATGATCGTTAAACTAGACTTAGCTGAAGCATTTGACTCCCTTGAATGGGATTTTATCTTCTAGACTACTCAAATTTTTAGTTTTTCAAATTGGTGGATTAAGTTGATTATGAGCTACATAATAACTTCATCTTCAAAAGTTTTAGTTAATGGGAAGTTGTTGTCTACATTTTTATCCATTGAAGGAAATTGTGCAAGGAGATCCACTATATCTTTATATCTTCATTTTGTGCATGGACGTCCTTAGCAAAGCAATCAAAAAGGAAGTTTAACATGGACGTTGGATCCCTTTCAAAGTTAAGGTATTAACTTTCATATGTAGCCTTCATTGATGATGAGGTTTTATGTGCAAGATCTGATGAAACTGGTGCTTACTCTATCACCAATGTCCTTGATTGGTTCTAAAATCCATCTAGCTTGCAAGTGAATAAAGCTAAGTTTGATATTTTCTTCTTAAGGAATACTCCTTATTTTATTAAAGAGGTTCTAGTCTAATGGTCACAAAGCTTCGTTCTTCCTTTGGTAAGTACTTAGGATATCCTCTTGAGAAAGGATTAAAACCTAAACCTACTTAACTTAATTTCATTATTGACATAGCCTAAAAGAAGTTAAATGGATGGAAGGCTAGAACCTAAAGTGTAGCTAGAAGAATATTGTTAGCAAGATCAGTTTTGCAATCACTTCTAGTTTATTATATGCAAATGGGGAAACTTCCAAATGCTAAAGTTGATAAACTTACACAAACTGTAAATAATTTTCTCTAATCAGGGACCTTATCAGTAAGGAAAGTACAATGCGTAAATTGGGAGAAAATTACCTGCCCAAAAGAAGGCAGGGGTTTAGGTCTTTCAAACCAACATTTAAGAAAGAAAACTTGTACAATCAAAAGGTATTTTGAATTAAACACTAGACATGCTAGTTGTAGTTGATATGGCAAAGCATTTAAAACTGATTCAAAGAGATTCATCTCAGAGCAATCGATCCCTATCCTTTTATTGCTAAAGAAATAAAGGAAAGTAAGTCCTTGATCTAAGCTTCTCATCATGTTATTAGGGGCAATGGAAGGAATATAAGTTTTGGGTTTGATTCCTAGTGTATACTTGGTGTCATAAGAATATTTTTTTATGAAACCCTATACCAAGAAAGTGAAAAACTTTCTATTTTTTATTTTTAGTCTACTATAACCTCTTGGAATAATTTAAAGATTGGTTTTTGCATCTCTAACTTCTTATGTGACCAAATTGGTCCCTCCCTATTACATACAAACAATGAAGATCAAAGAAATATGGATTACTCTTTTAGACTAAAGCCTTCCATTGAAGATATTAGTTCTACTTTAATCTCCTAACCATCCTTAGTATCTAAGTGGAATTGGATTTGGAAAATTCCAATCCCTCCTAAAGTCAAGGTTTTTCCTTAGAAGCTATTCCATCTATCTCTTTAAACTTCCATGTACCTTGTACATGGAAGCATTATCCTACAATCTACCTACCTTTGAGGTGGAGATGATGAGACCCTTATGCATGCATTATTAACTTGCCTTCATATATTTAACACTATGCAGCTATGGTAAGTTCACCCTTGTGTAAATCCTTCCTCGAGTAGGATTTTCTTTCTTGGGTCATAATGAATTGCTTGTTAAAAATAAAGGACTTAGCCAATTCACAACCTCACATAACTTTCAATTTTTCTATAATGCTTTTGAAGGCATGGCAGTGTAAAAATAAAGAGCAGTTCATTGTAAAGGACCAAAATGACAATCTTATTCACACCATCACATCGTTAGCGCATGAATATTGGGCCTATCTTAAGAATTCGATAAAAATCTTTAAAATTAAGCCACTAGCCTCTAGATGGATCAAATTAAATATGGATGGCTTAGTCCTCACTTCCTCTAATGCAGTTACTATTGGCGAAATCATGAGAGATAAAAAAGGGTGATGGATTTTTGGGTTTGTAAGAAAAGTGGGCTCTTTAGACATTTTAACAACTAAACTTTGTGGCCTTTATAAAGATTGCATTATTGCCTTATTTATGGTTATCTTGATGTTGAAATCAAGATACATTCCTTTGGCTACCTATCATTTATTGTAGGACACAACAAGTTATAAACCATCACATCATTAAGTTACTTGTGCTTGTAGGGAAAAGCTCTCCCAGTTTAAGCAATAGAACCTTAAATTTGTTCCTAGAGAATTGAACACTGTTGTTGATACTCTTACTAACTAGATGTAGGATGAAGATTAAAGTCATTCTGAAATTTTTATGCCGCCATTTTTGATTTTTACCTCATCTATGAAATGGCATTCACTCCTTTGGTTTATGTAAAGAGAAAAGGACTCTTGCAAATTCTACTACTAGTGGTCATGTTAATAGATACTCTTTGTACAAGGATCATGGAGCTTCAAGCTTTAAACCTTTGCTATGTAGTTTTATTATGAACTAAAGGCTTCATTTTGCTTCCTTCAATGAATTATCTTAACTAAAGAAAAGGAATATCATTATATTTGGTTGGGTTTAAAATATATTGTTTAGAAATTTTTCTAATGAGCTGTGCAAAGTTTAATCTTGATTCTTGTGAAGGTTGCTACTGGAGTATGGTGAGCAAGTGTTTTATGAAAAGAAGTGCTAAGATAGGTTGAGTCGAGTTCTAAAAAGCAGTATTCCTTAGGCTTCCTATCTCCTACGTATGTTTAGACCCTTTCTTTCATTAAAGACTTAATCTATACCTTGTCCCAAAGCTTTTTAGAGCCTAGTTTACATGCAATCACAAGATACTCTAACTAGTGTATGCGAAGTTAAGTTGGGATATATAGTTTAAAACATGAATTAGATGGATTGAATGAAAGACTGAGATAGTTTTATTAGTATAACTGTTAAGTTGTTAGATTTAGGTTTCATGGTTGATTAAGGCTTTATAATCAATTTAGTTCAACTTTCCAACTACGTGACTTGTTAGATGTGCTTGTTAAGATAGAAAATAACTGAATTAACTCGTAATTGGCCTAAAACTTGATTTGTTGATTGTGCTTGGCTTATCATATGTCTAAGGGGAAAATGCTAGTCTTCATGTGATGTTTTCCCAAGCAAAGTCTCATGTTAAGATGATGCAACTAGATCTAGGTATCATTAATCACCTGTTCTTAGGTGTTGAGGTCAATAGGACAAACATTATTGCATGTATGTAATAAAGTAAACGACCTATATATCTATATCTAGTTGTGTATATGTATAAGAAATCATGATGTAATGGAGTCATAAATACCCCTTTATTGTATGTTGGACTAAATTTAAGATAATTAATTGAATATTTGCCATTACTCTTTTGTTATTACTTGTATTAAATGTATATGTGTGATTAACTTAGCATCCATGTGTACTTGTGCATTACTTATTAGGTTTTGGCTCATTCTTTTATTTACAACTGTAGGTGGTTAAGATGAAGTTTGTTTTTTATACATTTAGGGCTATTACTCTCGGATTAGGAAGAGAAGCACTTAGAAATTCTATATTGATGATGCATCTTAAGGTTGAACACACGAAAGTGCATTAAGGACAAACTTAAAATGAAAAGAAAGCTAATCAAAATCCATGTGAAATCAAGTGGACATGATGCACCAATCAATTCACATGACTTAATAAACACTTGATATGATGCATAAGATGCTCACTAGAGTCACTTGCTACTAACTCTTGCTAAAGGAGCTTGATGAGAGTTAAAAAGAAGTGTATTTTTCAAAGAAATATGTATATTTTGTATTAAAGACTAAGTAATCTCTTGTGACTTACAAGAAGGAGGCCTTATATACTATATCACTAAGGTTATAGGAATGGAAAAGACAAAAAAGTGTAAACTACATTTTATTGTACATGTGATACCTAATATATGTGCCTAAAAGGTAAAATGACAAAGAAAATAAGGAATATGTTAAAGAATCATCACGACATCATGCATTTAAGGAAATGTACCACTCGCTTATTAGCAACTCTGACAAAAGGTAGAAAATGCACTCGACTAGTCCCTAGTGAAAAGGAAGCTTAGAACCTCTATAGCACTCGAGACCTTAGTAGAAACTCAAGACCTCAATAGCTTAGCAGCCTAGTTGGTGTTGGACTTACTTAACATCTGGGTTTGTTGCTTTAAGGTTAAGCCATACGACTTCCTAGGGATCCATGATTCTACTTAAGATAGGTCAGTAATAGCCTTAACTAGGACTAACGTCTAATATTAAGGTAGGATGAAGTGTAGGAGACCTTGGTCATAGGGAGAATCTCCTTCCTTATGTGGTTCTTAAGCTAAGACTCATTGGGTTAAGCTTTGAAGTCCCTAAGCTTGACTTCTAGTTACAAGTCTAGAATGTAGATTTCTATCATCTTCCCAAGGGCTTATGAGATTTGACCTTAAATTTGTAGGGTCTCCTTCTTTTGCCAGCTCTCTTTTTCTCTCTTCTTCTTCTTACTAGTGAGGAATTAGGTCAGATATATTGAATGTTGATGAGATACCATAGCCATCAGGTAACTTGATTTGATAGGCGTTACAATTAATTTTCTTCAATACTCTAAATGGTTTATCAACTTGGAGGGATAACTTGTTCTTTTGTAGATTTAGGAAACTTCCTCTACTAAGGTGGATCTAAACTAAGTTGCTTGGATTAAAACTACTAGTTTGATAGCCACAACTACTGGTATGATGCTACCTCTTATTGAACTTGGTAATTTGCTTGGTTACATATTGATGTAACTTATAGACTTCTTAGGTTCTATCGATGCTGAACCAACACTCTTTAGGAGCTATTAAGGTATGACCACGTGAAGTGGAATGGTTGAGTTAAGGCCATAGATGACCTCAAAGGTGATCTTCCCTATAGTATTGTAGATAAGTTGGTTATATGCGTGCGAAGCTTTCCCTACACTTCTCAACAATAGGACCAAATTGAAAGTCTTGAGTATACTATTCGGTGATGAGAGAAAACCTAAGTAACTTAGTTAGTGACGTAGTGAGCAAAGCTTTTCTACAAGAAAGGGCATCTATCACTATGTTGGTGCTACTTTTCTTATGTTTAATAACGTAGGAGAAACCCTCCATAAACTTAAGCCACTTTGCTTACCTCTTGAAGAGTTTGTTCTAAATACTGAGGTACTTTAGGAACTCATGGTCCATGTAGATGACAAATTCTCAAGATAATAAGTAATGTAACCATATGATTAGAGCTCGATAGAGAGAATAAAGCTCCTTTTCATGTACACAATAGTTCAAGACAACACCATTGAGCTTTTCACTGTAGTAGGTTATAGGTCAGCATTCTTGCATCAATATGGCACCAACACTGACACCTAAGGCATTACATTCCAACTCAAAAGGTTTCTTAAGGCTAAGGAGGGCTAAGACTAAGGCCATAGTCAATTTCTCTTTGATCTCTTTGAAGCTCTTTTGGACTTGTACAATCCATTGGATTCCATCTCCCTTCTAGATAAATCGTCCATAGAAGGAAGTAAGTCCATGGAAACTTCTTACCTTAATAACAGTATTTGAAGTTGGCTACTCTAAAATAACTCGAACCTTTTCCTCATCAGCTCGGATTCTATCACCAAACACTACATATTCTAGGAAGACAACTTTGTGCTAAAAAAGGTACACTTCTTCAAATTCCCAAATAGTTTCTTGTCTCATCACATGGTTCATGATACGAACTCATGGATAAACACACGAACCTAATATCACGCATGGCCAAAAGGATGAGTTTAGGCCATGAGATGGGTCGAAAGGTAAATGGTAGTCAAGGATAAGCAAGGGTTCCGGTGCATCGATGATGGATATGATGCACCAACGCTTCACATGAGCTCGAGACACACTTGATATGATACATAAGTATGGCCGAAGGTGACTTTCCACTAGTCTATGCTCAATGGGCTAAAAAGAGTAGCTCAAAAGTAAGCAAAAAGGACACTTAGCTCAAGAGGAAGTAAAAAGTTCAGTGTATTCTTCTATATATTGATTTTTATGACTATTACATTATGCGAGTATTTATAGTATTCAATTAGGGCAAGTCTTAAATTACAAAAAAATTACAGAAATAAATCCTTACTTGCTAAACAAAAAGAAAAATAATTTACAAGGGAAGCATGAAATCATACAAAAGGAACATCCTCTATCAGAAAGGACAGTATGGATGTCAGAAAGGATAGCATGAGCGCATATTTAACTCAGCCTGTAGTCTTAATAACACTACGAGCTAAGCAGGGGTGGGTCTCTGATCAGGTTTAGTCGATGTTGGCAATTTGGTACTTAGATTGTCGGGCTAGATAAGGGTTAGCTCGAGGGATGACTCACATTCAGATCGGCCTTGGATGTTTGGCTCCGAACAATTCTCAGCTCAGCTTTAGCACTATAGAGATGGTTGTTTTCCTGATTTAGTGCTTGGACTAAGGTATTGTGGAGGGGTCAGCTTAGCATGTCGGTAGATCACCTCAGTAGCTTCCTAGGTAGTGTAGAGAGCAGAGTAGCATAGCAAATCAGACTAGGGAAAACATTGCCTCTCAGCGATTAACTCACCTTTGACAACTTGGCGAATGGGTTCAAGAGTAAGTGATCAATCCTTAATCCCTACCATCCCCTCCAAGTTGTTTAAGATTTGGGATCAAATTTGGTTTAGCTCTACGTTGCTCGTCCTCAGGAGTATAAGGTTAGAGATCGACAATGTTGAAGGAGTTTGAGACTCCATATCCTTTAGGTAATTCAATCCCATAAGCATTGAGATTGATTTTTTCAAGCACTTTGAAAGGTTCGTAGGCTTTGGGAGACAACTTGCTCTTTCTCAAGTTTGGGAATCATTCCTTGCAAAGATGTATTCAGACCAAATCACCTGACTGAAATTCTCTTTTCTTCCATCCTTGGCTTCGCTCCTTGAGCTTAGTATTAACTCGGCTCAACTGTTCTATAACCTTTTGATGCATGGCTTTGATGGCCTTAATTTTTTCAATGGCTAGCCAATCATCATCAAGCTTCAGTTAAGGTGCTTGGTTTATCAAGAGCTCAGGGTTAAACCCATAGGTAACCTCAAATGGAGACATGATATTTACACTGTGGGCAGTCCTATTGTAAGAGAACTCAATAATTGGTAAGCACAAATCCTAGTCAGCCGTATTTCATTCAACAGCAACTTATAGCATTGGGATTGATCTTTTCAAGCACTTTGAAAGGTGCGTCGACTCTGGGAGACAACTTGCTATTCCTTAAGTTTGGGAATTGTTCCTTCTTAAGATGTATCCCGACCAAATCACTTGACTAAAATTCTCTTTTCCTCCGTCCTCGGCTTCGTTCCTTAAGCTTAGTATTAGCTTGACTCAATTGTTCTATAACCTTTCAATGCATGGCTTTAATGGCCTTAATTTTTTCAATAGCTAACCAATCATCGTCAAGCTTTAGTTAGGGTGCTTGGTCTATCAAGAGCTCGGGGTTAAACCCATAGGTGACCTCGAATGGAGACATGATAGTTACACTGTGGGCGGTCTTATTGTAGGAGAACTCAATAATTAGCAGGCACAAATCCTAATCGGCCGTATTTCATTCAATAGCAACTCGTAGCAAAGTTCCCACAATTTTGTTAACAACTTCAGTCTGTCCATCGGTCTGTAGATAGTAGGACATGCTGTACAATAGCTTAGTTCCCATTTTCCTCCATAGCATCCTCTAGAAGTGGCTTATGAACTTTAGGTCTTGGTAAAAAACAATAGTTCTAGGAACTTCGTAAAGCTTGATCACCTCCTATAAGAAAAGAAAAGAGATAGTTGAAGTATCGTTAGTTTTAGAGTAGGGCACGAAGTGTGCCATCTTGCTAAATCAATCCACAACCACCATGATGAAGTCCTTCCCTTGGGATTTCCTCAACAATCCTAACATGAAGTCCATTCTTAGCTCAAATCATGGTTTGGTTAGGATGGGCAAGGGTAAATAATGTCCTTACTCAGCTTAGCTCTTTGCCTTCCTTGAAAGCATACACTTTTCTAATACGGACTGTACGTCTCTCATCATTTTCAGCCAAAAGAATCTTATAAATTATACTTCATGGGTTTGTCGTTGGCCAAAATGTCCCGACAATCCTCTTCCATGCACCTTGCATACTATCAATTCTCTTAGGGAACAAGTCGGGATACATAGCCTTCTCTTCTTGAATAGGTATCTATCTTCCCTGTGATAGTCATCCAATGTCCATCATTCCTCACATCGGACATAGATAGGACCAATGTGTAGGTCCTCGGCATATAAATTTCTAATGGTTAAAAAACCAAGTAGCCTTGTTTGTAGCTTGGTTAGGAGAGTATGTCATCTCGATAGGGCATTGACTACTACATTGTTCCTTCCATTCTTGTATTTCACAAACTCGACCCAGTTGGCTTGTCTTTAGGACAACTTTGGTTGGCTCTTTAGATATCTCAAGGATTCATGATCCATGTAAATCATAAATTCCTTGGGTAGTAGATAGTGTTGTCATACTGTTAGGGCTTAAATTAAGGAGTAGAACTCCTTGTCATAGTTAGAATAATTGAGTATAGCTCTACGAAGTTTTTCACTGAAGTAAGCAATAGGTTGGCCTTCTTACATTAGCAAAGAACCTATTCCTAGTCTAGATGCATCATACTCTACTTCGAACACTTTATTA
This sequence comes from Lumnitzera littorea, assembly GCA_024138015.1. Taxonomy (NCBI): domain Eukaryota; kingdom Viridiplantae; phylum Streptophyta; class Magnoliopsida; order Myrtales; family Combretaceae; genus Lumnitzera; species Lumnitzera littorea. The sequence goes on from JAMXBB010000008.1 coordinate 99,294,826, forward strand.
AAGCTCGGCAAAGCTAAGATGGGGGTTGTAGTTAACTTCTCCTTCACTTCCTCAAAACTCCTTTGCTCCTTCTCTCCCCATTTGAATTCAACATTTTTCTTTAAGAGTTTAGTGAGTGAGGCCACAATCATATTGAAATTGTTTATGAATCTGCGATAGGTTGGAGCTAAGCCGTGGAAACTTCTTACGTTGGCAGAATAAGTCAACGTAGGCCGTTCTATGATCACTCTTATCTTCTCATCATCGACTCGGATGCCACCTCTACTTACAATAAACCCCAAGAAGATCACCTTGGGTCAGAAAAAGTTACACCTCTTTAGATTGGCGTAGAGCTGTTCAACTTAGAGTTTTGCAAAAACTCCTTAGAGATGCTCCTTATGAATCTACAAGTCGAGGCTGTATACCAAAATGTTGTCAAAATAAACTAGGATAAACCTCCCTATGAATTCTTAGAGTATATGATTCATTAGGCACATAAATGTACTCGGTGCATTGAACAGTTTAAATGGCATTACAAGCCATTCATATAAACCATGTCGTATCTTGAATGCGGTCTCCCATTCATCACCTTCGCGCATTCGGATTTGATGGTATCCAGATTTGAGATCAACCTTAGAGAACACTTTTGCTCCACTTAACTCATATAGCATGTTATCAAGCTTGGGTTTAGGATGTCACGCCCCGAAGCGGCAGAGTCGTAACAGCCCCCGCCGTGTAAACCATCCTAGGATAGAAGTTGGCCTTACAACCGCTATCTTAGACCTGATCTACACAAGGCGTCCATGACTAACCCGCTTTGAAGTAGACAATTTATAATTTAAACAAATCATTTACCTAAGAAAGTGAGAAAAGTTATATATAATCACTATATTTCAGTTATTACATTAATCAGAAATAAAAAGTAAAATATGTGTTGATTCTTCAATGTTTTTCCTCACTCTCCAGGATCCAGCAGTTGCTAGCTTCAGAGTAGTTGTTTGCCGCTTCTTAGCCAGCACCTGCACGACGTCTATAGGGATGTGAGCAACCACAGCTCAGTAAGTAGGGACGGAGGACTTAAAACTATACCAGAAACACAACAAGGTTTTCAATCACTTATTAGATGCAATGCATGTGCAAGCAAATGAAATCGCATGATGTTGTCTGACCCATTGTGAGATTAGAGAAATTGCGCCCGTTCTAATCCGAGTTGAGGAGTTGCCGTTAATGCAATAGCTCACGACCAAACCCAAGATTATGTAATGGAGACCTTGCTCCTCTCATGACTACCTTCGAACCACTGCCTTCACCCTCGCCATGACCTCCTCTCCTATCACTTAGTTCGACTGAGGATGAAGAAGGGACCATTTTGCAATCTTGCGCTATCCCTTTTGAAGGGGTCGGTATTTGGCCGGAGAGTCCTAAATCCCCTAACGGGTTGCCATGCATGTTTGATTATGATTACTGGTCGTATATTTAATTAAGTCCAGTTTAGGGTGATCAATCATTACATACAATTCATATAATATGTGCCAGAGCAACAAACAGAATCATAGTATCACCCATAATCAAGCACATGCACACATTCAACTATCTAATAAGCACAACCAAGCATAATCTTAAGCCTCCAAAATACAGCATCGTATTAATCCCAAGTTACCTCGACTCCTCGCTTACTCACTCGAGGTCTGATTTGCTCAGGCCATCGCCGATCATCCCTATAACACAAACGTGGTTTCAGCTTTTCATATAACTATTATAGGTTCGTTTTATCCTATAATGCTTATTGTTAGGTTTAGTTTAAGGTTTAATATGCCTAATTATTTAGGTATTAAGTCTTTTACAATTATTCTAAGTTTGGGCTTAGGTTTAGGTTCGGTTTTCGCATCGATTTCTAAATTAGGTTTTAGTTCGATTTCTAAGTAATGTTTTAGATTTCAATCCTAGAAATCCGTTTCAACCCATAATGTGAAATTAATCACATTACTTCCCGATCTCCTAAATATCATTATTACCTCTAATTAGTATTTTATTCCATCCGGTACACTTAAATCTTTATTTGTGTACCGAATTTACTTCTAATGTGAGAAATTTTTACATTTTTCATATAATTATATAAATTCAAGTTTCTTATCAGATTTATTATATATCCCTATTATTTATATAATATCAATTTTTATCCTAATATTTTCTATTTATTATATTTTCAAAAATTACACATTATGCTACATATTATGTACATAGTGCATTTCTAATATTTCTATTACCCTAATTACCATCTCTAAACAGCAATTATTATTTCAAAATGTCTAAATCCATCCTAAATCAGATTTTACTCCAAGTTTCCCTAATTTACAAAATTAACTATTTTTCCTATTACTCATTTACTACATAATTAACCTAATAATTACATCTAACACCCTAAATCCTACAAGTATCATACACCATCAGATTTCAACATCCTAAAACATCTACTTATTCACTAAGTCAGTAATTCATAATTTAATTACCTAATTAACTCCAAATTACCCATTTTATGTCTCATTTTAGGGCCTAAAAATTATCTAAAAATTTTGAAAATTAATTTTTGAAAACGGGCTTCATAGCACTATTCTATATCATCTAAGTAATCTACACAAAAATTTTGAGCTTGAAACTACACTCCTAAGGCCATTTATTTCTAAACCGAAACATGCTCGGTTTTGCATGATTTCTTAGGGACCATATATTACGGGACATAATTTCATCAAAATAATATTTTTCCTACAAAATATATACAAAAATATCCTAGAATAACAAAATTCATAATTTTCTAATTATATTTACTATTTTTACAAAATTACATAAGATTCGGGCTGGAAATCGGACTCACTGTTTTGGGTGGCTCCGGCCACCGCGGGGCGCCGTGGCCTTGTCGGCCGGCCTGGGCGCTGTCACCACCGTGTGGTGGTGGTGGTCGTCCACTTCCAGCTGCTCGTCTGGTGGGAGTTCCTTTTAAAAGCCTTAATTGCACAGTTTTTTCTAATTTTTTTCTAAACCGAATTTTTCTCTCAATTTTCGACTCTCCCTAATTTTCTCTGATTTCTAATTGTCTAAATGAGTTCCGTAAATTTTTCCCCTATTTATAGACATTTGTTGTAATTAATATACGTTAATTTGACAAGACTTTGTCCAAATTCCTTGATTTTTGGCTTTTAAGTTGTTCAATTTTTATTGGATAATTTTTATTTTTCTTATCCTAACATGCCACGACTTGATATTGATGCATCTTATCCTTTTCTAATTTTTTCTGATTTTTCCATAATTATTTTATAATTTTCTTTAATTATTTGCTTAGTTTTTGGCCAATTTAGGTAATTACGCGTATTTTTATCTACACGTAAATACATATGGGGTACATGTGAACATTCCTAAATATTATTTTGGTCATTGTAAAATTTTTAATATACATATAATCTATCTCTAGTAATTTATTAGTTATTAGATTACACTTTTTGCTTTTTTAGTAATTAGCAATTAGCAATTATTATGCTTAAAATTTGAAAATTTTATAGTTTTCGATTTTATTTCTTATTTTCTTAAATTTAAGTTTACGGGATCATTTTTACTAATATTCTTCTCAATAGTTTATAATTTGGGTTTGATCGGATCTTTTAACCGATCGTCCTAAACCTTAGGTTCTAAGTTCAATCATACGGTTACTTGGCTGAACTTTGGGGCTTACATAGGATACCTGTACTTGATGGTGATTCGATTAATCGCTTGGCTATCCATACACATCCTTCAAGAACCATCCCTCTTTGACACCAACAAGGCCGGTATGGCACAAGGGCTAAGGGACTTACGTATATACCTCTTCTCCATTAGTTCATCTACTTACTTCTGCAGCTTGGCAACCTGTTCAAGATTCAGCCTATAGGAAAGCTTGTTTGGTAGTACAGCTCTTAGTTGCAGGTCGATTGCATGCCCAATGCCTCTAATTAGAGGCAAACCTTTCGATAGTTCCTTTAGAAATAGATCGACAAATTCCTTTAGTAAGGTTTTCACCTCGACAAGCAACTCCTCCTCGGATCTCATCTACATAATTCTTCAGATAAGTAAGTAGGTCAGTCCTTCAAGCTCCATCTCTCCCTTTAATTTAGTATGGCTCAATACCAAAGCCTCCTTCTTAAGGGTTCTGCTCAGTTGGGACTGCATGACCTTTACTTACTTGGCAGTCATAAGACTCAATTTCATCCTCCTGCCTTCATGCTTTACAAAACATGTATTCCTCCTTCCATCATACATAACTGCTCGATTAAACATCTATGGTTGCCCAAGTAGAACATAGGATGCACTCATGGGCAACACATCACACAACACTTCATCTCGATACTTGCCAATGTAGATCGACACGGACACCTGTTTGTTCACCTATAAGTCTCCCTTATCATTGAGCCAATGAAACTTGTAAGGTTTTAGGTAAGGTATGGTCGACAATTTTAGCTATTGGATCATAAATGCAGAGGTTGCATTAGTGCAGCTCCTACTGTCAACAATCAGCATGCATAGTAACTCATTCACCTTGCATCCAATATAGAAGAGATTTTCTCTCTATTTGTCTTGGGGTATAGGTCTAACACTCATTGTCCTCTTTAACACCAGAGCGGTTGGCATAAAGTTGCCTTCCTTATTATAGATAACTTCCTCTTCGGACAGCTAGATCTATCTATCCTCCTTCAGCTCCTCTACTTCCTTATCAATGCTATCTACTTCGATAATCGGCATCTTACTTTATATCACCATTGTTCACCTATTTGGGCACTAAGCGGCCATATGTCTAAATCCTTGGCATTTGAAACACTTGATTTCACTTATCTTTCTCCTTGAACTCTAGCCCTTCTAGAACTTCCTTGGGGGCTCCTTTTCCTCAATTGGTGTGGTCGGAATAGGTCAAGTCTCAACAATCTTACTTAGTTCCATTTGCATTGATTTGCTTAGAACAATTCGATTATTGCTTAATCGACTAACTAGCAGTTGAAACCTTCCTGTTTGGTGCTTTTCTATCCTTTAGGCGGCTTGGATTGTGCTATCAAGCATTCTAATATCCAAGGTTTCCAAGACATCTCCAATCTCATACTTCAACCCACTAATGAATCGAGACACTATTCGATCCTTTAGCTCTATAACTTCACATTGAGTCATTAACATTTGGAATTCCTTAACATAAGCATCTACAGTTGACTACCCTCAATCTGAGCTCTTGCTCGGTACAAACCTTCTCTGCATAACCCTCTTCATTTCATTCCAGCTCCTAATTTCTCATTCTCCTTCCCTTCTTTAAGTGGCTTGCAAGTTGTTCCACCATAAGGTGGCATAACCAGTGAACTCCAACATAAACAAGTCTAACCTTTGCATTATCAAGGATACCGTAGCATTTAAACTACTTCTCAATCCTATTTACCCAATCCAAGTAGTCTTCAGCATCACCACTTCCAGAAAAACTTGGAATACGCAACCTTAATCCTTAGACTCTACGTGCTCGTACATTTCTTTCTTTAGCTTTGTAGTACCCTTCTACATTATCATCTCCTTCCACTTCTTTCTCAATCTCTTTAAGTGCTAGCCTTTGTCTAATATCCCTACCAACTTCTTTAGCTCGGGGTAGTCGAGCTAGGGCATTAACTTAGTTAAAATGATCATTGCCTCACCCTTGCTGCTTACGACCCCTAGCGGGGCTATTCCTAACTCGTTGCCTATCTTCTTGGATAATAGTCACCAAATTAGCTACCAAGTTAGTAAGCTTATCTAAGCGGTCATCTACCAACTAACGTATAAAGCTTCCTTTTTGCCCTTAGCCATGTCAAGTACTACTTTCTTGGTTTCCTAAAGTTCCATGAACACTTGAGTCTGACATTAATGGTTACTTTACAAAAAAAAAAAAAAAATTGACGTATAATAATACCACTTAGAGGTCAATAACTGATACTCCAATCATTACAACAACTATACAACAAACAAACAGTTACACACACTCTATTCTGTGTATTGAAAACAGGGGAAAACAAAATACAAAATACTTCTCAACTACTAAACTTTAAGGATAACAATAGAATCGTATCCTATGACAGAAGTAATCAAACCACTCAAAGAACACAGTAGCAGAATCTATCTTGAACGTAGCTAAGCTCTTATACTAGGATGATACAGATTTGTGGATGAACATATAAACCCAATATCACATGTAGCCAAAAGGGTAAGTCCGAGCCATAAGATAGCTCGAAAGGTAAATGGTAGTCGAGAATGATCAAGGGGTTTTTGTACACCAATAATGGATATAATGCACCAATGCCTCATACAAGCTTAAGATACACTTGATATAATGCACAAGTATGACCAGAGGTTACTCACCATTAGTCCATGCTCAATGGGCTAGATAAAAATAGCTCAAGAGTAAGCAAAAAGGACACTTAGCTCAAGAGGGAGTAAAAAGTTCGGTGTATTCTTTTATGTATTAATTATTGCAACTATTACATTATACGAGTATTTATAGTACCTAATTAGGATAAGTCCTAAATTACAGAAAATTATAGAAATAGATCCCTATTTACTAAACAAAAAGAAGAATAATTTATAAGGGAAGCATGAAATCATGCAAAAGGAATCTTTATGTAAAAAAAGAAAGTACAGATGTTAGAAAGGATAGTGTACGCATGTTTTACTTGGCTTGTAGTTCTAATAACACTGCGAGCCGAGTAGGGGTAAGTTTCTGATTAAGACTGGTTGGCGTTGACAGTTCGACACCTAGATCGTTGGGTTAGACAAGGGTTAGCTCGAAGGACGAATCACATTTGGATTAACCTAAAATGGTTGGCTTTGAACAATTCTCAGCTTAGCATTGGCACTGTGGAGATGGCTGTTTTCCTGATTTGGTGGACTACGGTGTTGTAGAAAGGTTGGCCCAACATGTTGGTAGATTACTTGAATAGCTTCTTAGGTGGTGTGGAAAGCAAAGTAGCATGGTAGATCAGACTGGGGAAAACATTGCTCTTCGGCAATTAACTTACCTCTAATAGCTCGGTAAACCATCTGAGAAAGCCCTTAGGTTTAGGAGAAAGTGATCAGTCCTTGATCCCTATCAATTCATGAGCTTCATAAATGTACTAGATGCATTCTTTAGTCCAAAGGGTATGACTAGCCATTCATAGAGATCATGTTATGTTTTGAAAGTAGTTTTCCACTCATCTTGAAGCCTCATACAAATCTAATGATAGCCAATCCTAAAAAATAAAGTTACCATTCTTAATAACTTATATTGGTGAACATTGATATTTTAATAATTCAACACACAATAATTAATAAAGTAAATTAGAAGAGTAAGGAATGAGAATATCAAGCTGAGGATTTATAAAGTTTCGGCCTTCTACCTACTACTCTCTTCCAACTTTACTTAATTGGTGTTATTCCACTTGATCTACTAAATCAAAATCACGAGAAGTTTATAACCATTCATCATACATGGACTTCACAACACTCTACTCTGTTTATCTAGCCTTTCTATAATCTAAGCTAATTACAGATCTACATATTACAAACTAACTTCTCAACAATTAAACAACAAAATAAGATTTACAAATTATAGATGAGAATAAAAATATAAATTTCAATTAATTTCGCTCTCAAGAGAAATAACAACAGTTGTATAATTTGCTTCAGTGCAACTTTCTAAACAAGTATCTGAAGGACTTTTTGTGACTCTTTTGGAAGGTAGAATCTCATCACGACTGTTTTGTGTAGTGAAAACTTTTTCCAGAGTTGTTAATGACGTTTTGAATCCTTTTTCTTTTTATACTGAAATCTTCCAATGGTTAATTTGTTGAAAATTATCTTCACTTTCATATTTATCCAACCATTATTTGTTAAAGATAATCCTTAAAATTTTGAGAAGATCTCAGTATTTTGAAATTCAAAAACAACTCTTCTTATCTTATTTCAATCAAATATACTTCAATCCACAACCACCAAATAAGCTTATGATTTAAATTTGACAAAGAGATATGCTTTATTAGCAATTTCCGGATAACCCTCATATTCAAAATTTGAAATTCCACAAAATCCAAATCAACTTTATCCTTATCCATTCTTGTACATATCTTAATTTATCAAAAATAAATTCACGCAAAAAATAATCCCCACGGATCTTGATTCCACCTTAAGTGAAATAAGATTAAGTATATTTTTCTCATATCCCTAATCCAGTAGAGTTAGGCCTTGTTGAATTCAAATCTTATATAAATTAATTTTCGACATTACTTTTCTAGACTAACTTTCTAAATAATCTTTTGAAGAGTGTCTATCTTCTTTTCTTTGAATTCTTTAAACAAGTTTCTAAATTGCTATACTAATTCTTTTTATAAAAGCTTTTGAAACATTTTTTTGAAGATTTTCAAACTATTCTCTTTTTCAATCAAATTAGTCCTTTTGAATTAGTTTCTGAAGACAACTTAGTTTGCGATTTTAATCTTTCTGAGATTGTAATTTTTAAACTTTTTAAGATCTTTTTTGAATACATGCACACTTGTTAATTTATTAGTGTTTTTCTATTTTTGTTATCATCAAAATCCACAAAAAATATCTTACAATCTATAAATTAATAAAAAACATAGGCTCTATAACCTTCTTAACAACTCATAATTCCTATAGGACAACACCAAAACTTTCTTCATATAACTCGAGTGAGCTAATCATGGGTTTTATTCACCTAGTTGAGGGTCATGGGTTGCAACACAATTTTTCTTGCATCCTTAGTGAAGGCATAAGTGTTCTTATATCCATTATGCATGATGCAAGGTCAAACAACCATGACCTCCTTAGATGCAAATGTAAAGCATCTAAGGGATGACATCACATGTTACCTCATCCCTATACAAGCTACTAAAAGAAAATGGCACAGTCACTTACTTGGTCACTTGCAATGCACCCCTATCATGTAACCAATGTAACTTGTATAGTTGGTGGTGCTTAGAGGTCGGCAACCCTAAACTTTATACTAATGATTGAGAAATAACATTTGTACAACTCCTTCCATCTATTATGATTGTACATAATTGACTGTTGATTATACACTTGGTATGGAACATATTCTCTCCCTGATCTTCCTTACAACTTGACATTAAATGTAACACTTTACTTAAAACCAATGCCATAACTTCTCCTTAGTCAATGTAAACACAAGTCTCTTCCTCATATTCCCTTTTACCCTTTCCAACCTCTTTCTCAGCCTTCTCATGCTCACTTTCATCAATTTTATCCATGTTATTACCTCGGACTACCATGACACATCGGTTAGGACATTAGGTAGCCATGTGTCCATAACCCAAGCACTTAAAGCATTGGATTTCATAAGTCTTTCACCTGAAGGATTGACCTTTCTCAAACTTCCTCTTAATAGGCTTGTCAATAGGTTGGACCTTTAGATTACCTTGACCATCAATAGATCAACCATGTCCTTCCTCTGTTCTTGCTAGCCTTCTATGCTTAGACTGACTATCTTGGCGGGGGGGGGGGAAGGACAGTTAGGCTTGAATTAGGTCAAATCGAGGTGTTCCACTTCTATTTCTCAACTCTTTAGGTAATCTTGATGGCCTCTTCTAGATCATAAAACCACTGAACTTCTACAGCTACTTGAGCCTAAAAATAAACCTCGAAATGGCATGGGCCTTAAGACCATCCACATCTACCAGAATAATTAGCATTTGGAATTCTTTCATATACTCATCAATAATTTAGCTTCCTTAACGGAGATCTTGTAGCCTCTCAAAAGTGTCTTGTAGATAGGTTTCAAGGATAAACCATCCTCTTAGTAACCTCTTCATTTCATCCTAATTTCTAACACCATGCCAACCATCTCTCCTCTTAGTAGTTGTAAGGTTCTTCCAATACATGTCAACATAACCAGAGAACTCAACGGTAACAAGATGGACCTTGACATCCTCAACATTTGGTAACAATCGAAAACTTTCTCAACTTTCTCTTCCTACTCTTGATACTCATCCACATCTCTACTCTCAAAGAAGGTTAGAATTTTGACCTTAACATTGTTAGGTCCTCAAAGGGCTTGACAACTACATTCTTCAACCTTAAAATAAAGCTCATCATCTTCCAATTCCTCCATCACTTCCTAAACATCATCTAGGTCAAGTCTTCACCTTACTAGTCTCTCCACTCCAGTAGCTAGGATATTTCGGGTTAGATGTCCAGGGTGGTCCATACAAACATCCACTCAGTCTTGGGCATCATCACCTTTAACATTGTTCCATTCAACTCTAACAATACAGTCCATTATCCCCCATAGCAATAAGCTTTCCATCAAGTCAGTAAGCTTATCTACTTCTCATCAATAGACCTTGGAGTATGACTTCCATGCTATCCTCGACCCTGTGTCTTACTTTCATCATCTCCAATAACTACTCTAACACTTAAGTCTGACACCCTTAATCACTTATAGACAACTGTCATGTTGAAATAGAGCTGCCTCTTTAACTAAAACAAACTTTGCATGCTCAAACTCTTCTAAAAAACCACCACTAATGGTTGACTTGTAAAAAGTGTGAGCGTAAACTGACAAGTATATTGGGTTGTGAAACTAGTATAAATAGTGAGTCAAGGTCGTATTCCATAGAGTGTTAAGTGCTAGGTGTTAGGTGCTAGGTACTAAATCACTTAAGCTTTTTCCTAAGCTAAGCTATTGATAATTAAACTAAAAAAGAGAAGAAACTAATTAACAAAGTGAACACTAAACCGAATGTCATAACCACACTATGAAGGTCTTAAGTCTAAGAGGTAAAAAGGATCAAATGGGAATTCACAATTCTATTCTTATTTGAATCAATATAATGTTTTAAATTGATATTTGAAATTGACTAAATAGAATTTAACTAAACTCACTGGAACTCACCTACCTCTTAGAGTAGCAAAGTTCTAATGATAGCATAAATCCATCCACTAAGACGATTTATCTATAATTATTAAGTAAATAGTAATTCACTTACATTAGAATACTGCTTTAGTTAGAAATATGGACCAAGCACATCTCCATGACTCAAACCATAATTCCAACTACATTAAGTACGTGAGTTTATAGATTTAATTAAAACCCACAAATCTATATGATGAGCCTTTTTAGAAATTCAAGCTATATTCAATACGAGTTAATGGAATCCTCTTAAGCATTCTATAATTCTATTTAACTAAAAAGTGATGGCCAAATATTAAATGATTAGACGATGAACATAATAACAAAATACTCGATTACTCAATATCAATATCAGAACAAATCATAAAACACATCAATCCATTAATGCAAAGCCCAATATGTATCAAGCACAGTATATCACCACAATACTCAAATGAATTAAAATATATAATAATTGAAATAATAAGAAAAAAAAAATATCTTAATTGATATATTCAAACCTACCACCCAATACAAAAGTGACATATCATGATATATTTGACACTTTAGAGTTCTTCTAGTGAGTTAAAACAAAGGGATTTAATGCCATGAAATTAAAAAAGAAAATCACAAAATTAAATAAGAAAGTAAAGTTTATTGAAAATCCTATTATGTAGTGTTTGTTCTTTATGTGAGAAAGCATTTATCTGTGCATTTAAATTACATTGAATGCGTGTTTTACTCTTGCATCTTATAGTTTCGACCACTTTCGATGAGCTTTTATCATGATATTTTGAAATTTCAAAAAGCTTTTTTTATTTTTATAAAAAAGGACGTCAAAATTATAATAGCATCACAAACAAAGTACCCTTGGTCCTAATGATAGATATTAAAAGTTTATTTAACTCAAGAAATCTCTTATTTAAATAAATATAACATCTACACTTCTTAATCTTGTCATTCTCAAATCATTATCTTTACCAAAATTACTGGCCATTTTATAAAACTTTCATATATTTAACTCAACCAGCACATCATTAAATTAAAATAAAGGAAAAATATATATTTTTTATTCTCAACGTTTTGTTGATTTTCCATTTGAGTGTAAACCTTTTATGTTTACATTTGAGTCCTACACTTTACAAAACTTAACAAGCTTGGACTTTTTCTATAACACTATGACTTTTTCTGTTAACTTTTGTTATGATAACCTTTAATTCGTCCGTTTAATTACTTTAAATAAATAATATAAGAAAATACATATCAATAAACTGAATTATTACAAGTTATAAAAAAAAGGGAAAGTAAAACATATGTATAGAAAATAAGAGAGAGAGATTAGTAAAATTGAAAAAATAGATAAAATAGGTTATTTAACTAATAATGATAAATAGCCTCCCACCATCTTAAGAGGCATAATCTCATCGTAATCCGATAGGATGGTATATATATATGTATATAATCCGATAGTATCGTGCAATCTCATTGTAACTCGATAGGAAGGTATACAACCATTCATCACTGTCAACGCTAGATCACCCACTTACATTTTTCCTAGTGCGTTAGTGATCCAACTGGCTAAAGCAAAGTGCACAAAAGCCACTATACCTCATAAGATGCATTCTGAAGAAACATTCCTACACTGTTAATGCCCATCATTGGTCCAGCGGGAATGGCACAATACAAAAATAATGACATATCATGGGGAGAAAAGCTTGCCAGTATAGACTTTTTTTCCGCCTGTAATGATAAGTGTCCCAATGGCAATCTTTAATCAACACAAAAAACTTACCGGCAAACTTAACTTTGTCGTATACTTGTGATGATACGTGTCTCATTAACTTGCAAGTGGCGAATTAAATTTGCAACACTATTTATAAAAAAAATTTAAGCGAGTTGCTACTTTTAAGACACTTATCCAAAAACTTTGAAATTTTAATTTTAATTTGAAATTGATGGACATTTGAAACATAAATTTTAAATTTCATTGAAACTAAAAGAAATTCAAATTTTACTACAGTCAATGATATTTTATTGGAAAACATTACAACTAGTAAATATTGCTATATATATACAATGTAAACAAAATATAAATGGAAAAAAGACATCCTTCTTTATAGCTAAAAAGAATTATATGTTTACAAAACATTACAACTCAATCTAAAAAAAAAAAAAATCATAATCTAAACAAAAAATTTACACAACATATACAATTTAACCCATAACATGTACATTACAAAATAAATATACAACATAATCCAAAAAAAAAAATAATAATGAAAAAATGAGTTGAAAAGCTTGCTCAACCATCACGAACCATCATTCAAGTGTCCTCGTATCCATCATGGAACCACAATTGACTCACCTCCCAACCACAATGGGATCACCACCAATTAATCAACACCGATATCAATGAGAAGAAGTAACATGAAACAACCATTGAACAATGAACAACATACACCAAGAGAAGCCTAAGTTGAGGAAAGTATTTAAACAATAAAAAAACAAACAAACACATTTTTATATGAAGATAGAGGAGATAAAAGGTTAGATGAAATATAATCACCACCATAGTGTGCCACCATTATGAGAGAAGAGCAACCATTAAACCATCATAACCGCCTTCATGTGTGTCAGAGAGGGCATAGACAAAAGGGGAGAGAGAGGTGTGTTGTGAGAAAAAATGTATGTATGTTTCGCTTGTAAAAGAGTATGGATGGGAGAGAGAAGTGACAAGAGAGGCAAATGGAAGAGAGAGATATAAAAGTGTTAGGGTCAGGGCTATTTTAGAATAGACTGGGCTATGTGTATAAACCATTTTCTATTTTTTTTCTTTTTATTTTGTCATCTGTTTTCTATTTTTATTTTAATTTTCACATATTTGAATAATATTCATACATATAAATCATCAATTCATAGAAGTGGCACATATATATAATTAAAAAATGGGAAATTAAATGTAGATTTAAAAGTTTCAAGACAAAGTCAAGTATAATAATATATATCTCATAGGATTATTTCAAAACTAAGTACAGAGTACAACTAATTTAGTATGATAAATTCTAAATGTAGATTTTTTTTTAATTATTATTATAGATATATGCTTTTATCTTTAGATCATATTTGAATCAAACTAAAAATGCACTTTATATTCTCATATTTTTCAATCCAAAGGTACAAAGCATGTCAGAGAATAGTTCAAGCTAATTGAATAGGTTGCACTGGACTAGAACAACTGGGCCTATTCTATTTATAGGTTAGCTTACATGTAAGGCCCAAAACCGAAATTAGCTATCAATAACCTTTACACTCCAATAAATTATTTGACAAAAGATAATTCAAGTACAGAAATTTACATCTCTTGATGATGAATGGAAATTATTAAAAATAGCCTGGCAACATAAATTATTAAGTTCAATCATACAAAAAATTATAAAAATCAATTAGGTAGGACTTATTAGTGGAGTATCCATTTTTAACAATTAATATTGCTGCACATTGAAATCTGAATATGTCTATTTAGCATACAAGAAATGAAATTTACCTTATCTTCAGCTTTAATCCTTGGAAGTGTTTTATGAATGGTGCAATTACGATATCAAAAGTTACTACGGACAAATATTAAAGGATAAGTTGATCGTTTAAACTTGTTAGACTAAAGTAAATAATTGGAACATGGAGTGTCATGAAATCAAAGAGAAGATTAAAAATAACAACGTTGGCTTTTGAGGAAAAAATTTGAAAAGTTGTTATTGTAAAAGAATAAAAATGGGATACATACAAATCATTATATGCAATATATATAACTTTATACAATGCCAAAACAAAGAAGCGAGATTGATGGCTTAGAACATTGAAGAGATATCCAATTTTGATTTACATTTGTAAACAATAATGTAGACTTAATTTGCATTTCTCTATCAAAGAAGCACCATTATTTCCTATTTTCAATTAAATTAGAATAAATCAATGGTGATTGGGCCAACAAAAAGAAAAACAATGATACTTTTAATAAAAAATTCTCATAAGCAAAATATAATATCGAAGAGATATTAAATATGATGGCCAAAAAAAAAAAAAATGGGAAGAGATTTTAAATAAAAAAATTAATAATGAAAACTTAGGAAAACGAAAAAGCAATATCAAAGAAGAAATATAAGAAAAATGACAATACTAAAGAGGTACACTATTAAAATAAAAAAGATTTTCAAATATATATATTTAGTGAAAAGTTGTGTTTCTTGTATTAAATTTTGTAAATGTTATAACTACATGGAAAATCCATAAAAGATCATGTCTTGTCAATCAAGTCAATTTTTTTTTTTTTTCATATTAAATTTTCTAAAAGTTGCAACTATCCGAAAAATACATAAAGGAACGTTAGTTTTCTTTTGATATACATTATAGTCAATACATTCGGCACATATTTTTCTCAGGTTCTTTTTCTTTAGCTATGATTTTTTTAAGAATATATAATTCTTATTCATTATTTTATAGGTCAAATCCAGAAAGAAATGTTTTGTTACATTGTGAGGTAATACTTTTTTTTTTTTTTTCTCAAATTTTGGTTAATGTGTAATTTCTTTCTTCTTTTTAATGACCTTTTAGACTACTGGTGAACATTTTTTGCTGCAACCCAGTTAAAATTCGCCACTTACTAATATTCAAGCAAACAACATTACACTAATGCCGCATGTCAATAGTGGCAACATTTTTATGTAAGTGGCGAATAAAGTTTGCCACTAACACTTTCCATAAGTAGCAATAAAGTTCGCCAGAATAATTTACCAGCCTTATTTTGTAGTAATAATGTTTGGTTTAAATTAAGAAAAAAAAATTCTTCTTTTCAACCCATCATGCTTAAAATGTTTTGATTTGTCACCTCCATTATCATACCGATTCTTTTGTATTATCACCATAGACTTGGCATTTTTCTCTAATCATACACTAAGCTTTCCCCTCATGACATAGGGTCCATGGAATAACAACATCGAAAGAACGATAACGTCCAGTTTCAGTTTCAGCATCATACTGCCCCATGTGCTTTGTGTCACGGTACGAAATATACTCTAACCTATAATAGAATGCAGTGTTTATTGTCCTACCGCTAAACTAGTTAGCAAGCCTATCCTATGCAGCTATGGCTAATATGGCTTAATATCCGTAAGGCAACATAAACAAGATAGAAAGACAACAAAGAAGTAAAAAGGATATGGATGAGAATTGTAAAACGAAGTAACATACTTTTATTAATCTGTCTATAATACAAACTTACAACCAAGTGTACATGAGAGTTAAATGTATAGAGCGGGCACCTTTGGTTGTGATGATCTAAGGTGATAAGTAAGAGTTTCGATCCAAAAAAGTATCAACTATGAGTCTCTTATTCAGCAAGTAGGAATTGAATGGTAAATCTAGGGTACTTGTGCAACTAATTAATTAATCTAAAAATTCACATATAGGCTCAGGATGTTAGACAAAGAGACTTACTGGATCCAAATATTAAAAAATAATAAAATAATAATATAACTAAAAAGGTATATTTTAATTATATTACATATCATTAATCGTAATCGTATAAAATAAGTCTAGTTAAATCATAAACGCTTATAGATAAATTATATATATAATAAAATTTATATATGATATAAAATAACATATATAAGATATACGTACATGTTTTGTGTAATTTCTAAGTATGTATGTATACCCATATTTAGATAAAATATCCTAATATACGCATTTTAGGCTAAAACACTTAAAAAAATTAATAAAAATCATTAAAAAATTATGGACAGTTGGGAATTGGTAGTTTAGGCAAGTGTAATCCACCATGACAAGTGTTAATAGGTGTAGCCAAGTTATCATCCAAGAATGGAGTGGTATTTAAAGAAAAATTCATTAAGGATAGAGAAAGAATTTCAATTTAATACTTGATTAGCTAGAAAAAACCTAAAAAACCTCTCCAACATATTTGTAGATCCTATGTAAGATATCGAGAAGAGAGGTAAGAGGGTAAATTGATATCTTTTGCAAAATTGAAACTTTTTCAATTTTTTAAACAACTCCCTTTGTAATAACTTAAATGGCATGACAAGTAGTTGAAGATTAATTTTTTAACTTTAGGTACAAAAAATAACAACACAAGTAATAAAAATCAAAAACTAAATAAATTAGAGAGAAAGAAGATCAAGTGATTAATTTATAGAGTGTTAGGCTTTTGCTTACTACTCTCTTCCAATTCTACTGTTAAGGACCTAACCCTTTTCAATGGTGTCATTTCAATAGTCCAATCTTTTTACCAAACAAAAATCAATCAAAGGTTATAAGGATATCTAATCACTTCTCTATACTATCTCACTAACTTTCTCTAAGCTAAACATAGGACTTAGAGAATTTCCTAACCTCACATTCACTTAATTACACTACCAATAATGTTTACAAAGAAAATAAGGCAATACAATCAAATAACTCTTTACAACATTCGCATAAATGTAATAACAATGAAATAAAAAACTTGTTTTCACTCAGTTTTTGATAAAGTTTCTAACAATTTGCATGGAGAGAATTTTTGAAATTCAAACCTATACTCAATGTATATCCCCTGTTTTATTAGCGACTCGACTTATTTTCTATTGATCTTTGGTGTAATAGTAAAAATAACGGCTAGTTGAAAAAGATATGGAGATATCTTCTTTTCTTGTTATCTTGATCGAGCACTTTGTAATCAAGTAAAGAAAATCTCTCATGTAGTTATCCTTGAAATTCAAGTTTGAATTTCAAACAACTTATGATCCTCTTGTCAATTTAAATGCCCCTACAGTGATAAACTTCACTAAGTATGGAAAATATATATCTCCTTGCATATCCTTAAAAATTTGTCCAAAAATATTTGTTGTATTTTTTGCTTAATAAACTCTACCAAAAAGCTTAAATATATACTCAAAACTTATCATTTCTGCTTATAAGTATATCCTAGTCATTTTGAAATTAAAATTCCTTATAAATCTCCAGCATATCTTCATAATTTAAATTCAAAGAATATATCTCCAAAAAATCTATATGTTATTTTTATCCCTTAGCTTCATCATCTCTTATTTGAATTTGGATTCAAGCTATTTCTTTAAGTTTAATCTATATCTCATTCAACTTAAAAAAAAAAAAAAATAGCTGCAGATATTTCTCCCTTATAACAGTTAAACACATACTTGATATAATTTGAAACAAAAATACCAGATTTCCTCGGCTTCATAGGACTTACTTGGAATTGCTACTTGAAATACAAATGTGAGCTGATAATCAAACAACAGATACTTTCCCATTGAAATAATAAACTAAACAGTTGTATCTCATCCAAATCTTGAATGCGTACTTGTAAATCTTGGTTTGCTTCTTGTCAAAGATAAACTTGAACACATTTAAATATTGTTGTCACGTTGAACTAACTTCCCTATCACATAAATTCCAATGTTTGTTAATGAAGCCTAATGAATCACACTTGGATGTGACATGAAGCCTTCTCATAAATATATGTTGAATATTGAAAATCACCACATGTTAGAAGTAGATCACCATTATTCTAATTAAATTGAATAAGAACTCCAATGGACTTGTTCTCTTGCAAATGGCTAACTTAGATTTCAGCTTCACGAGCCAATTAAACCATGGATGAACCTTTGTAGAATAATTAATCCAATTCAACCTGTAAAATATCGAATGAGCTCTTAAAGATTCAACTCTTAGGAAATCCATAACTTCACTCTATGCTTTAATATAATTTGATCCCTCAAAATAATTAGTCCAACTTAAAATCCCCATGAACTTAACCATCTTAATAGAATAGAGTTGAGTATATTTCCTTAATATACCCAATAAAGTGGAGCTAAGCCTTCTTACAAATTTGTCCCAAGTTGATTTGTTCAAATTATTTAAAAAATAGCTTAGGAACAGTAGCTAATCTTGATTCTATACACAATCTGTATTGTTTTGTTTTGTTATTGATATACTTTTTGACACACATTCTGATCAGTATAATTCCAAACTTAATTTTTTTCCTTGAGTTGATTTCATTCTAAAATTGAAATGCACACTTATTGCTCTTGCTAAATACATTTTCACCTTTTTCTATTGTGGTTTCTTTTAGAATTAATCAATATTATATCATGATATATCTGTACACTTTATAAACATATTAGTGATAACTTATCATATGTTTTGTTATCATCAAAACCAAATTAGGAGACTTAACAATATTAAACATGCAAGCATTGAATTAGGAAAAATCAGTGTGAGCTAGAACAATTAAAAGAGAAAATTTGGAAAAAAATAGCAAAATCAATGCTTATTTTAGGTGATTTGGTGGTTTATTCATGTAAGACAAAACTAGAAGTCAACTGACCACCCCACCACAAGGGGTAGTGAACAACTAGGGGTGCCGACAAGGTGGGAGTGGTTACTAGTGGTCGGAGCTTCAAACTCTAATAAAGTCTAATTTCTACCCAATTTTAGGAAATTTTGTAAAAATAATAAAAATGCCCAATAAATTATGAAAAAAATTATTCTCCCATATTTTTGTGTATAGAATCTAGAAAAAATATCAATTTGTATAAATTTAATAGCCAATAAATACGTCTTTAAGAAATTGATCTATTTTCGAAGTTGAAATAAATTGGGTAAATGAAGTAGTTCATATCTCAAATTTTTTTTACAAACTATCCTAAGTTAATACTCAATTTTTATGTTAAAGTTTTTCGTGATATTAGTTTTCATATTTTTATTTGATTTTTTAGCCTAAAATATTGCTTAAAATGGTGTTTTAGTAAAGAAAATAATGTTTCCTTGTATAATTACATTTAGCTACTGAGTTTGAATCATATTTTGGAGTATCTACCTTGTTTTGGAGTTGTTAGATTGGTTGTTAAAGTAAGAAGTGATGAGAAGTTAAAAGTTGACTTTAAATAGTAAAGTTGGTATTTGACCAATTTAGAGAATCTAAAATAATTAAAGAATTGTGATGTATCGTATGAGGAATTGGCAAGTAATAAAACTGAGGAAGGTTGGTTTGAAATGTTATTTGATGTTTTATTTGATTCTACAATTGTAACCCATTAGAAAATTTACTAAATTAGCTAAATTTAGGACCTAAGTTAAGAGCAGATGATAGCTTAAAGGATTCCGAGGATGAATTTTTCACTAAATATATACTCAAAGAGTAAGTCAAAAGCAAAAATTATAAAGTAAATGTGAAAACAAGGGAACCAGATAATCAGTCAAAGGACGATTTTATTAAAACTTCTATAGATAACGGAGTAAAAGGGTAGCTTAGAGGATTGTTAAATAAGAAGTTTAACCTAAAAAAGTTTAAAGGCTATCTGTTGAATTAGTATAATAAATAACCTTTGTATAACTTCGAGAAAAACTCATAGGATTTCTAATTAAAGCAAATTACCATGAATTCACTCAAAACCAAACTCAAAGGATTTTTAGATTAAAGAAAACTACTCAAAACTTCTCAAAACCAAATTCAGAAGATTTTAAGCTAAAGAAAATCACTATAAATCCACTCAAATGATTGCTATAAGGATTTAGTCGATTAGGGTAATTTGTAAAAAAACATGAATTGGTCAAGAAATCACTATCTTTAAGTGAAATTAACTTATGAAATTTACAACCAAACAACTAAAAACATATAAAACAAATTAATGACTAATGAATCAAAGCTTTAAAACTAATCTATTGTATATTTTTAGAGACAACTAAAGATTAAGGAGCCAAAGGTCTAAAGTAAGGTACCCATAAGTGTAAGTAAGTTAGGATCTACGCTTAGTAGCATATTGAAGTATCATATCAGAATACTTGGAGGAGTAAGAATACTTGTTTGTGATTGTAATCTATTTGTATGTGTGTGTGCTATGTATATGCTTGAGATACTAATTGATGAATTGAGAGTTGAACTTCGAGTGTTGCTTTCTATTTAAATATATTATCTTACACGTATGAACTCAGTTGATCACTAGATAATCTGAATTAATCTTGAACTAATTAAAGACCTAACCTGACATTCACAATAACACAATAGGGATAATGATTAGGTTGTCAGTCTAAATACTAATACTTCGATGAGGATAGTAAAAATGGTCCTTTTTCTGCTCTTAGTCAAACTAAGTAACAAGAGAGGGGGTTGCGGTAAAGTTGGAAACTGTAGTTCAAATTTTGTTTAGGGAGGAGAGTATTCTCTATTACACAAGACAAGATTTAGTTTGATAGTGTTGTATTGAAACTCCTCGAAACTGAGGTTAAAGTTGACGAAATTACTCTAACTTTACAATGAACCGATTAAACATTGTAAGATGCTATATCATTTATTTGTTGCATTTGCATTTAATAAATGATTGAACAACCATGTTTGTAATGTATTCTTATGAATCCGTCTCTTCTTACTGAGTTAGTTAAGCTCACATCCCAATAAATTGTTTTGTAGGGGTAGAGTAATACTAGAAGATGCTTCGTTACAATTGTCTTCAGGTTAGTTTCGATAAGTTAGGAAGTAAAGTTGTGAAATCTAATGAACGGATCAAAACTCATGATAATCTTGTTTTTCTTTGTAGGAAGACTATAAGGTCTTCCTAGGAGGCTTTATAGTCTTCGCTAGCTTGTTTCGTCTATATATGTAATGTAGTTTTTCTATAGAGATGTAAAGTTTCTTTTGAAAACTTTAGAACTTTTGATATATGATAAGTTTTGTGAAAGACCTAAACTATATGTAAATATGTATTTTGTAAAATGTCACTCCACAAGTCTTATATACCACAGGTACCCATCTGATTGCTTCAAAGTTGGTTAAATCATCATTCACCTTGTATAGACTATACCTATGTTAACAACTAAGGAGATAACTTCTACCCTAAGTTGGTTTATATGACTGGACTGTTACAACTCCTTGAGTTTAGGTCACGACACTAACAGCCCCATAAAGAGCTTT
The DNA here is from genome assembly GCA_024138015.1 of Lumnitzera littorea. Lineage (NCBI taxonomy): Eukaryota > Viridiplantae > Streptophyta > Magnoliopsida > Myrtales > Combretaceae > Lumnitzera > Lumnitzera littorea. Next base: position 99,316,719 of record JAMXBB010000008.1, read on the forward strand.
TCAGGCATTTCTAGCTTCGTCAAGAGTTGACATTAAAATCCTTAAATTGGTTGTGGGCTATAAAGAGAAAGTACAAAAGCAATAAGCAACTCTAGCATACAAAATGTCCCTTTATAATCTATATACAATAATGTACAAAAGGGATGGGTTTTGCTAATACAAGTGTATTATAAGAAGGGATCCTAACACCTTACATGCAACTATATACATTGTAAATAACATTTTAAATTTTTTCAAATTACCCATTTCCTCCTAAAAAGAAAAGAAATCATTATATTGCGTAGCTTTGTAATAACTTCTCCATAATCTTAATTTAAAAAAAAATATAGTAGAATAAATTGCAAATATACTTCCTTATATTTACTTAATATGTGTTTTGACTTTCTAACTTTGAAATTAAGCACTTAGACAAAAGGTTGGAAGTTGTGTTAACAAGATGTATTTGTATTTGTACTTTATACTATATTCATATCGGTTCCAAAAGTACATGAAAATAAATAAAGATAAAAGATAATGAAGGTACAATATAATTGTATTTATTCATGATATAATTATTTCATGTGTTGTGTTTTCTTTCTATAATTGTGCTTCTAATTGTATTGTATTCTTATTCATGTTATCATGTTGAATCAACAATTATCAGTCATGTTTTGGCCCCAAATCTTAAATAAAGAAAATTATTTTTAGACCCCATTTCCCCATAGGTAAAATAATTTAAAAAATTAAATATTTTTTTATTATTTATAAGGGGAAAATTTTTAGTAAGAGACCAAAAAGCACATTTTCATTAAGGAATTAGAATCCAAATATTCAATTTCTATGATAAAGGGGTTAAATACACATAAAAGAAACAAAAAAAGGTATACTTGCAATTTACCAAAAAATAATTATGGAAGATTTCATAATATTCTATAATTTCACAACTTAGATTCTTTTACAAAAAATGGGCATAAATATTATACTTATAAACCCAATGAATTTCCTAAATAGGATATGAAGTCATCAAAGAGTGACCATAAGATATTCTCTTGAATCAACAAATTAATTTAACTCAACATCTAAGATACTACCATCGGAAATCCTAATTCGAATCCTAAAACCCTAAATGATAACTGAAAACCTACTTTGACTTTTGTAATTTAAGAACCCTATATCAAGAACCTTAATTATAAAACCCTAATTTAAATTCCTTAAATCAACCCTCAAAAACCTAATTGAGACAAACACCTTAGTATACCCTAAATTCCATGATCAAATATTAAAAATTAACATTAACTATCTAAAAATACTAATTATTTGATTTAGCTAAATTAAGTCATAAGAAACCCTAAATTCTATAATTCAATATGGTGATAGTCCATTACCCAAAAAAAATTGTAGTGGTATATATCACTAAGGTGGTCTTCGCTAGAACTCTTAATGGCTTGGCAATTATAGGAGATGGTGAACTTGTAAAAAGCCCCTTATAGGGTAACCAACGAAGTCTCTCTAATGCTCAAGTTAGCGAGGAGAATATTCAGGAATTAAATAAGGAAGGTATGTGGTAAGTTCATTGTAGTTAGTCGATCACATGCAATAGGTATGCTAGTCGACCTAAGAGACAACATAAGCTGATGACACATGGAGAGATATCATCAGGAAGAGGTGTAGGAGAAAGAACGAACAAACTCGGTATCTCAAAAGCATACGTGTGATAGTGGATCAAACTTAGTATTCTTGATCGTTCTTGTTTGAATTGCTTGTTTGATCCTCTTTGAAGTAATTTCAACAAAGCTTTGGTGTTTGGCTTAAACTTACCAATGTTCTGAATTCACCAAGTAAGAAGAGAAGCCTCCTATTTATAGAGTTTGGAGGTTAATCTTGTTTGTCGAATGACTTTAAGATGTACGAATGAGATTGAGCTCTTTTATTAAAGCTTATCCTCTCCTTTAGCCGTCATGGGCTTAGACATGGGCCCAAGTATGCTTAAGGCTTTTATCAGCTAAAGAAAGCCCACTATTAATATTATGAAGCTTAAAAACCAATTGAGCCTCCTTAAAGCCCAATAAGACCAAATGAAACCTAAATAATGCTTAAATAAGCCCAAAAGAACCGTTTTCGAGTTTACTTTTCTTGCACAAGATAATCAAGCAAGGCCGAGAGTAGAATATCTAGTCCGATGATCTTTATTTTGAGCCTACCAAGCTAGATCTCCCTAAAACATCCCTAAACGGGCTAATATTACAAGCTTTGTCACTAGCTCAATATATCAATCCATGGCATTAAATAAGGTTAAGGCCCAATTACTGAAATGACTTTATAGAAGGATTAGGAGTGCTTAATAGGAAAGATACATAGAGAGAGAAAGAGAGATTCAAAATCCCTTCACTTGAGGTTTCATGACCTATTTATGTAAAATGGGGTTGGACTGTTGAGCTACACGTATGTCATCTAGGGATTGGTTCGTACATAATGCAAGATTGGGGCACAATCAGTACCAAAAAGGACAATCTTCTTCTACTAGTTAGTGGACCTTATAGAAGGGGCCTATCACATCAATGTGGGTAGCTGTCGTAGCTTAGGTAGTTGGATCCCTAGGTCTTATAATAGGTTGTCACATAGCGTTTAATGAGGAGAGAGAAGAGTAGAAAGCCAAGTCCCTTCCTATGATGTGCCCTCTAAGACAAACTTCGAGCTGTGGGTAAGGTTTGACCCAATGGTTAGGGTAAGGTCTCCAAGACGTGGATTTGGTTTGAGGAGTCTAATGGCTCATAGGTTCTATGAAGAACTTCTAGCCTCTTTCCTAATCTAGAGCTAGAGATGTGCTTAAAGCTCGTTTAAGTCCTCATATAGGCTTTTTGTGAAATGAGGTCCTATTATATTGGGGCCCAAGCTAGTCCATCCATTTAGTAGGGAGCCAAGGCTTTAGGATGAGAGAGGTGCCTATGGATGTTAAGCAAGCCTAGTGACTTGGGCTCATGCCTTTAGAGCACCAAGGCAACAAGGCGCTATCAGTACTTGCCCTTCTACTCTCCTTTGTGTTAAGGCAACAAAGGAAGTAACATTAATCAAAGCTCTAGAGGTAGGAGCTCGCTCTTAGCAATCTTCAGGAAGTACGGTGATCAGCTTCCTGTAATCATGAAAGAGAGAAAGTGATGTTGTCGAGTGTTTATACAACGTGGCCATTGGTTGACTTAGTGTAGCACTTAGTCATTTCCAAAGTGTCAAGTCTTTTCCCAAGTGCAATAACGACACTTAGGGTAGAGTGTAGCATAAGGGGGGTAGAGTACAGCATAAGGGGTGATTAATATGCCTTAGAAATGACATAATTGTAAAGTAATTACTGTATTAATAACGATCCGTATGCTACTAGTTATGAACATCGGATGACGTAGTGAAGACATGTAGATAGCCTGATCTCTTCTTCATTGTTTATATAAGGACTCCATGGGGGGGTAGGTGGGGCTTCTTCTTCATTCTTGCCTAAAAACCTAAATTAACCTCGTAAACTTATCTTTCCTCCCCTTGTTTTCCTTTCTTAACAATTAACATAATCGAGGTTCTACATAACTACTCTAGAATCCTCAGTTCTCGGTCCCCTATGTACGGGGTTATCATTGGAACAATGGTTGGATTGATGGAAACTGGACCCCCAACGTAAGTTTGCAACATCAAAGGGTGCTCTTGCTTTAGTAAGGGCACCATACCGAGTAATGACCAAGGGGCATTGATGCTTTAGCAATGGCCAAGGCAAGTAGCCTAGTACTAATTAGGGGTTGTACCTCCGCTACTCATGCAATCCAACTAACTAACCAAGCTAGGCAAGGGAGTTAAAGACATTTTAAAGACTTCCTTAAGTGATGGGAGCACCACTATTATGAAGGGGATGAGTATACATGAGCTTGTCTTCATGCAAGTCTATGTGCTCTTGCGATGGGTGTTCAAAGGTAGCTATAATGGATGCTTATGAGCATCTAAATGGCTATAATCAAATACAAATCTTCCATGATAGTTAGCTAGAAATTTTAATTTGATGGGTAAGGGTTGTAGGGGTAGCCACCTGCTATCGTAATAGATGGGGGATTCATCTTGAAGCTACTAGCATTAAAGGGGAATTTCCTCAAGCGCTAGCTAGTTTAATGAACTTAGAGCTCACCATCACATACTGCTAGATGAAATTATATTTTCACCTAGTGAACTAAAGGAGACCACTGGAGTGAGAGGATTAGTAAGAATGAGGAGCCTATGAAGCAAAGCATATGAGCTAAAGTTAGATAAAGATGTGGCAAGTTCCTTCGTCTTTTCCTTTTCTTGTTGTATCTTTTGCTTTCACTTGTACTCAGGGCTAGTATGCCAGCCCTTAAAGCTTTGTAAGAACTTTGAATGATTGAATGAATAAATTGAGCTTACTAATGTACTCATTCCCTTAATACTTAACTGTTGTTTTGTAATTCAAATACTCGCGTCTGACTCGTTGTGCAGATGTGATCGATCATCTAAGCATGAAGTCTAAGACAGTGTTCGATGGGGTAACGTAGTGTTTAGCAATGTTGACCATGATTGGTACATGAGGGACTCAAGACACTGTACCAAGCACTCAGGGTACTCCTCCGTACTCGAAGCTAATTTAGAGACTCTCATACAAGCAATGAGGGTCAAACTTAGATGGGCTTGGGGTCTTGTCAAGAAGGCGTTATTGCCAAACATCCATCAGAGCAATGTGATGGTTTATATGACAAATGTGATCGTTGAAGTGCCTGAAGCTCTCAAGATACATAAGCTACTTTGCAGGCTTACATAGGGGTTGAGTTCGTGATCCACACATCAAGTAAATCCAAGCCATTGATTCCTTACCACAACATGTAGGTAGCTATAGAGGGGGGACATAGAGTGTAGACTTACCATTTTTTCCATCTTATAATTTTAGAATTTTAAAAATATTTTTTAGGAGTCCTAATTTAGGAAAAAATACAAAAAATTTACAAAAGTACAAAAGAATAAGAAAATTTAGAAAATATAAAAAATTTCTAGGAGCAATAAAATTTGTAGACCTAGGTTCCTCTTTAGTGTTGTTAAGTTGATCAAGTACGAGTCCCTTAAAATTCTTAGATAAGACAGTTCAATTAAAGTTGGTTTGAAATTCAAATTTATAGGGTCAGTTAAATGTACATTAACATAGTGCGTTTTTATTTATTGATTTATCTATTTATTTATTTTTATATATCTAAAATCTAAATTAAAAAAAAAAACACATACACACACACACACATATATATATATATGGATTGGATCAGGTCTCAAAACCTAGTCCGTTTATTTAGGAAATAAGGCCTAAGGCCCTACTCATTTTCCGTTAAGAAGGAGCATGCTGAAGAGCGCCTATTACTTTTGCAATGCGCGTATGGCATGTGACTATGCAAAGCCTTCTTCCCTTACTTCTTTTCTCCCTCGATTCCTTAGCTGACTTCTGGCACCTTTTCCATATGGTGGCCTTAGTTTGCATTCATTTCTTGTGCTTTCTTCACATGATTCCATACAAAAATTTTTTGTGGAATCGTATGCTAGGCATAGCCTAATTTTGAGTTTGGCCATTTATTTGGCCAAATTCATCCAATTACGTGGCCAAAATCGGATTGAAAAATTGGAAAAAATCTTTCAAGTCAAAGTTCATCAATGCCACTTAATTCAATTTCTAAGATTCTTAAGCTTAATTCGTGTTGCATTTGTACAAATGGGGGTTCTAGAAAAGATCTGGGGAGCCTTTTTTTTTTTTTTTTTTTATCCTCGAACATAAGAACAAGCCCCTGCACTCTCTCTCTCTCATATCCATCTGAGCTCTCTCTCTCTCTCTCTCTCTCTCTCTCTCTCACAACAACCATCTCTCTCCCTCTTTGAACTTCCCTAACCATTTTCGAGCTACACAAACCCTACGATCGAACCCCCTGGACCCTAGCTCTCTAACTTGACCTACTCCACACTCTGTCGTACCCCCTAGCTGCACCTCCAAACCCTCCATTGCCAAACCTTAACCACCACAACCCACTACTCGAAACTCCACAACTACTCATCTACGTTTAAAGCTAAGTACTAAGTTGTGCTCACCACTACCTAAAACCCCTAACCTAATGCCTCTACTAAACCCAACGGCCACCACACACATCACCTTACAACCACTGTCACCTCCCCAACTCCAACGACTACCTAAACTGCCTCCAATCACCTTAGCATTCTCCTTACACCATAATCCCCCCCCCCCCCCCCACAAGCCCAATAAAAGACTAATAAAACACTCCTTTCCCGTTCAATTTGACATATGGAAGCACTTAAAGCAACCTTGACTAGCTACTACTATTGAAGTTAAGGGAGAACCGATTGGCAACTCGCGACCCGTTCTAACCTGATATGAGAAACGTGTTGTTTTTCTCCTAGTCCGAGCTTCGTTTGTATTTTAGTTTGATTTCTTTTGTTGTTTGGTTTGACTTTTTTTTTTATTATTGTTATTTCGATTGTAATTGTAAAAATTTTTTTTAAAAAAAGAAAAGTATAAAAAAAGGTAGATTAGAGTAGTTATAAATTTTGATTTATTTTCTCCATTAAAATTGAAATAAAAAATATATGGTAAGATAAAAAAAAGATAAAATAAAATAAAATAAAGAAAAGAAAAGAAAATTGTTTTATAAATTATAAAAATTCATTTTCTGAATAGATAAAAATAAAGTAACCATTTTTCAAAATTAGGACTACTTTAGAATTTTCCAAAAATAAAAACCCGATTAGGACTCTTTTAGAAAATTTCCTTAAATAACATTGAATCGAGTAAAAACATGAACTCGACCTTTTTTTAACTAAAATCAACCAACTTACCTAAAGTTTTGTAAAAAGAACTACATACATCTGATTCCGAATAGTGAATACATAAGTACCTTAAAGGCGACATAAAAAATGAAAATTGTAGTTTTTTTTCCCATCTTTTAGCTTAAATTACTCAAATTTGTAAAAATTAAAAAAAAATTTTACTTAAATGTTAGTTTTTGTCCTAAAAGGTGAATTCGAAGAATTAAATCTAAATTTGGAAGGTTTGTGGCACTCATGAGGATTTAAAAAAACCTAACCCTTAAACTCGATCTTTAGTTTTCCAAAATCATTTTTAAAATCGATTTTCCAATAAACTAGTGGCTAGGTTAAAATCAATCCACCCTATTAGTTTAACCTAATCTATTTTTTCTCTACCTCGGTCTAGTAGCAACTCTAAAAATTTTCAAAAACCATTTCAAAACCAAGTTTTCTTTAACTCTTAGTAAATGATCAAATATTAAACGAGTCAAGATTTTAATATTAATCGGGTTAAGGAAAACAATAAAAACTAGGAAAAATTACTAAACGGGTTAAGATTTCTTGATCATTGGGAACGTCAAGAGAGTTAGCTATCTAACTTTTCAAATTTAGAATTAATTTTTCAAATCACCTTACTAAGTATAATTTATTTATTTGTTTGTTTATTTATTTAATTACTCGTTATTATTTTCTACACTTGTCTATAGTTGTACTAACTTTCTTATAGGATTAAATTTATTTAAGTTTTTTTTTAAATTACGGGGGGAATTTACTTTATGTATCATAATTATATGGTAGAAACAATCAAACTCGGACTATATTAGGACCCTTGGACGTAGGGGGTGCATTATGTATGCTCAAAGCGCTATGGTGTAATTACTACTTGGGGTTGATTAGGCCACCTCCACTTAAGCTGTAATGTGACTAGTGAAGGCATTTTCTAAAAATGAGTGAGATTACAAAGCTTAAGGACCTTTAGAATCCAACTTAATTATATGCACCTCCCCTAAAACCTTAAGATAATACATTACTCTTAAGAATGACAACCCTACTAATATTGGAAAGTTTTTAAAAATATAATCATTTTTTTATAAAAGTTAAAAACCAAATCAAGCAGTAGGGTCGCAACTTAAAGAGTAATGTACTAATCTAAACGATTTTAGTCATATGCATGTTTCAACATGTATTCTTTTATTGATAACTGATTCTTGTCTATCCCTAAAGATAATGGTAGGTAACCAACAGAGAACAATTAAAAAGTCAATAGGTTACTAGATGCCTTAGGAATCCATGAGCAACTGCTACAAGTTGAAGCTACCTACTGGAAACAAAGGGCTAGATGCGTTAAGGCCTTTAACCAAGCCTTGTTAGCTCAAGTCAAAAAAAGTGAAAGGACCATGGATTAGGCTTTAGAGATGCTAGAAAAGATTAAAGCCCAACTACGAGAGTTAGATTAAAGACTTTAGATGCAGTTAAAAAACTTTGAATAAATTTTAAGTTTCATCAAGAATAAATGTTAGGCTCTCTTCCTTTGTTTTTTGTACTTTGATCTTTCAAAATAATAAATTTTTTCTTTAATTTATAGTTCTTCATTCTTTAGCACTCCTTTCTTCATAAGTAGTCCTTTAATAGAACTCATCTAACCATTTATTCTCTCTCCCTTAGGGAAATGTAAATAAATCTCATAAACTTATAAACTAGAACCTCAAAATCACCATCCTTATGTAAATGGACTTCTCGGTTTTTGTAAAATGAAGCCCTATATTTCCCTCTCATAAAAAAAAAAGATAAAAAAAATAAATAAATTTGCTAACGATTAGGAATTCTTATGGGCCTACCCTAATACAAACCACTTAGCCTTACAAGAAATCCAACCAAAACACAAGCCTTCCAACCCATTTAAGCAATTAACCTAAACATAAGCCCTTTGGCTCATTCAAGCAACGAATCCAAACCTAAACCACGACCTATCAAGATAGTTGAACCAAACACAATCCCTAGCCCATCAAGATAGCCAAACTAAGTAAAAAACCCTGGTCCATTAAGAAAACCAAATCCAATCGTAAACTAAGTCAAAATGAAAGGTCAAATACAACCTAAGTCTTAGATTGAATGAAAAATATCAAACTGAGGCATGAGGACGAAAGTCCATCTCCACTTAGGGACAAATAAATGTAGATCCCTCCTTAAGGGATTAGTAACTCACTTTAAAAAAGTTTAGGATGAAAAGAGGTAAACTATATCCTATATACTAATCCTTAAAACACTTTGAAAGTTGAGTGAGATCATAGGGAAGATACTTTAGATTCATTCCTTGAAGGAGGTCAATTTTGAATTTGATACAAAGATTAAAATAAAGTTGGGCATTCATTTTTAAATCCTAAACATAACTATTTGTTGTTAACCCTATTAGAGCAATTTAGAGAATTCAAATTTAAACCTTATCAAGAATCACTCCATACTGGGGCAATTTTGAGGTTAAGGTCAATGATTAGGAGAGAAGGATGAAATTAGTTTGTGCTTACTTTAGTAACATTAATTTAAAGATGATTTTTATTTCTAATAAGTTATTTTCTTTGAAATGAAGAAAAGCTAACTCATTTTTAAACACTTATGGATTTAGGGCCTTCAATCTCTCAAAGTCAAAGACTCGACAATAAAGGCCCAAAGAAAAGGGGTAAAGTAAAAAAAAAAAAATGAAAGAACGAGGTGGCAAAAAAAAAAAAAAAGGAGAAGAAGAAAGAAAAGAGGCTAGAAAATTGGGCCCAAGTGTAAGACAAAAGCCCCAAAAGATATATCCTAATAAGGGTAGCAAAACTAAATAAAAAAAAAATTGGGAATCAAAGCCTAAATAACCCCAAAAATGTAAGGCCCTGAATCACATTTCAAGCCTAAAAACACAAAACCTCCATATCTACTCTAAATCAAACTTCAAAATCATAAATAGAAAACTTTCTTACCGATTTTAAATCATACAAGATCTTCCTACCCATAATACCACCCTTACTTAATAAAAACTCTTTTGATCTTAAAGGATAATTCATCTTTAATAAAAATTGTTTTTGAAACCGGGGCAAATATACTCCTAATTTTTCCTAAAGGTTCTTGACCTATACACCTAGGGTTGAATAAAAGTACTTTTTTTGAAAATAGGCATTTTCATTTATCCTTTTTGAAACACTCTGACTAAAAGCCTAAATTCATAATGTTGAATCGAAAAAGACATAACAAATTGATCAAGCATATCATTTGCAAAATGGACAATAATTTTTGGGACTATAATGAAGAGTGTAATTTGAGCCGAGAGTTCGCAAGGAGGCCCTCTTCAACTAAAATAATCATGAGTTACCTATTTTTTAGGAAAGGAATGTTTAAAATCACAAGGCCCCATGAGAAAGCCCAACATTACGATCAGGAGACATTTTCAAATACTAAGAAGAATATAGATGCCTTATATGGTTACCAAGAAAGGGGATGATTATAACATTTTCTCCTTAATAAGAATTTTTACCTATTAGCAAACTTTCAAATAAAAAAAGGGAGGAAGAAAATTAAAAAAGAAAAAGAGACATAAAGTAAAGGCTTGTCATAAGTTTTTTATCCATTTTCAAATCCATGCCGGCTTGATTAGCCAAATTTTCAATTCAAGTCATTTATTTCCTTTTCAATATGGTCAAACATTTTAAGTCGATCACATTAATCTAAGTCATTAAGGGACTTAATTCCTGATGCCTTTTTTCTCATAATTATTTCTCACTAAATTCTTTGTCTATAAATATTTTCAAGTTTGGAAGCTTTTCAAACTGGTTACTTTCCCTTAGTTCTTTAGGGTTCTAGCTAGCTTTTAAAAGCATTGTACCCTCCTTCATTCTTTAGGGTTCAAGCCATCTTTTAAAATCATTACACCTTCTTTTATTCTTTAAGGTTCTAGCTACCTTTTAAAAGTGTTGTACCCTCTTTCATTCTTTAGTGTTCTAGCTAGCTCGTAAAGCATTGTCTGCTCTTTCATTCTTTTTAGGGTTTTAGCCAGCTCTTATAGTGCTATCCCATCTCCAGTCCTTTGGGGTTTTAGCTAGCTTTTAAAGTGTTGTCCCATCCTTAATCCATTTTTAGTGTTTTTCCCATCTTTCATTTTTTTATTACTTTAATCAAGTCATAGAGAACTACCTCAATTTACCATTTTCTCTTAAAATTTTAGCAAGCCCATAAGGCACTTTCCCTTTCATCAATTTCTCTTTAAGAAAGCTCATAGGGCGCTTCCCATCATCATCAATTTCTTTAGTGTCTTAGTGAGCCCATAGAGCGATTCTCTTCACCAATTTCTTTTAGTATGCCCATAGGGCACTTCCCTTCATCAAGGTTTCAGTTTAGGGTCTTAACCAACTCAAGGAGTGCTTCACCTACTCACTTAGGTTAGTCAACTTAGATGAGCATGATTAGGTTCTTTTTTAGGGGCCTTAGCTAGCTTAAGGAGCACTTACCCATCTCATTCTTTTTAGGGTCTTAGTCAACTCAAGCACGGTTGTTAAAATTGAGAGTCAAAAATAAAATTCTACAAGTTTATAATTTTATAATATTTTTCTCAATTAAAATAGATGTGAAATCATTTATGTATAATCTTTTAGCAAAATTTTGAACTTTCATGTGTGATTCTACAAGTTTACTATTTTACCAATTTTATACAATTCTATTGATTTTATGCATTGAAATGAACAGTAGAATCGCAATGGACAACCATGAGCTCAACGAACGCTTTGCCCATGACTTAGGTTAGTCAGCTCAAAAGAGCATAACTAGATTCTTTTTTAGGGTCTTAGCCAACTTAAGGAGAACTTACTTATCTCATTCTTTTTAGGGTCTTAGCTAGTTCAAGGAGTGCTTTGCACATTCACCTAGGTTAATCAATTTAGAGGAGCATGACTAGGTTCTTCTTTAAGGGTTTTAGCAAGCTCAATGAGCAAGTACCTATCTCATTCTCTTTAGGGTCTTACCTAGCTTAAGGAGCGCTTTGTCCATTCACCTAGATCAGTTAGCTTTAGAAGAGCACGACCAAGTTCTTCTTTTGGGGTCTTAGCCAACTCAAGAAGCGCTTTACCCATTTGCCTAGGTTAGTTAACTCAAAAGAGCACAACTAGGTTTTTCTTTAGGGGTTTTAGCTAGCTCAAGAAGTGCTTACCCATCTCATTTTCTTTAAGGTTTTAGCTAGCTCAAGGAGTGCTTATCTACTTCATTCTTTTTAAGGTCTTAGCCAACTCAAAGAGCGCTTTACCCACTCACTTAAGTTAGTTAGCTCAATAGGACACTACTAGGTTTCAATCTTTCATTTAGGGTCTTAGCCAGCTTAAGGAGCACTTCACCCATTCACATAGGTTAGTCAACTTAAAGGAGCACGACTAAGTTTCAATTTAGGGTCTTAATCAGCTCAAGGAACGCTTCTCCCACTCACTTAAGTTAGTCAGCTCATAAGAGCATAACCAGGTTTTTCAGTTTTTAGGGTTCTTGCCAACCCATAAAGGTACTACCCTCTTTTGGTTTCTCGACCAGCTCTTAGAGTGCCTCATCTCCCTTTCACCTTTCACCATTCACCAAATCCCTAGTGGATCAAGCTTAAGACAAATAGTTAATTGTAGCACTTCTTAAGATAAATTAACCCTCGAGGACAAAATAGTGTCTCTTTTGTCTTTATAGCAAAGTTTTACCTAAACTTCACCATAAAGAGGAGTAAGAATTTAAAATTTTTTTTAGGGGTCTTAATTTAGGAAAAAGTAGAAAAGAATAGAAAAAATTTAGAAACGTACAAAAGAGTAAGAAAATTTAGAAAATATAAAAAATTTCTAGAAGTTATGGAGTTTGTAGACTTAGGTTTCTCTTTAGCGTTGTTGAGTCAATCGAGTCTGAGTACCTTAGAATTCTTAGATAAGATCGTTAAATTAAAGTTGGCTTGAAATTCAACTTTACATGGTCAATTAAATGTATGTTAGCATAGTACATTTTTATTTATTGATTTATCTATATATATATATATATAGGGATTGAACTAAGTCTCAAAACCTAGTTCGTTTATTTAGGAAACAAGGCCTAAGGCCTTGTTCATTTTAGACCAAAGAAGGGTACGATGAAGCGCCCCCATTATTTTTGCAACATGTACGTACATTGTATGCACAAATGTGGACGCATAGCATATGCCCTGCACGTAACTACATGAAGCCTTCTTTCCTTGCTTCTTTTTTCCCCCAATTCCCTAACTAATTTCTAAAACTTTCTCTACGCGGTGGCCTTAGTTCACATTTATTTCTTGTGCTTTCTTCATACGATTCCACATGAATTTTTTTGTGGAATCATGTGCTAAGCATAGCCTAGTTTTGAATTTGGCCATTTATTTGGCTAAATTCATCCGATTACACGACCAAATTCATCAATGCCATTTGATTCAATTTATGAGATTCCCAAGCTTAATTCACGTTACATTCGCACAAATGGGGGTTTGGAAAAGATTTGCGGGGCCTTTTTTTTGATCCCCGAACATAAGAACAAGCCTCCACACTCACTCTCTGACGTCCATTTGAGCTCTCTTTCTCTCTCTCGACAACCATCTCTCTCTATCATGCCCCTTAGTCGTACCTTCAAACCCTCCATTGCTAAACCCTAACCACTGTAGCCTACTACTTGAAGCTCCACCACCACCAATCCATATCTAAAGATGAGCACTGAGTTGTGCTCACCACTACCTAAAACCCCTAACCTGACACCTCTACCAGGCCCAACAGCCACCATACGCATCACCTCACAACTACTGTTACCTCCCCAATTTCGACGGCCACCTAAACCACCTCCAATCACCTCAGCATTCTTCTTACCCCTCACAAGCCCAATAAAAAACTCACAAAACACTCCTTCCTTATTCGATTTGATGCATGGAAGCGCTTGAAGCAACCTTGACCAGCTGCTACTGTTAAAGTTGGAGGAGAACCAACTTGTGACTCATGACCCGCTCTAACTTGATCCAAGATTAGTGTTGTTTTTCCCTTAGTCCGAGCTTTGTTTGTATTTTAGTTTAGTTTCTTTTGTTGTTTGGTTTAACATTGTTATTATTATTATTTCGATTGTAATTGTAAAAATAAAAAAAAAAAGAAAAAAATTCGAGAAAAAAAAAAAAAAAAAAGGTAAAGTAGCTTAATTTTAAATTTTGATTTGTTTTATTGTTTAAGACTTGAATAAAAAATATATGATAAAAGAACAAAAATAAGATAAAATAAAATAAAGAAAAAAATAAGAAATTTTTTTTATAACTTAGAAGAATTTGTTTTCCAAATAGATAAAAATAAAGTAACCCTTTTTCAAAATTAAAACCTCAATTATGACTCTTTTAGAAAATTTCCTTGAATAATATTGAATTAAGTAAAAACGTAAACTTAACTTTTTTTAAACTAAAATTAGCCAACCTATCTAAAGTTTTGTAAAAAGAACTATGTATATCTGATTCAAATTAATGAGTACGTAAACACCTTTGAGATGACTTAAAAAATGAAAAATTTAGTTTTTATTCCGATTTTTTTAGCTTAAATTAGTCAAATTTGTAGAAATTAAAAAAAAAAAACCCAATTTATTTAAATGTCAGTTTTTGTCTTTTAAGGTGAATTTAAATAATTAAATCTAAATTTGGAAAGTTTGAGTTACCCATAAGGGTTTAAAAAAACCTAACCCCTGGACTCAATCTCTAGCTTTCCAAAATCTTTTTTGAAATCGATTTTCCAATAGACCAGTAACTAGGTTAAAATCAATCCACTTAATCGATTTAACCTAACCTAATTTTTTCCAGCTCCAATCGAATGGTGACTTCAAAAATTTTCAAAAAGTGTTTGAAAACCAAGTTTTCTTTAACTCTTAGTTGAGGATCAATATTAAATGGGGTTAAGGTTTAATATTGATCGAGTAAATGAAAATAATAAAAATCGAGAAAAAATTAAGCTCAACATAGAGCAACGGTATGTGTTCCCTAGCGTCTCTATAGAAAGGCTTCTAAGCTAATTCACTCTTCACTTTTGCTCTTATTGCTATCAAAACTCTATCAAACTTTCTCAACATAATCACTACAAAAATATGTTCCTACTCTTGTGAAAAAAAAAATTGCTAGAATAGGTCTTTTTTCGCTAGTGAAAGCCTTATTAGCAAAATTGTGTCCTTATAAATAGTTGCCACTAAAAGTATACTCGTAAGAGCCTACCAGCAAGCTTCTTTCCCCATAAAAGGTAGTCTAATGAACTGAGTTCGTTACTATATTCGCCGCATAAAAGTTTGCAAATTCCTTAACTAGTGAATTTAGTTCACCACTAAAAAAGTTATTGGTGATCTTTCTTTGCAATTGAGTTTGCCACTATAGATTTATCAAATCTTCCCTTTGGTGAATTTAGTTCGCTAGTGATATGCATATGTATTAACATTTTTTAATTAATTTACGCGATTAGTAAAAATATATTATTATTTATTTTTTAATTTAGAAATATTGTAGCCAATACATTGGAAATTGATATGATTGCAAATATTCAATATTTGTGTAATTAAAAAAAAAAACCATATAATAATGAATTAACGCATTTTTTCAACAACATATCACAAAGTGAAATAACATATATATTTAGTCGAAAAAGAACCACAAGTTTGATTCAATTGGATTGATACGTATTGTTTAACAACATATCACAAAGTGAAATAACATATATATTTAATCTAAAAAGAAATATGAGTCTAAATATAACATGTTAACAATAACAACTATAAAAGATATAAGTAGAAAACACTATCTAAGTAGTAAGTCTAACACTTGCATCTACATCTAGCCTTGATGTCCCTTGCTCTCCACTATGATTTACCATATAAGATGAATTGGAGTTAGAATTGATTTGCATAGGCATATTCATATACTATCCCTATGGACCATAAAATGGAAGAGATGAGGACATACTAGGTGAATATACTTATGGACCAAGCTATGGTAAAAAAGACAAATGGAAGAGGTTGCTGAGATAGGCCACTTAGGAATGCTGCAAAAGGTGCCCAGGAATAAGGTGGCCATTGATAGGATATCTGAGGCTGAGCATCTAGTCGTTGCATTATTTGATCATATTTCTTTTTTAAATCATTGAACTCCTGATGAAGATTATCTTGTCTAGTGGGCTAATTAGATGTCTGTGAGGATGATCCAAATTGCTCCTCATACATTGATACTCGTGCTAGAGGTGGAATTGACCCACCATATCTCAATCCTTAATAATAACTTGATTTACGACCTAAGACCTCTTGCATAATGACGGCATCAAACTTATGTCTGCCTCCTTTCTCTCGTACTTTGCCTTCATCTTCAGCCTTCTTTTTTAACATCATCTCCTGCATAGAAAAGTTAAATTGTTATTGAAATTAATTTAAAGTATCAAAAAGGATCAAACTACACTATAATAAGGCATACTTACATAATCCCATGCTGCATCAAGATGAATCCATTCTCTTACATTTCTCCCTTTTCTTTGACAATGTAAATATGCTTAAGCTTCAATGTCTGTCATTTTCTACAATATTAAGAATGAAGTTAATATATATATAATTAAGTGTAGGAAATTCAATAAAAAATAGTAATATTACAAAATTTTAGTCAAAACATTAAAAAAAAAAACATTTGCAATAAAAGTTGGTTACAAATAGTAACGTCTCTATAGTGCAATATTAACTCATCTCCCACAGTGCCCTTACTCAACTTTAAAAATTCAATAATTCCCACAACTTCATCTACTTCCTTTCTAATGTATGATCACACAACACAAGATTAAAAAGAAGAAAAAAAAATTCATACAAATAGAAAACATAAAATTGTATAAAATGTAATATTTTTTAAAGCTTACCTTTTTCTCTTTATGGCTTCGAAAATAACATACTCCAATAGTATGTGGATATCTTAATTTGGTTCTATTCAAAGAGTTTATTGATCATGTGCCTTATAAATACAAAACATAAAATTATGTTTGTAGAATTGTGTAAAATGTAATATTTTTTACATATCGATTTTTGTACTCTTACCTTATAGGATAGATCATTATCAAAAAATTCACAAAGTTCTCTCCAATGATTTGCTTGGTGTTCTAATCCACAATATGATTTATTTCGAGCATTTATCTCTTTCTTCTCATAATACTCTTGAAGATCCTTGCGTAAGTTACAATAAGATTCGAAAGCCATTTGTTTGATATTTCTCATCGACAATGGACTTTTCTTCCATTCAACTTGACCCACATCAAAATTATCCTGTAAAAAAAAATAAAATAAATTAATCTAATATAAGGTATTTTAAGTTTAATATGGAAATAGACCATACATACCATAACCTTTTTGATAATGACATTGCAATGTTCCTCATTGATAGCTATCCAAGCATTCCTACCAACACCTGGTATAAATAGTGGACTTTTATCCAAATGCTTCAATCGAAACTCTACACGTAACAAATTCGGGTGATCACCTGTTATCCCACCACGTAGAGATGGAATCCACAACTTTGGTTTTTGGCTAGTCAACCTTACTACCTACTCATAAGTCAAACCCCTATAATTTCCCCTCCACCTTGGTTGATCATCACCATCAACTTCATTTATAGCACTATTACCTTCTATACATCTCTCATTAGCACCATCTTCTACTTATGCAATGTTATTCTACTCTTTCGTATTATCGTCATCACTTACAATACTATCTCCCCCCTGCATACCCCAACTCTATTCAACATGCGCATGCTAAGGATTTGTAAGGAGCGAAGTATAAAACCTACCTGTAATTTCCAAAAATATAATTAGGATAAATTAGAAAAAAAAAAAGAAAAAAAAATTGAAAATATATAGGATGGACGATGCTTTAAGATATAAACTTTACCTCCACTTGAAGGCCTCTGATGTTGAAGGTCTCTCATGGCAACCTTTAGGAAGTCATTATTCATGCTACAAAAAAGAAAATGTTAAATTATTAGTTTGCTCGAGAATTTCCTCATTGTTTTCATCTCCAATCACAGTAACCTCTAGAGTTGAAACATTAGTTTGCTTGAGAATTTCCCCATGGTACATCCATGTTGAGTAGGACCAAGCTATGCCCTTTACTAATAGATGGATCTCAATTATGTTGGTGGGATGCTAGTACACATTAAGGTAATCCCGATAAGGACAACGGATAAAAACATATCCTTCTCGACCATAGTGTCGTACAACCTCTAAGAAACCTTGTACACCCTCAACATACTCTTTTGAAAGCCTATCATATGTCTTATGCCAAGTTCGTTCTGCCATCTTAATCATGTATTGAGTTAATAATTTCAATGTACAAAGAAATCATGCAATAAGATATGATGGTGATTAAAAAAACAATTACTAGAGAAACTAATATAGTGTTATGGAAACATTTACCATTAAACTCTAAAAACCACATTATAAACTTCCTAAAACTCTAAAAGGTATTTATTTATACCAAAAAACTCTTAAAGATATTTATTTGCACCCCAAATTATCAAAGATTCAATAAGTGCTATTGATGTTAAAAAATAAAAAATAAAAATAAAACAAAAGGAAAACAATAACACAAACACACATCAGGATGAGGACGGAAATTGAATTTCCAATTCATTTATCACTTTCAAGTTCAGGATCATGGTAAGTAAGTGGGATTTCCTGGAAGAAATCAGTCCTAAAAGTCAAAGCTATTTCCTTGGTGAAACTAAATGGTTTACTAAATAAATTTCCTTAAAAAACATAATCAAACTACTATACAATTGAACCCTTTGCTTTGAATTAGATAATTATGTCTATTAATTAGCAGCATTGATAGCAAAACTCAAACATCCTCTACTAATTCAAATATGTTGATGATAGACAAGGATCCAACAAATTCCAATTTTCAACCTGCATCATAATATGCTTTTCTCATGGTCAAATAAAGTGTTCAAACTACTATACAATTGAACCCTTGGCTTTTAATTAGATAATTATGTATATTAATTAGCAGGATCAACAGCTAAATTCAAACATCCTCTACTAGTTCAAATCTGTTCTTGATTTCAATAAGATAAAATAATCTCTTAGCTATCAATGAAAGTTTCTAAATAGTTGATTGTATAATAGTAAGATTAAATTTTAAAGATACCTTCTCACAACTGCAGTACACATGAGGCCATTTCTTTGCCTTGTTTGACTATTCGTACCATATTTAACATTCATTTTGTTTGAATAAAAAACAAACATCTGATACATGAGCATACATATGCAAATATAATAACAAACATCAGCTTTTACTAAACAGATTTATATGAAGTTTTATAACTAGTTTCATTCACCTATTCTATTGATTCCTATCATACACAAAATCTAGAAAAAAGAATGGCTAGGCTAGACAGGCACTTTAGGTTTTATATCTATTCTTTCACTTCCACAACATTTTATGGACTCCAGTTTTTGCATTTTAGTGTTTAGAGTATTCAATTTCTTCAACCGATTTGTCAACATGAACAACATAGAACTTACCTAATGCATCAAATGGATAAAAAAGCTATACATTCGAACTATAAAAAATTTAATTGCTTCAATTTTCTGAAAATTACCACATTAGGTGGCATCTCAATGTCTTAAAAATGACAATATAATTGAACATAATACACTCATTGCAGTAGTATGTGAAAACATCTCTAGTCTTTTTTGGTGTAACGGGTTAAATCAATTATAACTTGCTTTAAATAGGCAGATGTTATTACTCTTCCATTAACTTAAAAGTGCCAATTTTAAGGCTAAAAAAATACATATGTATCATTTTCAAGCATGTCCATACAAATGGCACTTCTTATGTGTTTGACACACAACAAATAATATGAATTGAATAAAATAAACATAGTAAGGGTAAGGATTAACACACTCCGGAAGGTTTAAAGATAAATCCACTACTATGTAGTTCCAAATTTATCTATCTTTGTATAACATAATTCACACTTTATAGAAAATGACAAAATTCAATCAGTTAAGACAATAAGACAAATCTTTTCCTATTAAACCCTAAAACCTCAAAAAATAAATAAATAAATAAATAAAGGAATGTCATGAACCACAAGCAAAACCTTCATGTAATTCCAATTAAACTAAAAAAAAAAAGGAATTTGAAACATCACATGTTACTAAAATATTCACTTCTTTACCCAACAACCAGTTATAATAGACCCACAAATAGTCGGAGTCAAGAAAGCTAACCTATGTACACACAAAAAATCATCGCATAAGAGAGAGAGAGATTACCTTGTCATTCTTCTTCTTCCCATGTGATGAAGCTTATATGAAAGGAATTTTTGAGAGTATTGTTTTGTCTCCTTTTTATTTTTTACCTTGCAAAGAAATTTGACTTTTTGTTTTGTGATGTGCTTGAGCAGGCTCTTCTTTTTTTTTTTTTTTCATTTGTCGGGCTTTTTTTCTTTTTCATATTTTCCACTCTTTGTTATGTATATATATTAATTAATGTGATAAGCTATGTTAAATTATCTCATATATACATTCTACATTAATAAATATACTATGTTATGTTGGATTATACATCATATTAGTTAATATACTATATTATGTCAAATTATTTGATGTCTTTATCTTTATTTGATTATGTATATATTAAATTATATTCCGTTTGGTCCAATTCGCATTTTGTTAGGTTTTTCTTTTTCTTTTTTTTTTCTCCCTAGCCTTAGCAATAGGTAATAAGATAAGAAACATTTTTTTTTCCCTCACTTCAACTATATCTCTTTTGGAAAATTTATAGTTAATAAATTATTTCGTTACTTTGGTAATGTATTTTTAATACTAACCATTTTTTTTAGTTTTACTTATTCCCCTTCTAGCTAATCTTATAACTAATAATTTGAGAATTTTACGATTATTATGGTTAGGGATAGAAAAAAAAAAACCAGTCAAATCGAGCCAATTCGTAAATTGAACCATACCAAAACCAAAAATATGTTTTTTCTTACAAGTTGATTTAGAAAATTCTCAACCTAAATCGAATTGAAAATTTATAATTAGTTTAAAAGGATAAACCAAACCAATCTATAGAATCGATTGCCTCTAATGTTGAAGGTCTCTTATAGTAGCCTATAGGAAGTCGTTATTCATGCTAGAAAAAAAAGGAAATGTTAAATTATTAGCAATATAAATAAAGTAAGATTTTAATCTCAAACCAAAACTATTAAATAAACTAACAGACACTTAGTTGTTACTTGTTCACTATCACTACTATCAAAATTAGACTCTTCATCAAGTCCTACATTGCCATCTATGTTTTCCTTTACAGCAGGTATGCATACGAATGTCTCAAGGTCTATGAAGATTCTTTCCACTAAAATTGACCAAGGTTTACTTATTTCTTATTGGAGTGGCTTGTCATTTATAGGTTAGTCATTGATCTCATCGCTATTGGAATCTTCTTTATCAAATAGGGCCCGATCAAATAAATGTCAATCTCGGACCTTTTGGACTACTCTCCAATCCCCTAAACGCTTCTTAGGATCTCTTAAATAGAAAACTTGTTAACAATAGTCGATAAGTATGTATGAATCATTATCGTGCCATGTGTAGTGCGTATTAATGGAAAACATATAAGGACCCTAGGGGAAGCCTAATAATATTGCTTAGAATTTCCATATCACGTGCGTATCCATGATAAGAAAATTACCTTGCAAGTTAAAGATTGTAAGACTCTAATTAGTTAATCACTAAGGTCTTCAATTTTAGTTCATTGACTCATTATATAATATAAATAATTATGGATATCCATTTTTCTATAGTTCCTCAAAACTACAGAGAATCGGTATCCCTTACCAAAATAGTGAAATAAGATAGACAATTTTAGAAAATTCTAAACTTACTAAAGATACTAAACTTAATTGAGATATTAGTCGTTTTCCAGAGTATTCCAAATTAACTACACAAGCTTTTCATCATACTTATTCAATGGTAGCACTCTGTGCTTGGTTCCCATCCCTATCCCAATTATCGATCAACCTACAAGGAAAAGAACTATCGGGGTGTAAGGTTATACTTAGTGAGATAAATCTCTTCGTCAATATTGCATGACAAAAGTTTATTTAATGCACAAACATATGAATGCATGATCAATCAGTATGCCAAACAATATATGCAGTGGCCTAGGAACTGCATGTAACTCAGAATTACACCTTCTATAGTCGAGGTTTAGAGATAATTAACCGACCTAAACTAAAATCCAAGTTCTAAACCTTGGGTTTTAATTCATTTGCATTATTATGCTTAAGTCAAAACAAAACCATATATATATATATATATATATATACATACATAGGTTGTATATAATATACTTTCTTTCTAAACATCAAATCGTATTTTCAAAATCCTAAGTCTAGCAATATAATGGCCCCCGCAGTCCATAAACACACGCCCTAAGCAGAAGCCATAAGACACGGCCTCTCGTTTATAGATGGTGTCTCCCAGCGCCTAATAAGCTTGTTAACTTAGGATAGAGACTCAATAAAAATGATGACATAGCTAATGCTCAATCTTATAAGAGGCCCTCCTTTTATGAGTCCCTTCCCATTTTCTACGTGAAGTGGCAGTCAATGTTATTTGAATGCAATTATGGGGAATACATGATCCATTTAATTTCTTAATCATATAAGTGGTTAATCCAATTTTTCATAATGATTAGACAATTTTATTCCATGCAATTGCACGTGTAAATTATCATAAATAATTTATATTGTTATATGATTAACAAGCCATAGCATTCAATCACAAATTCATACACATGCATTTCTTATATCCCACAAGCATCTAATTTATATATATATAAGTATAGGTACATTTATTCTAGAAGTAAAATCAAGTAAAGAGTCATCAGAAATTCACTCACTCAGTCATGCGAATCAATCAAAATAATCTAAGGGTAGGTCACCTCCAAAAGCCAGGTCTCCTGGACATCACAAATACAATACTATAAGGATTTGAAATAAAACTCAAAAAACTAAGCTAAAACCTTTTAAGCTATACTTTTGACTTAGTTTCATATTTTTCTCGATTTCTACTTAAAATTTAATCGCGTATAACTTTCTCGTTTTAAATCTAATTTTTATGATCTTATAGTCAATCTTCATCATTTTTAATGTACTTTAATGTAGTGAGGTTATATTCTCATGATGAGGCATGCAAAATTGCCCATAGGTTAGAACAGTAGCGATCCTCATGATTTGGAGTGCTTTTGAGCTTTGTTTGGTTAATGAGCTTTTTGGTAACTCAGGAAATTCTTCGGGCTTGGGCTTGGGCTTGGGCTTAGGAATTTATTCTAAACTTAAAATACTCTTTAAGGTCAGATTTCCAACTTTGGTTTACACTCTTAGTGCTAACAACTCCTTAGGCTTTTATGTGGGCTTAAGTGGTCAAATGGGCTTATTTTTAGTTCAAACTAAAGTTAGTAACTTT
Source organism: Lumnitzera littorea (assembly GCA_024138015.1). Lineage (NCBI taxonomy): Eukaryota > Viridiplantae > Streptophyta > Magnoliopsida > Myrtales > Combretaceae > Lumnitzera > Lumnitzera littorea. Next base: position 99,340,037 of record JAMXBB010000008.1, read on the forward strand.
GTTGGGCTTATAGAGTCTTAAGTGGACTTCTTATAGGCTTCAAAACAACCTTTCTTAATATTTTAAAGTACTAGTTAGAATTTTAATGAAGGCCCAACTTAGAGTTCTAAACTTAGTTTTGAGTTTTAGGTTTTGTATACTTGCTTTGATTGATCTTTTCACTTTGTTCACTTGGTTTTATCATATTTTTAAGTGGCTTTTACTTATGTTCCATATCTGGCCATGATAAATCCAAGGGGCACTCACATGGTTTCTCAACTTATTTTATCATTTCCTTAAGTTTAGGTGTTAGATCATGAACCTAAGCTATTTGACTTCAAATCTTAGCTTGACTTCTCTTCCATGAGATAATTATTTAGCTCATTTTTTACATGAAAATAGTGGATCTCATACTTATCATAACTTCTATATCATTGTTCGTATCTTACAAAGTTAGTTTCCTCATAAAAACTTCATGTGATGGATTTTCTTTTACCTAAGTTTAGATTTGAGCATGTTTAACTTAATAGAAGTGAAAATAACATCTAAATGACTTACAAATCTCACGTCCAGCATGCTTCCCCTTCATTCAAGTTCTCATTTCAAGATTTTCTCAACTTAAAATCTTCCATTCTAAGTGTTAAATTAATATCTCTACAAAACACTAACTTTACATACTCATATTTTAACTTCCATGTAAGAGTTTTATGAGTTTGCTTCTTAGGGTAGTCTTAGATGTTTCATCAACTTATGATCATACTCATATCCTCAAGAAATCATGGTCTTCTAACATGTAATACTAAACTACTAATGTAAGAAAACAACTTACTCATCCTCAAAGCGAAAATAAGGTGGTGGTGCAACTAAGTATCCTCTTAGCTCGTTGACTTCCTTCTTCTTTTGGTAAGTTCCTTTGGAAGTTAGGGTCTTGATCTTTGAAGTGGGTTTTTTGAAGATATTCTAAAGTTCCTAAAAGTGATTTTTGAAGTTAACAAATAGAGGGCACAAAATAAAGCTTGGTGCCATGAGTATGGAAGCAAAATAATGGTGGCAACATTGGGATTTTGTGGGGTTGGATTTCTTCTTTTGGTTTGTGTTTAAAGTAAGAGAAAAGGAAGTGAAAGAGGGAGAGGATGGTAGATTTTTTAATGGGAGGAGAAGTGTGTTCAAGAAGCTTTAATTTACTGTCTTTTAGTATGCACAAATGCCAACTTTTTGATAAGACTAGATTATGTAAGCATTAAGGGGTGAATAGTAGATGTGTAAAACAATTAAGTAATGGACAAATGACAAGGCATGGCCTCTCTTTTCCTTCTTTTCCAACCGGCCATATAGGGAGCAATTAGGGCATGGTGTTGTCTCATCACGTAATTAAAAGTTGAACATATAAAATAATGTGATAACTTGTCCATATGTAGTATAAGTTATGGTGTGATAAGGGAAATGTCTTATCACTAGTTTTTTATAAATTATCAATTAATAAATGATTCCAACTCTCAATTGATAAGTTATTTAGAGCGATGAGTTGGTTTACTTATTCATGTGCACAAGTCTTATACATGAAGATAAGGAGATTGTCTTATATGAAATTCTTTTAGAGTTGGTTTCTTAAGTTGATTTATAAGTTATGATTTAATTCTTTTTAAATTATGAAAATTTCTAGAGTTAAATAAAATTATTCAAATTAAATTCAAAATTATTCAAATTAAATTCTTAATTAGCCACTTTGGGTTATAAGTCCTTAATTGTTTTAGGGTTTTGGGTGACTTAGAGTCTGTGGTTCTCATATTTGAGTTTTATTGATAATTGACTTTTGAATTGAAAAATTAAATTCTTTTTTAAATGCAAACATGAATTCTTAGCTTAGTTTATCCTTGAGAATGTTTGGGAAGTACTCTTAGTTGAATCATAAGTTTGCTAAAAAGTAAAGTTTACAACTATTCATGCGTAACAGAGCTTATAAGTGAAAATAAGGGAACTGTTTTGTATGTAATTTTTTTAGGGTTCGGTTCTCAAATTAATTTATAGGTTGTGATTTGCTTCTTAAGAAATTTTAAAATTTTCTAGAGTTGAATAAAATTTATTCAAATTATATTTTTAATTATTTATTTAGGGTCATAAGTCCCTGATTATCTCAAGGTTTAGAGTTCAAGTGAGTTTAAGTATGTTTTAGGGTTTTTCACCAATTCGAGAGTAATTGATTTACACTTAAGAGCTTAAGGTTCAATTGGCTTAATTATTTAGAATCATCACTTTATTATGTAATATATATATATATANCGGTTCTCAAATTAATTTATAGGTTGTGATTTGCTTCTTAAGAAATTTTAAAATTTTCTAGAGTTGAATAAAATTTATTCAAATTATATTTTTAATTATTTATTTAGGGTCATAAGTCCCTGATTATCTCAAGGTTTAGAGTTCAAGTGAGTTTAAGTATGTTTTAGGGTTTTTCACCAATTCGAGAGTAATTGATTTACACTTAAGAGCTTAAGGTTCAATTGGCTTAATTATTTAGAATCATCACTTTATTATGCAACATATATATATATATATATATATACATATATATGATATATTAAGAAAAGAGAAGGAATTTGCTTAGTAATATATTTATATATATATATATATATATATATACATATTATGGGGCTACTTATGTACATAAGTAAAATTAATTTTGTAAATTTATTAATTTATTCCTTTAACTAGCTTAGTTTTGTTGTTTATTATTACTTAAAATAATTCTTGATTCGTTCGTTATCAATTTTATATGATTTCATAAAATTATTGATAATTTTATTGATTTATGGCCTTTCAAACATTAAGATAATTTTATAGAGTTTTAAAAGTTTTTATGATTTGATATTTACGATTTCTATTAAGTTTAGGTTTACATTTTTAAATGTATGTATATGTAATGATTGGGGTTTTCTTGCATGATTAGGATTTTCAAATCGTATAATAGGGTTTTCCAAGTTCGTTTTAAGTTCTTAGTTTAAAATTTTAGTTGGTTTTCATTTTATGTGGTTTTGTCGACTTAGGAAAATATCTACGATACTCAAGTTCGACACCATGTCTAGAAAGTTAAATTTACGGAGTCTACACAACATATCCCCATCAATGCTCTCAGGTTTATTACACTGTATGTCGTACCATTTGCATTTGAGCAAGAATATGCTATGGTTCCCATAGTAGTTCACCTGTACTATGGTAGATAATGTCCCATAAAATGTAATAAGGTTACCGTTATGACTAGCTAAGACACTTACACCACTATTTTGTGTTTTAAGTCTTGCCTCTTTGGACTCAATCATAAATCTAACTTTGTTCACTATGCAACTATTATAGAGGTAGACATTAGTTTCTGGACTCCATGCTAAGGCTGCTAAGTCATCAGATATTTGTATAGAAGATCTCGCCTTAAGCTCTAACATCTACATAAAACATTAGACATTTACAATGATTTATTTGTTAAGACTAGTATATTAACTCATTTGCTTACCTATTTCTAAACCACAAAGGAAAATGTGTTGGTGCCAATAAGCTTGCATTGTGAAAATCAAGTACATATAAGTCTTGCTCAAATTCTCTAATTAAGAAAGTAATTGTCCAATGTAAACATAGGTAAAGATTTACCCTTAGGATATTAATAATTGAAAGGCATATACTTGATATATGGTCTCACATCCTCATAATTATTTAATATGGTCCAGTGCATTTTGTTTATTTCATCACCAGTAGAAACATATTCAGATGCACCAATAGGATGCATTGGTATCGCAAACAACCAAAAACCATTACTTTAGATGGGGTCAGGCCCATCCCATTGCCGATGGGGCATATTAATTCTAGATTCCATGTTCTCAAAGTACATCGATCAAAACAAGATGCTCTCCCTTACTATATATGCCTCTATGATAGAACCTTTAAGTTTAGCCCTATTCCTTACATCATCTTTAAGAATAGCCAAGTACCTTTCTACTACATACATCTAGCTATATTAAATAGGACCACATTTGCGTGCCTCCTTAAGAAGATGTACAGCAAGATGGATCATAATATCAAAGAAAGCAGGTGGAAAGATTGTTTCAAGCTTGCATAAAGTAAGTACAATTGTCTTTTCCATAGATTTTATTACATCAACCCTCACCTCTTTTGCTATCAATTCCCTGAAGAAGCGCGATAACTCGCATATTACTTCATATATTTTATCACTTAAGAATCCACGAAGAATAACTAGAAGAAGTCTCTATAGCAAGATATGACATCATGACTCTTTAGTCCTTTGAGATTTACTTCAGATCGATCTAAACAAGATGATATGTTTGATGCATAACCATTTGGCATTTTCACGTCTTTGATAAGCCTATAAACCTCCTTTATTTTACTTGGAGTGAGTGTATATAAGGCTAGAGGCTTTATAATCTGACCACCTTGAGATGTTAAATGCAATTTAGAACGAATCCCTATCTCTTGAAGTCTAAGTCTTGCCTTCTCTATATCCATCGATTTTCCCTTAATATTCAAGATTATACCTACTAAGTTATCATATATGTTCTTCTCAATGTGCATGACATCATGATTATGCCTAATATCCAAATCTTGCCAATATTGCAACCTGAACAATATGCTTTTCTTATACCAATTTGTAACATCAGCATTTTGCTAATGCCTAGATGTAGCATATTGCTTGTGTAAAATTACATTCTTATATTGACTTAGCTACATTAGAATTTCATCATTGCTAAAGTGCCTTGGAGCTAATCTCATTTCCACTGTCCCATCAAACTTTTCTTTATCATATCGCATTGAATGCCCTATAGGAAGGAATCATTTGTGACCCATATAATATATCTTACTATTTGCATATTTACTAATTGTATGCACATTACATGTGGGGCAGGCCTTATATCCTTTTGTACTCTATCCTAACACATCACTGTATGTTGGAAAATCATGGATTGTCTACAACAAAGCTGCGTGCATGTTAAATGACTGCTTAGTAACCATATCAAATGTTCTTACACCGTTTATACATAATTCTTGCAACTCTTCAATAAGAGGCTCTAGGTACACATCAATGTTTTTTCCAGGTGATTTTGGTCCTGAAATTAATGACAATGTCAGCAAATATGGCTCTTTCATACAACTCCAAGGTAGCACATTATAGATGACAAGAATAACTGGCCACACACTATACCTTGTGCTAAGGTTTTCATAGGGGTTAAATCCATCTGTTGCAAGACATAATCTAATGTTTCGAGGCTCAGATGAAAATGTAAGATATTTACTATCCATTGTCTTCCATGTGTTCGAGTCAGATGGATGTTTCAAACCCCCCTCTTCAAGCATATAACTCTCCTTATGCCATCTTAAATTTGGAGTTGTCTTTCTATGCATGAACATTCTTTGGAGTCACGAAATTAGTGGAAAATGTCGCAACACCTTCTCTAGAATCTTCTTCTTTTGGTTAGTTTCAACCTTCCACCTTGATTCATTACATACAGGACAAGAGTCTAAGTTTTAATACTCCTTCCTAAATAGCACAAAATCATTCTTGCACACGTAGATTAAGTTTGAGTCAATTCTTAACCCTCTTAGCATTTTTCACGCATCATAGTAGGATGATGGCAATCTTTCACCATTTGGTACTAAGCTCTTCATGAACACCAACCAATTGTTGAAGCTTCTCACGGATTGTCGACCATCAACCTTTAGATTCATCATTTGTATTACAGCAAACAAAAGTGAAAACCTAGTACACTTAGGATACACTTCATGTTTTGCATCTTCAAATGCACTGGTCCATCAATTCATCTTGACATCAGCTTCTACATCTCCATCCATATCATCATCCTCCAAATCAATGCCATCACGTGCCATATCTAACAATATATCATTATCTACTTCGTCATCAAATGCTAAATTTGCATCTATGTTGTTGTCATCTCTAATCACAGTAACCTTTGGAGCTGAAACATTAGTTTGCCCAGGAATTTCCCTATGGTACGTCCATGTTGAGTAGGACCAAGCCATGCCCTTTACTAATAGATGGATCTCAATTATGTTGATGGGATGCTAGTATGCATTAAGGCAATCCCGACAAGGATAGCGAACAAAACCATCTGCTTCTCAATCATAGTGTCGTGCAACTTCTAAGAAACCTTGTATACCCTCAATACACTCTCTTGAAAGCCTATCATATGTCTTATGTCAAGTTCGTTCTGACATCCTAATCATGCACTAAGTTAATAATTTCAATGTATGAAGAAATCATGAAATAAGATATGATGATGATTGAATAAACAATTACAGGGGAAACTAATATAATATTATGGAAACATTTACCTTTAAACTTTAAAAACAACATTATAAACTTCCTAAAACTCTAAAAGATATTTATATATAACCAAAAACTATTAAATATATTTATTTTTACCCCAAATTATAAAAGCTTTTACCAAAATAAATAATAGTACATGTCATAGTCTTGATTACACCATGTTACTCAAAACTCTCAAAAATAACTTGTAGAACAAGTCATTAAAGAACTACATAGCTAGACTCGTGCATTTTAATTCTCATTATAATTATTATGTGCCTAAATATTTAATTACAAGATCCCATGTGCATAATTCACTTAACCACTACAAGACTCATAGCTCTTTTTTTTTTTTTTTTTTCCTTTATTCCTTTCAAATTCTCTTTTCTCAAAGCACACATTTTAGTGATGTTTTCTTAGACGTTTTGTATTTAACTACACATTGTTGTTACACGCTACTACTATGAAATAAAGAATCCAAAGAAGGGGAAAAAAACAAGTACAAGACTGTTACCTATGTGAATTATGAAGTATTACCTCAAGCTGTAATGAAAGAACTCAAATCAAGATAGCTTACTCGCCTACAATAGATTTCACTTAATGTCAAATGTCGTATCAAGTAAAACTTTTGGCAAGAGATAAAAAGTAGAATAGATGATATTGATTCAACCATTTTATCCAAAACAATAGATGATATGAATATCACCAAACATGAATGAATTTGGTGACATTAATAATGCATGTTTTTGCACTTTAACTTTATGGCATATAAGTGGCTTATTATAGTTCTAATCACTAACACAAGTTTTGCCAGGTCCTTATCTTGATAGCTATTAATTTTACTTTGCAAGATAAGATTCCTATTTCAAAAAATATTTCTCCAAACCTTCAATATGACACATAGAGAGATTTTTAAAAAGTATGATCAAGTAAGCGTGCTTATAAGACACAACATGTATCTAATCCTAAAAAGAAAAAAAAAAAAAAGGTTCGATCCAATTTGGTTTGTGTTTCAAACTGTTATTGCCATATTATAAATTTTCTATATATTTTTTCTATAGTATTCAAATCCAAGGATTACACTTTACAATATCATTGAAATCTAAGAATTATTCTACTTAAATAACATTAGATTTTTTTTTTTTGCTCTATTGAAATTTGAAGGATAAGCAATGACAATTCATATAAGTATTAAAAGGAATTGAGAAATACGATAATGAATGAGTCACTAAAAGGAAATTCATGAGGGTAGGTTACAAATTACCATTCAATATATTCTATAATAACAAATCATATTAAATAATTATTTGGTATATTTGGAGTGCAACTAGATGTGACTAACTATAGCCAAGAATGGATCAAATATTTAATATAAAAAGGTTAAACATTAGTTGATAAATATAAAAATAATTTAGTTACTAAGACATGATTGGAGACGTATGATTTCTATCCTTGAATAAGGAAAATCGCGCTCAAACTCCTAAACTCTCTACCAATTTTACAATTTAATCCTAAATCATGCATCGGTGTCAATTGAAGTATAAAACTCCTTGAAAACTTACAGTTCGATGCAATTTGGTCCATTTCTCAAACTTATTATGTCAAATGTCAAATTAAAAAAATTATTGGTAAAAAATGTACTAAAAGGTACCCCAAAAAAAAAAAAAAAGATTTATGCTCAACAACACTTCCAATAGGAATCACTCATTAGGTCTCTCATAAAAAATGGGATTAGTCTTACCAATCCATGCTGAAACTATAAGCAATTACTAGCATTTGGTTGAAAAAAGAGCGAGCTAAACAAAATATTTAGTGCATTTCTTATTACCAAAATGGGTATGATACTATATAAAAAGCCCATTAAGGTATCGGATAAAAATTTTAAAAATTACACCATCTAATGAGTGGAATTTGACTAGAAAAGGATCATATGGCACAAAAATTTTGTCCATAGACAAAATAAACATATTCTATATATTTTTAGGTTTACCCTCCTATACTTTAGAGGAACATGTACCAATGTGACATGAAACGATCGATATATTCTTTATCCTATGTTATTTTATTTTTCTATCTTCTATCTCTTATTCAATTTTTTTGTTTTTTTTTTTTTATCATATCATCCTAATAATTAAATAATATCTCAATAATTAGATGGGTATCCCCATGTCTAACATAAGATTAGAAATATAGTGAAATTGTTACTGATTTTACCATCAATGAAGCATAAGCATGAAAATCGATCTGGTATTAGAAAATGACATTAACACAATAAGAAATACGATTATACAATATTGATATGATACGCGATAGAAAAAAACTCGTTATAATATGAATAAGTATAACTATATACTGTTAACTAATTATTTATGAATGAACAATGTCCCTCCTCATTTCTAAATAATAATCATTACATAGAAAAGAGGGTTAAGTGGTTCAAGATATAGAATTCATGGTGCTACATGGAAACATGATAAAACTTTCATCGAAAACCTTAAGAATAGTCAATTAGTGCCTTGAATTATGATTACACTACTAAACCCTAATTTATTGACTTTCTTTCAAATACATGTAAATATGATAAAACTTTCACTAAAAGATCTCAGTAACCATTCATGTTCGATGTGTGTATGCATGTGAGAGACATATATACATATACACACATACACACATACACACACACACATATAGAGAGAGAGAGATACCTAGAGTCAGAGTGAACAAGAAATTGTCGAATGCGAGCAATTGTTAAATCGAGGTGGAGTAAATGAGCAATGTCCAATGGAGATAGTCGAAAAAAAAAAGACCAATTGTCCAATGATATGATCAAAGTGATGAAAGAGCAATTTTTGAATGGAGATGTTCTAATATAATAAGATCGAAAAGGATGTTTTAGCTTTTGTTTGATAAAAAGGAAAAGAAGTGGCTAGTTTTATTTTTACAATTTCAATTTTTGTTTGATAAAAAAGAAAAGAAGCAGCTAGTTTTGTTTTTACGATGGGAAGAGAGAAAGTGAAGGTTTTACGTAGCAATGAATTTTGTTTGCCGATATCCTCGCCACATGGGATATTGGGCTGGTTGATTAATATGGGACACTTTTACTTTCTAGTGACCGTCCTTATGCTATTTTTAAAAAATAAAAAATAAAAATACTTGCCAGATAGGAAAAAAAAAAAAAAAAAAACCACTGGTAAAGAAAGTTTGCCGGTGGAGTTGCAACTAAACCCAAATTTATAGTAGTGAATCTACTTCGCTTTCTTCTACTTTCTTTACTTTTTTTAGGCCTTACTGAAAATGGCAGAGCAACCATAGAGGTTTGAAGGTAACGATACTACGACGGCCCAAACCCAAAGGGAGGTTGTGCCCAACCCTACTCCCTCCTAAATGACCACAGTAGCAACAACTAATGGCAATGATGACTGATAAAGCTAGGATATGAGAATAATGGTCATAGAGTTAAGGCTCGGGGGAGTATATGCGCAAGACAAAGAAGGTTAGCTTCCCATTCCTTCTACCAAGAAGGGGCAGCTGGTGACTAAAGTAGTGTACAAGCATGATGAGGAGTGTTAGTCTTAGGTATGTCAAGAGGTTTGAGAGAAGACAAACCACTAGGAGGTAGAGAGGCCCAAACATAATGATTGGGCAAGCGAGCTCAAGAGCGCGAGGACCTTCTACCTAAATTGGAAGGCTATCGACATAGGGATTTGAGTACCCTTCTTGTCGTTCTAGTTAGAGGTGTTCAACTACTTCCAAGTGAGCTCACAGTCCCTTTACCTGAACACATGGCAAGTATTGTTGGCCTTCAAGGTCGTGTTTATCTTCCACATAATGAGACCAACTGTTTGGCTTTTTCGCCATTTCTTCCAACTTAAGTGGAACCAAGAAGGATGGGTTTACAATGCGAGTCAGGGTGGCCACATGAGTATCTTCCATAGGATGAAGTTGAAGATCGACTACTGGAAGGAGCGATTTTACCAGGTGAGGTCAATCTATGCCTTAAACTTCCTGACCAGGAAGTATAAACCCATTCATATGAGCCCAGTAGAGTACTTCATTAAGGAAGATGATGACGTGAAGGATTAGGTGCTTGATGTGACATGCCGGCTTGGTCAAGGGTTCCACTTAGGGAATACCATGAGCATATATTGGGGAAGAGGTCGCTCTATGATTGGGAAATAGGTACTGGCTACATGTGTGTAGCCAAAGAAGGTAGCTAGGAGTTTGTTGCTGCTAGTTGTCGATGGAGGGGGGAGCTCAAGGCTACTTGTCCTCAACAGGTATTTTACTATTTATTATTGTTGTTTACTTTGTGCTAACTACTGTTTTGTGCTCGCAGCTTTCGAGTTGTGCAGGGACTCGTTCAAGGCCAAGCTCTCACAACCGAGGGAGGAGAGACTCCAGAACAAGGGAAAGAGGAGAACTGATGGGTAGGATGTGGCCCGTTTAAGGAAGAAGAGAAGGAGAAAGAATGGTGTTGAGATGTCTGTAAGGTGGAGATCAACGATTGTGGTGGTACAGGATGGTCCTGCAAGAGTGCGACTGGTCACTATGGCAACGAGGCCTATAAAAGGGGGCTCGATAACACATGTCTCTGAGTAGCAAGTGCCTATAGAGGGGGGTTCGGAGAGACCCGTCTCCAAGTACTGAGTGCAAGATAGGGCCTGTAAGGGTAGAGTTCACATGGAGGTCCAATAGCAGCTAGGATGATAAAGCAATGAGGAGAGGATCACGAATCAGAGCGAAGGCTGGAGAATCGTAGCATTTCGGTCATTTACATGGAAGAGGATAGCAGGCGTGAAGCCAACGTGTCAAACTGGCTGGTAACTAGGTCAGGTCGTCCTTGAGTGGCCTTTGAAGCTGGAGCATGTCACGCTCTTCTAGAACAAAGAGTACTCAAATACCGTAATGATCCCCTTGGAGAGGTTAAGGGATGCAATGAGCATATATAAGCATACGTTTGCGTGCAGGTGCAAATTACTCCGACAGGTATGCCTAGTTCATATGTTATTTGCGCTTAAGGTATTTGTAGGTATTTGCATATGTTAATTCTCCTTTGTTGTCGTTGTCCCAGGAGCGTTGCAAGGAGTTGGAGGTAAAGACGAAAAGCTTAAGGGATAAGGTTAATGAGCTGAGGACACGGACCTATACTATGCTCAACAACTATCAACTCTAGGGTAAAGAGAAAAACAAGGTTGGGCAGGATGGTACTAAGGTGAGGACTGAGGTCGGTAAGGCAAGGAAGCATACTAAGGGGCTCAAAACTGTAGCTAGTGCTCATGCTTAAGAGTTAGAAGCCGCAAACAAGGAGGCTGAGGCAGCAAAGAATGACGTTAAGGTAGTTAGGAAGGAGCTTAAGGAAGCTCGAGCTAGGCTCTAGAGTCGTGAGGCCAAGCTTAAGGACAGGTAAGACCTGATGCTAACTGGCTTGAAATAGTTGTTTGATGAGTTTACCAGTAGCTAGAATTATAAAGAAGCTATTAATCAAGCTGGCCTAGATGGTGGAAGGGTGGTAAGGGAGGAGGTTGAGGGGAAGTTTCCTAACCTCAACCTTAGCTTCGTCTCCCAATTAGACAATAGGGCTAAGGCTAACGATGATGAAGCTGATGAGGGGGTGGACCTTGCCGAGGATGAGCATAATGATGCCAATGGGGAAGAGGAGGTAAGTGTGGACAATAAACTTGCTGTTGGTAGGAATGACTAAGTAAGTGATGCATAGGCATTTCACACTTGTACTTGTTCTTTTGTTTTTGTGTTAAACTTGTTATTTTCCTTTTCTTTTCTCGCTTTTTTTACTTAGGGCTAGGATGCCAACCTACTTTTGTAATGAAATACAAATGGTAAAGGAATCCATATTTGGCTACGCCTAGTTGCTTGCTCGTTTCCCTCATGATTTTGTCTTATTGTTGATGCCTAATTGCCCTCATGAATGTCCGCACCCTTTTGCATACGTAGATAGTATCGCTTTGTTTCTAAGTATTTAGATGTTCTCAACTAGGTCATCCTACAAGTTATGCCACTTGTAGGCTCAAGATCCTGTAATCGAGTTTTTATCAGTTTATGGCATCAAGCGCTTGAGCTTATTCACTGATTGAGGATTGAACGTATCAACCAAGTTTATATGCTTGATCCAATGTGATAGCCTCTCGAACATAGTGACTCATAAGGCACTTGAGCTAGGGCTTGAGACTTAAGATCTCTCGAGCATCATGGTTGGCAAGAGTGCTCAGATTTCAAGGATGAGGATTGATTCGATTGGGCTTGGGGCTATTTGTCCTCATCGGGTGACAAGGTGTGGGGCTTGATGGCCATCGAACCATGCTAAAGTGTAGTTGCTTAGAGGGGAGAGATAGATAAGTGTAAGACTCATCTTTATTACATTCTTAGAATGTTTACAAGTGAGTTTAGCTGCTCATAAGTTTTTACAAAAAAAAAAAAAAAAAGAAAAGAAAAGAAAAAAGGCCTTAGGTTATCGACGCTTTATATTCTTGGAATAGGCTGCTCATCTAAGGTCTCTAATCTATAAGCCATGTTGCTTGCATCTTCTTTGACTCAGACAAGGTCTTCCTAGTTTGATGCTAACTTGCCCTGCCCTTTGTATGATCCTGTAGCCTCGACCTTCCTATAAACTAAGTCTCTAGGTTGAAATACCCTATGCCTAACCTTCTTGTTATAGTACCTAACCATTCGTGTTGGTAAGTGGCTACTTGAGCTTAGGCAAAATCTTGCACTTCATCAATGGTATTGAAGCTAACCTGTAGGACTGCTTAGTTGGCATCGATGTCAATGTTCTAAACTTTGTTGGTTAAGAGCTCCAGTTCAATGGGTAACATAAACTCTAAACCGAACACGAGGTGGAACGGGGTTTCCTTAGTTATCATTCTATGTGTTGTTCGATAACCCCAAAGGATGGTAGGGAGCTCATTAGCACATTAATCCTCTTCTCATTCCATTCTCTTCTTTAGGCTACCAAGGACTATCTTGTTAATAGCTTTAACTTAATCGTTGGTTTGAGGGTGGGAAACTGAGGTTTAGTGGTACTTGTCACAGAACTCTCTAAACTAAGCACTATTGAATTGCTTGTCATTATCAGTGATCAGGGTATAGGGCACTTTAAATCTAGTGAAGATGTGGTTAGAACAAACCCTTCTACTACTCTTACAGTTATGCTCGCAACCTTGAGTTTTAACCTACTTCATGAAGTAATCTACAGTTACTAGGATGAAATGACAGCCTTCGAATGCTTTGGGGAATGGTCCAAAGATGTTAATCCCTTACTAGGCGAAAGGTCACAGATTCATCAAGGGGTAGATATTAGTACTCGAAACATGACCGACAAGCGTGTGTTTTCTAGTAGTTGTGGCATCGCTACACTAGGGCCTTTACATCCTTTTAATCATTGGCCAGTAATATCTAAGACAAAAAGTTCGAATGTATAAGGCATAGGCATGGACATTATTACTGCAAATCCCTACATGCAACTCCTCAAAGGCATAGAGACCTTATTCAATCCTTAGGCAGCAAAGGAAGGGGATACTATGCCCACATTGATAGAAGACATCATCAATGATCATGTAATTAGCCATACTGTAGGCGAACCTCTTCACTTCTCCTCTATTGTCAACCAACATACCAGTCTTAAGGTACTTGATTATCAAATCCATCTAAGAGGGTTCAAAGGATGAGGGGTAGATATCAAAAACTTCATGTGGTTGCTCATCAGCAGTACATTCAGGAATGCATTGTAGTAGAATTTATTTATCACTTTCATAGGGCAATGGTACTACCGTAGAAGCAAGCTTAGATAGCTAATTTGCCTTCGAGTTCTTTAGCCGTGGAATTTTAGTGATACTCCATGAAGTGAGGCCAGCGGTGAGATCTCATACTGCCTAGAGGTACTTTACCATGGCTTTCCCTTTTATCTCATACTCCCTTTTGACCAGTTGTACTACAAGCATAAAATCTAAGTAGATGTCTAATTTTTCAACCCCAACATCCTATGCAATCTTAAGACTATCAATGAGTGCCTCGTACTTGGTCTCATTATTACTTATAGGGAATTCAAACTTGAGTATGCAAAGGACCTTAGTGTTGTGAAGTCCTTACAAAGCTATCTCTACTCCTCTCCTCCCTAAGTAGAGGATCCGTCAGTGTGGAGAGTTTATACCAATATGTCAATTTGAATTGGTGTTTCCTCCTCTCAAGTATACTCAACCATAAAGTCTGTGATGACTTATGCCTTCATAACTTGCTTAGGCAAAATTAGATGCTGTAGGTACTAAGCTCTAAGGAATACTTAACTGTACGTCCTAACACATCTAGCTTATGCAAGATTGTCCATAATGGTTGGTTAACGAGGATAATAATGGGGTATGCATAGAAGTACAGCCTCAACTTTCATGTAGTGATCACTACGGTCATGGCAAACTTTATCACCCATGTGTACCTAATCTTCGATCCTTGCAAGATGTAGATGACATAGTAGACCAATTTGTGCTTACATCCGTTTACTTAGACAAGCACCAAAGACAATGCTCGGTCACTCACAACAAATAGAGGTAGAGTTCTTTACCGAAGATCGGTTTGGGGAGTATAGATGGGCTTCCTAGAAACTGCTTAAGCTTGCTAAATGTAGTTTGGCACTTTTTGGCCCAATTAATCTCTAATGGGTTCTTCAGTAATTTGAAGAACTCAAAACATTTGTCAACTCTCCTATAAACAAAATGGTTGGAAGCGGTAACCCTACAAATAAGCCGTTAGATGTTCTTGATTTTCTAAAGGGCCTTCATGTCCCAAATGGCTAGTATTTTATTCAAGTTGGCTTTGATATCATACTTTGTGACCATAAACCCAAGGAAATTGCTTGAGCTAATCTCGAAGACACACTTCTGATTGTTAAGCTTCATTTGATACCTACACAAAGTGTTAAAGGTTTCGCTTAAGTCCTTGATGTGGTTAGTTTTTCTATTTACTCTTGATAATCATGTCATCGACATAGACTTTAACATTTCGTCTGAGCTATGGCTTGAAGATTATTGTCACCAACCTTCCAAAAGTCACCCAAGTGTTTTTTAAGCCGAAGGGCATATCCTTATAGCAATACATTCTAAAGTCGATGATAAATGACATGTGTAATTAGTCCTTAGTAGCCATACATATTTGGTTATAGCCTAAGTAAGCATCTATGAAACTAAGTCTTGCATGGCTTGAAGTTAAGTCGATGAGTTGGTTAATACTTAAGAGGGGGAAGCAGTACTTAGGGTAAGCTTTGTTAAGGTTAGTGTAGTCAACACACATTGTCCATTTGCCATTGGTTATCTCCACTAACATAGTATTTATTAACTAAGTGGATCTTCCCTTACGAAGCTAGCTTAAAGCAGTTTTTATATTTCCTGCTCAATTGTGGCCTATCATTCTAATACAAAGTGTCTCCTCCTCTATTTGATGGGTCACACATTAGAGTCTACTCAGAGGTGGCTTGTTGCTTCAAAGATGTAAAGACATAGGAATTAGAACCAAGGAAAGTAAGGATGTCTTCTCTTTCTTTAGGGAATATGGAGGTCCCTATCCACGTGGTTTAGTTAAGATGACTGCTGAATTATAACACTTTGGTTTTTTTTTTGTAGGCTATACCCTTAAGCCTTGTGTCTCTTCGGGTGCTGATTCAATATGCATGACATAGTCACGGGAGATGTCACTCGAGTAGAGTGACCTTAATAACTTCTAGTCATCATAGGTAATGCCAACTCCCATAGGCATTGGAAACTTAATCTTTAGGCATCTCTAACTAATACATACGTTGAACTTATTAAGGCTTATCTTTCTTAAGATAACACCATGGAGAGACTAGTAGACAATGACAACGAAGTTAATCAACTATGAGGCAATGTGTTTGTCATCACCCAGCTGAATAAGAAGGGTGATTAGCCCCTTAGCCAGGATAGACTTCCCCTTAAAGTCAACCTAGCTCTAACTATATGGTCGAACTAGTTCTTTGAGTTGGCTCTTCATCTACTCATAGGTGGAGTAAAACAAGATATTTACCAAGCTTCTATTATCAATGAAGGTTTTAGGGACATCTAAATATCTTATTTCGGCGTTGATCACCAAAGGTTAGTATGGGGTTACTTGACACCTTGTTTGTCTTCATCTAGAAGGAGATTAGGTATCTAACTTTAGCCTCTTATCTTGGGCAAACAATCCTTTATGCTGAGGTGGCAAAGGGCAAATCACATCTGATAGTCCTAGTCCTCCTATTATGGTTTGCACCTATCCTCATCTACCTCGACTTGTGTGTCATCAGGAGGGTTTTGTTGCTATAGTTATGGCTACTACTACTCTTCTTTAGTTCGACGATGTCTAATTAGTTGAACCTGATTCCTCTCATAAGCGACGAGATAGTCGATGTAGCCTTTATGAATAAGGCCTTCAACGGCATTCTTAAGGTGACAACATTCATTTATATTGTTACTATGCATACCATGGTAGTCACAAAATTTTCTTAAGGTAGCTACCTCTAAAGGTTCTCTATCAAGTAGGGGTCAGGGAAGTTATCCTCAAACATCATAGAGGATTTTACCAAGAGGGCAACTCTACAAAGTGTTGCTGTTGTAGTCCACAAATTTTTGCTTCTACTTCTCTCAGTAGTCTCTTAAAGAAGAAGGGCGATCTTCTCTAAGACCAAGTAAATCCTTCGTTGAGGGCCTTAGCCACAAATATCACACTCTAAACGCACACATATAGCACCCTCTTAAGTAACACATTGCTCGGTTGTCTTCATGAATTCTTCAAAGGTATCTGGGCAGTAGAGTTTAGTGGCTTCAAAGACCTTACAATTGGGGTCTAAGCTGTCTATGATGGCCTAAAGGGTGACCCAAGTGTCGACCTTTGGAACTTGGAGCTTCGCATGATTGAAGCGCTCGAGGTAAGCCTAGAGGATTTCATTTAGCCTTTGTCAAACATTATACAAGGTTGATGAGTCCCTGCGTAGCATTTTGCTATTGAGGATGTGTTGATAAAACCTAACCGCCAGGTCATCAAAAGAGCTAATAGAGCTGTCTTAGAGTTGGTTGAACCATACTAATACTACCTTAGTTTGTATGTCAGGGAAAGCCTCATACATTATTGTATCTAAGAAATTATGCAAGCTCATCATGGTACAAAAATGCACTAAGTGATCGTCCAAGTCGCTCGAGCCGTCATAGGTGTTGAGGTGTAACACTTAGATACCCTGTAAAAGGGTTCCTTCTAAGATCAATAGCATGAATGGGCTCTTGCTTACAGTTGTGCCTAACTACCAATTTGAAGATTTAAGATACTTTTTGTCATGCATGGTTGAAGCGCGATGAATGTATTCATTGAGCTCCTATGCGTTCATTTCCTCTAATGGTTTTTGTGATCCTTCTAGGAAGATATCTTTCCATACTTTGTTAATGTAAGATAGCTTGCCGTATACTTATGACTTATTGCAGTTGATGTTCAATCAGTCACATAAGTCCTCAACAAGATGGTGCCCAAGTTTGTTGAGGGTGTTGGTGAACACTTGGTGTGCTTGTTTAGTCCATTAGAAGAGTTAGTAGAAAGGTCCTTAAGGTTAGCCCTATCTTCGGGGTTAACTTTACCTTTGAGTTTGTACATAGCCATCAACTCTTGTCGTAAGTTGGCATTCTCCTAAAAGGTTTTTGGGTTGGCCTCCATCGATTGGTTAAACATTGCCTTTACTTAGTCAAGTTCCAAAGGTGCTTAGTCCATTCACGATGGTGGTGGTGTTGGTGACCATTCGCCACCACCGTAGAATGATGGATGTGGGTTTGTTTTTTTGCTTTTTACCATGTCGATAGGTTTATGTAAACAATGGGTGCCAAATGGTGATAATGTCTAGCACTCTTGGAGGTCTAGCAACCACAAGTGGTGGTAGATTTGCAAAAAACCCCTTGTGACATAGCCAATGACAACTCTCTAACTCTTAAGTTAACAAGAAAAGTATTTGAGAATCGAATGAGGAAGGATTAGGAATCCTTAGGAGGAGAGAGAGAGAGAGAGAGAGATTTAAAATCTCTTCACTTAAGGTTTCATAGCCTATTTATGTAGAATCGGGTTAGACTGTTAAGCTACATGTCATCTAGGAATCGGCTCGTGCATAACCTAAGATGTAGGCACAATTAGTACGAGAAAGGATAATTCCTTTTTACTAGTTGCTAGACCTCGAGGAAGGGGCATGTCACATCGGAGTAGGCAACTGCTACAGCTTAGGTAGCTAGATTCTTAGATCACACAATAAGCTATCACATAACATTTAATAAGGAGAGAGAAGAATAGAGAGCTAAGTTCCTTCCTTTAATGTACCCTCTAAGTCAACTCTAGGTAATAGGTGAGATCCAACCTAGTGGTCAGGAGAAGGTCGCCAAGCTATGGATCTAATCGCTGTGGGCTTCTTAGGTGCTTAGAGCTCAGGGCTAAGGAGTCGAATAACCCATATGTTCCATGAAGAACTTTAGGCCTCTTTCCTAGTCTAGGGCTAAGGACGTGCTCGGAGCTCGTCCAAGCCCTCGTATAGGCATTTCGTGCAATAAGGTCCTATCCGTATTAGTACCCGAGTTACCCATCCACTTAGTGGGGAGCTAAGGCCTTAGGATGAGAGAAGTGCCTAGAAATGTCGAATAAACCCAATGACTTGGGCTTGGGCCTCTAGAGCGCCAAGGCAAAAAGGGGCTATCAACAAAGTACTATCAATTAACATTAGCCACATAATATTCCTAATCAAGTTAATTAAATCAAGACAAATTGTAACCTACATATATTAGGTGGTGCCACATATGCATGAAGGAGGAGATTATTTAATTCACAAGACACCTAATTACACTAACTAAATGCAGCTAACCAACCTAACTAAATCCTTACCAGAATTACATGTGTAATTCCAATGTGCAAGACCTGACACTTCACATTTGACTAGATACTTTCGGTTCTTAGATAAGACAACCTATGCTCATAACCTAAATAGTAAGGTACACCCCTTTAACCACCAAGAGCATGGCATAACCCATTAGACAAAGACTTGCCTTGTGTCAATGTCATATGCAAGAATAAGACAAACAAATAGATGACTTTTCTCCCCATTCTTCCAAATCTACCCACTCCTCATTCCCTTATTCTTGTTCTTCAATCCTCATCTTCTTCCCTAAACTTTCATCTTAACAAGCGCCAAGCACCCTCGTCAAACCATACTTGAACCACCACTCCCATCACTTAACACTCATTAGACCTACCTAAAAACCCTCATTCCTTTACATTAAAAACCAAACCGAAAACTACCCCCATATACTTCAATTTATCTCCACATTCAAGGTCATTCCAAATCGACCAACGAACTAATATTTGAACATTGATAAAAAGGAAAAACTTGGGAGCAAAATAAAGAAGATTCAATGGAGTTTAGAGGAAGAGAGTGAAGCCATTTCTTAAGGAGGTAACAAGGTGATTTTGAGCTAAGGAACTTTGTCAAGTAGGTTACAAGGTTTAGAAGATTTGGCACTTAGTGGTAGTGTGGTGTTTCCTTGTTTTTCTTATATTTTTGGAATTTAGATGTGTACCAAGAAGCTAATAATATAGATATTTGTCCATGTAAAGAAGTTTATGTAAGTTATAGTCTAAGCATGCAGTCTTAGAAATATAAGGTTTTCGTGTTTGTATATAGAAGAAGTTGTAAGAATCTAAAGTGTAAGTAAAATATAAGTGTTGGTTAGGAGTTAGAAGATAAAAGCCATTTTCTTTGTAGAAATATTTGCTTGGTTGAATCATATAGTAGGCATTCCTATGTTTATCTTGATTTTGATGTGTAAACATAGCCTAAATAATCTTAGAGTATGATCTAGAATCACTTAAAAGTGAGTTGGTTAAAAGTTGACAAATTTAAACCCTAAAGGACCCCTTGAACCAATGCCAACATGGGAGATCCAAATTTGGTTTTTTCTTGATTTTGAGGCACTAAACATGATCGATAATGACTATTAAATTGTTGAGGCTAATACAAATTAATCAAGCACTAATCTTTTGTTGGAAGTCCTTTACAACAAGATTCCTACTTTTAAGATAGAAAGTTCTTTCTCTAAAACTAGAAGTTATCATAATGAAAAACATTTTCCTCATTTTTTATCTATATCTTTTATGGTTGCTAATCATCACCATTAGTTGATCACCATTGGTTTCATCTTCCATCAATACTAATAGATAGGGGTAGGCGTGGTTCAGTTTGTTATAGTTCGCCCCCCTTTACCAAACTGAACTTAATATAATGGTTTGATTTTTTTTTTTTAATCAAACCAATTCATATAGTTCAATTCATAAATTTTTCAAACCTAATTAAAATTGATTTGGTCTACAATTCGAACTGTTTATATCAAATTTTCAATAAACATTTTTATCTCCAATGAACATTGAATTTACTCAACTTAATTTTAATAATTGATACAAAATTATGATAAAGAATAACAAAATATAAAAAATTTGATGAAATTTATGAAGATTGATGGAAAAAAATATAAAAAGATACAAAATAATTGCATAATTTTTTTATTTAATTAAACGGTTTATTTGGCTTTGCTTTCTCGAATCAAACCACGAATCATTTATACATAACCGAACCAAAAGGTTTGCAAAAAAACCACTTTTTTTAGTTTGATTTAATTCAATTCACGGTTCGATCTACGGTTCGCGGTTTTTTTATCTAACCCTACTTACCAATAAAATCCACTAATATATAAATTCTCTCAAAATTACTAAAATAATATTTGATAGCTAGAATAATTTGATTATAGCAAATATTGAAGAAAATATGGAAAATGTTTTCCTTGAGACAAATATACCTTCAACCTCTTTACTAGTGTTGAAGTAGATAAAACATGTTTACAAAGTAGAGTACACAGTAAGTAATATTTTCTTATAGTAAAAGGCTTATTTTACTAATCATTTTACTACTTGGTAACACGTGCTTGCAAGAGCAGATAAGGTTAAAACATGGAACATTCTACATTATCTCACTTATTCGGCATCACATAGGTTAAAAACTTCTACGACTAGTGGATTGTCTACATAGAATCTACAAGGTTTAGTAATAACATGAAACTAATAATGGAGATATTCACCTTATTGCTCTTACAAATTATTCATTTTTACGAGCTAATTTTAACAGGATAAGCATAGAGAGGGGTAGCCTTATGCAAGATTATTCCAATCCTTTCACTCGTGTCCAGATCTTATGGTTTCAAACCATCTTCAAGTTTCCAATCAAAAGATTGTATAAGAGATGCCAAAACCAAGTGCACCATTCGATAAGCTAGTGGTAACCCTAGACAAATTCTTCTCCCAGCTTCGAAAGGAATGAGCTCAGAATCTCTTCCTTTACAATCTATCTCAGAGTTAAGGAACCTTTCAGGTATAAAAGAGTCAGGACTCGACCAAATCTTTGGGTCTCGTCCAATGGCCCATACATTAACTAATACTTGTGCATCTTTTGGTAGCAGAAAACCATTTACTTGTATAGGAGTTGTTGTTTTACGAGGAACTAATAGAGGAGCTATGGGACGTAACCTGAAGGTTTCCTTAACAATTACTTGTAAATAAGGAAGTTTTGCAATATCTTGCTCTTGCACATCTACTACTCAGCTGAGAACTTCATCAAGTTCCTTTCCAGCTTTTTCCATTTTGGGGGATTTCGAAGCAGTTCTATCAATGAATATGTCCTATTTAAAACATCCAAGAATAGTATGTAACAAAGAGTAGTATTGCAAGTATTATGAATGGATTAAATAAACATATAGATTTCCCCCGATCGATGGCCAATCTACATGCGATTTAATGTATGAACGGTAGGACGAAGACTGTTTACGTAGACAACAACAGTAAATTGTTTGTGAATATCACTGATGTGTATATAGTTTGGTAAGATGAGCGAAAAAGAGTTGCTAAAAATGAATTTTTTTTTTTTTTAATTTTTAACGTTCTTCTTCTTTGTTTTCTTAAGTCAACTATGATGTGGAGCCAGAATTTCACAATTAATTGCGATTGATGTCTATCGAACATTGGCCATCCAAGCCACATGGGGTCCTCCTATAGCATACAAAGATTTTAATTTTTTTTTTATTCTTTTTTCCATTTTATTTGCTATTTTATATAACAAACACTTATTAGTATCACTCTTAATCCTAGGGATGGGACTTATTTGCGCAATAGCTTAAAGTTGTGGTTCCTTGCATTTCATGTATATACCCTATATTTCATTTATTCATAAATCAGTTTCCCTTAAACTCCTTAATTTCATCTTGATCACAAATATATAATAAATTACTCCATAGTTACACGCGGAATTTTAGCAAAGTCGATTTGTTTTGAAAATAAATATGGAAAGGATAAAAGGCTTGCGGAAAAGAGAGAGAAGCCTGGAAAATCAGCCACTGACTTATTTGTCAAAGCGGATCCTTTCTTCTTTTCGGGAAGCGGGGAAAGAGGGAGAAAAGATAAAAAGTCAACCTTTCAAAAGAATAATAGTATCACTATTATTAAAAGCAATCAAATATATATTTTTGAAATATATTATTAAAAGAATAATAAGTTTAATAATCAATCTAGACTTCATCTTGATTTTAATTTCTATATGTTTTGATTTTATGGATACAATCAATGTTTACATTAAATTTGTTGTTAATTATTTCTTTTTAATCTATAATAAACACACAACAACCTTCTCTTAACTAGAAAAATATATATATCAATCATAGATACATACATATATATACTAATAGAATACAATAAATATGATCAAGTTTTTATCATTCTTGTTTCTACCTATTTATTATTTTAAGTATTAGAAAATATAGTTAATATTATATTATTAATTTATTATTTTTTATCGGTATCAAGTTTCCTAGCAAGTTTTTTTTTTTTTTAAATCTTAGAACCCCTAGCATTTTTTTAGCCATATTTCAAATTCTATCCCCAAAACCCTATAATTTTATTAAGTAATACCCTATATAGTTTTTAGTATGTTGCATGGTCGGATACCTGGTTCATTGCATTTCATGTATATACCCTATATTTCATTTATTCGTAATCAGTTTCTCTTAAACTCCTTAATGTGATCTTGTCGCAAATATATCATAAATTAGTCCATAGTTACACACAGAATTTTAGCGAAGTTGTTCGTATTTTTATATTATTCCTGTTTTTAATAATGTGCCTCAATTTATTGTAACAATCTACGAAGTCCATAGTTTTCGTGTTTTTTCTTCACTTCTCAAAACTCTTGTCAAGTTCTCCAAGAAGTTGTAGTCGAATCCTGAAACCGATTTGTTCTGAAAATAAATATGGAAAAAGACAAAAGGGCGCGTGGAAAAAAAGTGAGAGAGAAAAGATAAAAGGTGGACCTTTCAAAAGAATAATAGTATCACTATTATTAAAAGCAATCGAATATATATATATATACTTTTGAAATTGTGATTTAAAATGGTAGGAGATGAAATACGCACCACAAAAAATTCATTGACCTCTGCTCTGTTGAGTTCACCAGCATCTTCCAGTTCAAGTAAACTGTTTAACACATCTTTCTTAGCCGATGAAGCCCTACGTTGAGCAATAATCTCATCAATGGTATGAAGCATTTTCTTTAAGTAGATGGTCATATTTCGATGAGCTCCTTGCACATCAAAAGCTCGAATGCCAGGGAAAAAGTCTGAGATATTAGGCTTTCCAATTTCTTGCACAATACCATTAAAGACGTTCTCGAATTCTCGAGATGAATGATCATTGTCGAACGTCGCAAAGTCCTTAGAGAAAAGGGTACTCGTTGTCGAATTGAAAATTGTCGTGAAAATGGCCCTACCAATATCAATGGCTTTCTTTTGTCGCACATCTCATTGATAAGATCCAGTAGTACGTTTACCTTCTGGCGACGGATTGACTTCCGAGCCGTGAGTACGTGGGTTGTGCTTGCTTTTCTTAGTTTTTTCCACTGAGAGCCTGCGGGCATCCATACCTGTGAATTAAGATAGTGGTCGCATGCTTTGACGGTGTCAGGAATTTGTCTAGAGGAGACTTCTTTATCATGCTTTTGCAGCACTTCTTTAGCAATATCAGGAGACGAGATGACTATGGTTTTAACGGAACCTAGCTTTAGTAACATTATAGGACCGTATTTTTGCGACAGTTTAGCTAGTGATTGGTCTGGGTCTTGTCCAAGTTGCAGGATGTTTCCGATGATCGGGAGTGGAAATGGTCCCGGAGGGAAGTGTTTACTAGCATGGAGCTTTTGAAGGAATCGCACGGAAAGTAGTATGAAAGAGACGAAGAAGAAACAAGTGGAGTACTCCATCTTTGGCGCAATATCTTTTGTGTTTTCTAGTAAAAATAAGCCTAATACTTTTGTGTGCAAGCTAAAGACGAGATTTAACACACACACACATATATACATATAATGTCTTTACTGCCTTAAAAAAAAAAAAAAGAAAAAGAAAAGAAAAGAAAACACGACTCCAATGGCACGTGTTTGACCAGCTAAATATATTAGACCGCTCAAATTTATGGCCACTTTCTATTACAAATACAATAAGTAGATATAGGAAAAATAAGGCCAGTGCATCGTCACAAGGATAGAGGTAAGGGATCATATCGGGAAAACAACAAAGGAAAATCCATGTTACGTGAAGTGTCAAAGTTGTGTAAGTTTGAAATTTCCTCTTATTTGTGTCATATTTGATTTAGGAATAAAATAAGGTGAGAATTAAATTATAATTTTTTAATAATAAAATAAGGAAGTAATAATTATTCGTTATAATTATTTTAAGGTATCATAAATACATATGAAAAATATAATAAAGATCAATTAAGGATCCAATGGCGGAATGAATAATTTTTTTTAAATAATCTTTTTTCTTTAAATTGCACATTCAATAAGGTAATTAGGCTAGCACAAAAAGAACCACCGATGCAAAAAAGAACAAACTCTAAAAGAAATATTATAGAAAAATAAAAAAATTAGTCATCCCCCTCTATTTACAAAAGAATTGCAATTTCCAATTTTACAATAATATTAATTTCTTGGAATAGTTATTTCAACAACCAAATATAGAAATATATAAGTAAGCGAGGAATTATCATTTTATTATACACTTATAAAATTAATCAAACTTGCCCTTAAGGATAGTTTATAGCCCCCATCTACCTAATATAAACTGCTAGATCAAATTAAAGTAATTTTTTTTTTTTCTTTTTAGGTTTGTGACAAGTTTTACTCAATTTTGTTAAATCAACACATGATAATATTGATTAAAGATCACATAAATAGAAATGAAGACACTCTATCAGGAAGATACAAGAAAAATTTTGGCAAAAAAAAATATAATAATAAAGGACACAAGAAAATTAAGATGATGGCGTAAAAAAAATAAAAGCTTTATTTCAACTAGGAGATACGATAGCGGAATGGCTTTCTTTCAAAAGGTTGAGGTTAAACTTTGAAGAGAAAAATCACTACATGACGTAATAATGGCTTTATTCTCGAGCAGCTCGTGCCCAACTGGCTAAGGACCGAGTTATAGCCCATTTTATCCGTAATACACCATACCATATCGAATCAAAAGGAGGCTTGTAAATTTAAACTTGAATTTTATTTAAAATTTTAAAATTAGAACTTGACTTAAATTAGATCAACTTTAAAATCTTAAACATGAACTCAATTCAATAAATTTGACTAAGTTTGCTCAACCTTGATCTAAAATATATTTTATCGTCTAAATATAATAATATTAACATCCAAACTTGATTAATATTTATATTTCATTCAAATTTGATTAGATTTACAATTTAGTCAAGTTAAATATTAAAAGTTCTAGCTGATTACTCAACTGGTTGAACTATCCTTGCGTGGAAAGTAGAATAAATTTTAAATTGAACTCAATTCGGCCGGAGAACTAGTTTGATTGATTTACTTTTTCTATTACACACGCGATTAGGAAACATAGTAAAAATAGGACAGTATATAAGAAAATATATGCACGCATGGACAAAATTCTTTATGTGTGAGACAATCAACCGTTCAACCTTTTCGCTTCCTTTCCTCTTGGGATCAAACTATTTGTCGGCCGTTGATCACCGCAGGATCCAAGGGACAACTGCCTATATCGGTGTCACTACCGGTCCTGGAAGCAGAATATAATTAGCTGTAGTGGGACTCGGTCCGGTGTTATTATAAACATGTCAGAAGATTAATGGTTGAATAAATGAATGAGATTTAACTGAAGATTAAATCGGGATTAGATCAAACTGGTGTCACAATTGAATTGGTTCGAATTAGATTGGATTATACTCATGAATTCGAATTTGAACGTATTAATAATTAGTTTATTGCATACCAATTAAAGATTTTTATTAAAAAAAAATAAAGAAAATATTGATTAAAGAACGCATGAGTAAAGGTGAGGATACTTTGTCGGAAAAACAAAAAACAAAAGGAATTTTTAAAAAGGACAATTTGAAAAAAAAAAAAAAGGAAGGTTTTATTTCTTATGCGATATTTGATTTCTTGTGATCTTTTTATATGCAGCGGAATGCAAACGAAATATAAATTATCAAAAATGAAAACTTGTTAGTTGTTTATTTTGCAAGTATAGGATTGATTATTGATACAGCAATTTTAGGTTGTGGAGGGCTTTAGGAACAGATGCTTTGTGAGACAGAGCACAGAAGCTGGGGGAAAAAAGAAAAGGAAAAAACAGTTTTGGTAGTGTTTAAAATAGAAAAAGATATAATGTCTTGTTTCGATTTTTTTTTTTTTTCAATCTATATCTTATCTATATAATGTATATTTGATCTATATATGTTTGAAATTCTGTATTTAGAAAATTTTTTTATTTAAATTTTATTTATTTTTATTTCATAATTATGATAAAGATAGTGATTAAAACATAAAAATTAAGAATAAAAATTGACATACTTTTAAGAGAAAATATTTGAAAAAATATATTTTATTTATTGAAAATAATTATTTTAATTGGTATCTTTTGTAAATATAAATAAAAGAAAGAATAAATAAATTCAACATTATTAGGATTTGTTAAGTATTTAACTTTAGAAAAATGATATATATGGAATTAAATTTCCATCTTTTTAGTGTCACATTCTTAAGAGAGTCATTTCCTTTTTTTCTTCCATTTTTTTTTATGTCTCCTTCTATTGTAAATATGTGATAGAATCAGTATTAAAAAATCCTATACATATATATGTATATATGTATTCATATTGTGCACTTATATTCCTATGTATATATTAAAAAAATATCTTCTTATATTTTCTTAATGACTTCTCTATTTGTAAATCGGGCATTTAAATTTTAAATCCTTAAAAAATAAAGTGGTTTTAAATCATATTATACTATTTTATACTATAATAAAATAATAAAGAATTAAATGAAGAAAATTCAAAAAATTAATCATGAAATAATCATGTTCCCAAAAACTCTTACTTAAAGATCTAAGCAAATGTGATATCCCTATTAGAGCATGTTTATCAATGCTGAATGCGTGACTGATTAAGGCGTACTTCTAGCACAGCAGGCACTTTTGGGATACGGCTTTTACATCTTATCTCACAGTGGACCAGTATTATCTAAGTCGTAGCGCCCATAGGTAGAGAGCTTAGGATTAAATGAGATTGTTGTACACTTTGACATGCAACTCTTCCATGATGCGCAGCCCTTTCTTTTCTCAGAGAAATTGGAGCAAGGAAAGGCTGATTCCCTTGCGATGTAAGACGCCATCGATCAACATGTAATTGATAATGTAGTATCGGAGCTTCTTCGCCTCCCTCCTGTCTTCCAGTAACATACCCTACTCCAAGCAACTCCGAATAGAATCCATCCAACTCGACTCTAGTATTGCTGCAGTCAATTCCAAAGCTTCAACCGAACCTAGAGCTATACTTTTTTCCAATAGGTATTCTATGAAGATCTTGCTATCCTTCACTCAGGCTTCCATATACTAGTGGAGGCCAGCTTAAATAGCTAATCTGCCACGAAATTTTCTAATTGAGGGATCTATTTGATGTCCTATGGAGGGAACTTTACTAGGAGGCCCTTCACTTTCTTGAGATACCTTCCCATAGTGTCCTCTCTGGCTTCATATTCACCTCGGACCTACCGAATGATTAGAATAAAGTCCGAAAAGATTCGCAATTGCTCAACACTGATCTCCTTGGCTAGCTTGAGATTGATGATAAGCGCCTTGTATTCAAATTTGTTGTTACTGGAATTGAATCTGAGCTTGAGGGCGTAACAGATGGTGACCTTATGCAAGCTGGTTAGAACCATGCCTGCGCCTCTACCCCTCGAGGTAGAAGAGTCATCAATGTGAAGAGTCTTTACCGGTTTGTCATCGCCTAATAGTGCTTTCTCCTCTCTTGTATACTTTGCCACAAAGTCGGCCAACACCTGTACCTTATAGGCTGTTTATGGCTGATATTAGATTCCGTACGCGCTCAATTCCATTACGTACTTCATCATCTATCCAAACACACTAGGTTTCTACAGCGTAGTACGCAGTGGTTGATTCGTGAGTACGAACACTTAGTGCACCTAGAAGTAAGGCCTCAACGGTCGAGATGTGATGACGACAACCAGGATGAATTTTTCTACCTAAGTATACTTGACCTCAGGCCTATGCAAATGGGAATTAGCCTCCGACTACATCCAAGCCAAGGCCAATGCCGACCCTTTAAAAGAAGATGCCAACTTATTCTAACCCAAGACCAAATAATTCAAGGTCGAGGCTGAGCAAATGACAAAAGGCCGAAGAGAAGAAAATAAGCCACTTAACAATAACCCTATCGTCTGTCAAGAAGATGAGAGATCACAAAGCCAAGGACTCAGGACCAAATAACCACTCAGTACAACCCCTAAAAACTAGTGATGACTAATTCTAACACTCGACAATTATGGGCCAACCTCTTTGGTGTCTCAGCCAAGCTACGTGAGACATTAGGAAACCCTTCTCGAACTCGTACATTCAACTATCGACCCCATTCGATTTAGATACTACTCTTCTTAGGACATGCCGAGTGACTGCATGCTAAGTCTTGTAAAACATACAATTTTGTATTCTTGTATATGTTTTCCTTCATTTTATTTATGAGCTCAATTTTTTAAGGTTTAAGGCCTTATACATTATTTACAGTTTTGCTACTTGGGTTTAGGACTTCCTATAAATAGCAACTGTTGTAAACATCAGAGATATATGGATAGATAGATAGAGATATATATAGATAGAGAAAATATTACCATACAGAGTGAATCTTTCCTCTTTTGAGCAAAACTATACTTAAGTTAGCATTTGTTGGATTATCAAGTGTTGATTACTCTCTTTAATCTCTCCATGTTTTTATCAATCTTATTCTTAGAATTGTAGTAAAGCCCTTCATTTGAATCGGTTAGCAAGTCACATCTAACCTTCATTTGAAACTCCAAGCAACATTTAGTGTTTGTAAGTTGTATCAAACTTTATTTCGAGCTCAAACTCCTGATTTTGATTATGTTTGTATTTTGGTACATGATATCCGTCCACATTTACACTCAAAACCCCTGTTCTTACTTCATGTTCTTCATACCCATTCTATTCAACCGACCTGCTACATCTGCCGTTCTTCTTTTTTTATCCTTATCACATGCAGTATATGGTTGACATAATATACTGGCCTATGTACTCTTCATTCTACTTTGACCAGTACAGAAGAGGGTACTCGGTCGCTTATGGCCAAGTACAAGAACAGGTAATCCTTACTCTCCATCTTGGAGATGATCTCTTCCATCTCTAAAACCCTATCTCACAACTCCTTGACCTACTGCTCCAAACTGACCTTTAAACAGGCCAGCTCTAGTGAAGTGGCTTTAACGCCCTCACATTTGGATGCCTTTATCTCCAACTTGGTTTGCAGCCTAGCTATGGATGCCTTCAACTCAACATTCTCTTTCTTGAGTCAAGCTCAAGCTTCGCCCTCCTCACCCAGCCTTTAGGTGAGACAAGCCTTCATCTTTTGCTCGTTCTCCAGTTGAGCCTTCAGGTTGTCGACCTTTTAGGCCGCTTTCTCAACTTTGTCCCTCTCCCACTCTACATCCTTAAGCCTTGCCTTAAGTCCTGCCACCTGTATAATAAAGCGACGCAAACGCTTGTTAGTCTTGACAAATTTCTTCAAGTATCTCTTACTAGAAGTCTCTACCTGCAATAGGTACTTCTTGTACCAATGTAACACCTTCTGAAAGCCCTTTATCTCTATTTGCGTATCATCGAACTTATTCAATTAAAGAAACACTTCGCTATGGTACTACAAATCGAAAACGGAGCCCACCATTAATACAATTGATATATGAAAGCACGAAAATACAGGAGCAACGAAAAATTTCTTGCTACATCAACGTGCTCAAATGGCCTGCTATCTATATGGAGTCGTCCCTACCCTCTTAAGAGAGCCCTTCAAGGATAACCCATTTGCTAGGAGTATAAGACCCCATCGAAGCTAATAGCTGATCATCTAGTGCTACAGTGTCAGATCATTAACACGACCCTCCTACTTCGACTTGTGGAGCTTCCTCCAAACCTTCTTCATCTCCAACTCGGGGGGTCCCCTCAATAGCTTGTCATCCCGAAAAGTGTATGACACTTCCTAGAATAAGTCTGGTCCTATCCCTATTAGCTTAAAGTTATTAAGGACTTCAAAAAATGCATCCTCTATATTGTTGATGCTTTGATAGGGATGAGCCATCGGCCACTCATTCCACTTCCCTTTGTTCAAAGGTGCCCTTGCTAGGGGCCTTTGCTTCTTTACTTCAGGACCAGGCGCCCCGAGTGTCTCAAGAGCCTTACGCTTCTAGCTAGTAGCTTAAGGAAGGGTAGCTACTTGCTTAATCTCTTCTCCCTTCGCCCTCAAAAGGGAAAGCACTTGTACATCGAACCTTTCTGCTTCGGCACCTTCATCGCCCAAGACAATGGACTCAATTGAACGGGTGAAGATAGGAGTGGGCAAAGCCACACCAAAGGGCTCATCACAAATGCCGAGGGGAATCTCTTAAGGAATAGACCTTAGCATGCCTTGCTAGTCTCGCCAGGCCATAGCTTTAACCATACTGCCTTTACCTTTAGCGAGTCTACCTTGGTTCGCGTACAATGCTTGCTCATCAAGTCATCCATGGATGGATGAGGCATCCTCTAGGCCAAATTTTCACCTACAAGAAACCCAATTGAAATTTAGAAAAGGAAAACAAGAGACTACACCACCTTAACCAACATTACTAAGAATGTCCTCCCATCCTACAAACATCAGACGAAACACCTCGATACTAACACAACAGATGTAGGCACGTAAGAACTAACTTGTACCTTTAGCTCACTTCTCTACTACAACTTTCTTCATGCTGGAGAAGAGGTCGGAGATCAGACACCAGAACTACCTCTCCACAATCTCCACAGCATTAATCTCCTAGCCATCTCTCAATGCCATGAAAGCTAGGATCTCTTAGACAACCTTAGTATCACTAGGACTAAGCCTCTTCTCACCTCCTATATGAACCATCCTAGTCCACTGGGTTTATAAATCTACCTCTTCGGATAGTTCAACCACTACATATTCATCTTGCCAACCTTGACTGAATCTATAAGGTTATAGAACAGCTTCTTCTCCAGGCACGGCTGGAGGTAAGACCACCTACCAATACTCTTTCATATGTAGAAATGACAGAAGAGCTTGGGAGTAGCACTTATCACCAGGAATTCGCAGAGCACCTTAAAAGCCTTCAGTACCCTCTACCCATTGGGAGAGACCTACAATAGACTGTAGTGATAGCGGTTGAAGAACTCCTTCTCGAAGCAACTTGGAAAGAGGCGCTACCTAAACTCTAAGCACTTCTCAAAGACTGCAAAGCGCCTCCTTAACAATAGGGTTACCCATTCATCCCTACTCAACAACCTAATCTACCACCCAAGGATTGCCTCCATAAGAAAGTTGCTACTGATTCAACTGGGAATAGATTACCTACTTCTACTCATACGACTGTTAGGCCCCTTTCCTTTATCAAGAGCATCAAACAAATCCTTTGCAAAGGGTAAGGGAACGATTGCATATGCATCCCTCAGGATGGTATTAATAATTTTAGCCTTATCCAACACTTCTACAACCATCCTCGTAAGTTGGTTAAGTTATGCTAGCAATAAGACCTTACCTTCCCTTGCCTAAAGGGGACCATTCCCTGTAGATTCTATACTAGAGAGATTCAACAACGAAGAGAAACCAATCTCACCTTTGTTGGATGACATGGCTATAATACTCAAGAAAGGAAGAAAAGATTTGAGAAAGTTTGAATGGTTTTGAAGAAAGTTTTTTAGTCTAATAATAGTAGAACAAAGAGGTTGCAAAAAAGTGGTATCTCTTTAGGATCCTTCTATTTATAGGGAAACCGCTTAGAAAGCCGTAAAGACAGTTATAAGGATTTGTATAAGCATGAATCCCTTAGAATGTTGCGTGGTAGATACGCAGAAAGCAATTTGATTGGACAATCACCTTTAAAAGGCAAAAGGCATGTAGCTACACACTAGTCTGCTATAACACGACACCTATCATGTTAAATTTAATGCACGGAATATATGCGGGTAAATATCATATTTTGAAAAAAGTTCTTTCAATAAGAAGCTTCTTTAGGGCCCATCTAACTTCTACCCGATTGGCATGATAAAGGCATGACATACTTACATTTGCTCAATCCTTGTCGAGTACTATTCGGACAGATCAGTTCATAGCCTTAAAGTGCTTGCCTTGAGTGTTGCAAGGGTATCCCACTCTAATACCCCAACCTATGCTTCGCTTAAGGCTCCAACTCTCCACTTCGGAACTCCTAACCACTCATGTTCATCTCACCTCAAATATTTTTGGCTGAGGTATCCACTGCTTCGAACACCTCTACTTTGGTTACCTTCCAATCTGGATCTATATGTCCATTATGTCAGCCTTATAGCATTAGGTCAGATTCCTTCGAGTCAGATCGGTTATGTTTGAGCAACCTATATATCCTTCCTCTTTGCCTTCACCTCAACAATGAGACTATAGGGGGAAAAGTATTGATAGAGCACTTTAAACATATGGCCCTCAGAGCCAATCGGATTTGACGTGCCTTATAGCTTATGGTTCAACTCTATAAGCCTAAGCCTTAGGCTTGAATGAACCTAGCTAAGTAAGCCCTACAATAGCTATAATGCATAAAATAAGACTAAAACAATCACGTCCTGAATAAATAGAATACATTAGGCATAACAACTCCACTCTCTTATACTTGTGAGAAAATATCTCTGTTACCAATTAATCTCCAACTACCGGCTTGGCTCGGTTCGGCTCCACTATAAATACCAAATCACTCCCTAACGATAAAGCTCTCTACACTCTACACTCTACATTTTAAGCCTGCACATTACCCTCGAGCATTCTATAATCTCAAGAGCCTATTGCTAACTTAGGTATTGAAGTAATTACGTCGGATAACCCTCCGACATTCCCTTACTGTGTATTATTTTGTAGGCTCATTACGCATAAAATCCAAACGACTACCAACAAAAACTTTAAGATGACAGTTACTTTACTAAAATCAATTAATAATTTTTTAAATCTTTTGTTGGTCTTTGCTATTATTTTTGAACTAATATATTAAACAATTTATTAATACTTGTGCTTAGCATGAGAATATGTGCTGAATATCAATATTTATTACAATATAACATTGACAAAAGTAAGATATCTAGTAGAAAAACATCTGCTAAACATCATTAATAAACCTGACCTGTTTTGCACGTGATTGCATTATTCATGAAGAAAGTTCCATGTCCCAACCCACTTGTAATTTTAACATAAGAAAAGCCGAGAGAATCCGGATTTCTCCTCCGAGGTTGCATTGTAGTCATGGGCCATGTTTCTACTCAAAATGCTTTTTTCTTTTTTTCTTTTTCTTTTTTCAAATTCAAACGTAGCTACTAGCCATTGCCACGTGAAATTGCAAGGTTAAAGAAGTGTATATATGTCGTCTGTACTTCCCCCACTCTCTATCTCCCCAGGATAAACTAATTGCTTCTCTTTTTGTGATTTATTTCTTTTATAATAAAACTTAAGTAGTATTTAGTTGCAATGAGTAAACTGGATAAAGAAAACTAAAGATAATATATATAAGAATGACGGAACACTTATTATACTAAATTTAATTTATACAGTACTAGATACAAAATTTTATATTATCACTTATTTAGTATATGTAAATATTGTTTGTTATTATATTTTAATATTTATACCCTTAACATTATTTAATACATATTTTAATTATATTTTTATATAATTTTAAGTACAATTTGAATAGAGTATCGAATTTATATAATTAAGCAAATTATGTATAATGTTAAATAAAAATTTGTAAATATGCTTACTATTAAAATTTTAATTATTTGTATTATAAATAAATAATATAAAAATATTATATATATATATATATTTTAGAAGAAGTAAAAAACAATGAATTTGGAGGGGTATTTTTTAGAATACAAAATATTTTTGTTTTTATCCTATAAATTTTATTTTTATACCATAGTGTAAATGGAACAAAATATAAGTTTTTTATCTAGTGCAATAACCTAATTTTTTGTCCAATCGCCAAAAGTTACAAGTCAAATATGGAATAAAATTTTTTATTCAATCCAGTATTATAAAAATTACGTAATTAAATGCTATCTAATATAAGTTTTTATTTTAGTTTCTTTTGTAAATCAATTTAATTTGATTTTTATAACATATATGTACCATCATAAGAACATTGTTCTTTGCCTCTTAGGAAATGCGTTGATCAATCATAATTATTTTCAAGAAAAATAAATTAAGTTCCCTACTTACTTACTGATTACTCGAAAGACTTGTATATCTTTGCGATAGATGCTATAAGAATATCTAGCTTTCGCTTTTCAACAATTTAGTGTCTATACTTTATATTTGTACAATTCAGTATTTATACTTTTTAGAAGTTGCAATACAGTGTATCCATTAAATTGTAAACTTACGGAGTTTAGTGTCCGTTAATTGTGTCTTAGAGGTTGTTTTACAATTTCTAAAACATACCAGCACTAAATTGCACAAATATGAAGTATAGATACTAAATTACTAAAAAATTGAAAGATGAGACACTTCTATAACTTTTGTCCCTAAATCACGCACGTACATAGATAAGTGCATATATACATACATATCTATACATATATATGTACATTGTATGATAATTGTAACAGGAAGATATGGATATTTCTAATAGGTAAAGCCCGTCTTTGACTGCCCACGCTCAAATCAACTAGTTAAGATTTGAATATCTCCAGAATGGCAGCTTCATATACAGGGAAAAGTTGCATCAGTATCTTGCCTTGTGATATATGCTCTTATATTAGTTTTCTATTTTCTTTAATTTTTTATATAGGAATATCCACGCTTAAAATCTTGGTTTCTATTCCGTATCAGTGCATGAATTTTTTTCTAATGTCACCCATGTTTGTTTAGTGATATGTCGATTTACTACAATTCATAAGATCCCCATATTTTATCTTACTTAATCATTAATATATAAATATATATATTTTAGATATACACAGCATTGGACTAAATCAATTTTCGTCCAACGCTCCTGGGCGTCTATCTCCCTCTTTTAAGAAATGATGAAGAAAACTCTTTCTAAGTAGTAATAATGATGATGATTATGCTGATTACCGCGATGGAACAACAACAAAAACAATAATCATGTTAAAATTACTACCTAAAATATGGATACATTTGTAATTTCACATAAGAATTTTAACTATTTTTACTTATCAAATTTATTATCTTATCTTTAATTTATAGTATTTAATAGATAAGTATTTGTTGCGCCATTTTATAAAAGTAGCAAACTTGATATATTAAAATTCAATTAGCATAACATTTAGCAAATTCACATTGCAAGCATAAAATTTGATGAAAATGTTCACTTAGATATGATATCTACTATTTAGCAACTTTAAATTTCGACTGTGAAAATTTAAAAAGAAAAGAAAAGTAATTAAAGTTTAAATAGTGATTTTGAAATTATAAAAAGATACCAAATGCTTCATTTTTTTTTTTTTCAATTTTTCAACGTGAACGAAATCTATTTTAAGTACAATAAGTCATTTGTAATGCAATTTCAAAAGGGACCGACGGTTCTCCCACTAATTGTATTGGACATCACTTGTGTTGCTATGCACTCTTCAATTCGGGCTAACCGAAAATGGCTTCCAGCTATTATTGAAGCCCACAAAAAAAAAAAAAAAAATTGCTTTGGCGGTCCTTCAACCATCAGTTGGGCTTCGTCTGCAGTGACCATGTGGGGCCTTTAATCGAAGCTACTGCAGTTTCCACAAGTAGCATGGATTGCTAGTTGACTGAGGCAGTGGCGATAAGCGAAGGAAGGACGGTGGAAAAAATGGATTGTGAAGGAGTCTCATAACATGATTCCTTCGAAGTCCCATAGTTATTGGTGTTGTTGAGGTCTTCTGCAAGATATTTCTGTAGCTGAGAACGAATCCGATTTATATTTGTTTGTTCTAGATGAAGAGAGAACTTAATCTGTGTATGAATTGAATTGCAACATAAATAAAGCTATTTTATTCCTAATTTTACAGCAATAATAATTTTTTGGAGTGGTTATTCTTTCAACAGATACAGGAATATATAAGCAGGTGAGAAATAGCTATTTTGCTATACACTTACGAAGTGGACCAAACGTGTCCTTAAAGATAGCTTATATCTCCCATCTACCTAATATAAACTACTACATCAAAATTAAAGTGATTTTCTTTTTTTTTTTTTTTATGTTTGTGAAAAGTCCGTACCCTCTTTTCTTAAACCTACACATAATAACATCGATTAAAGATCACGTGAGTAGAGCTGAGGATACTCTGTCAATAAGACAAGAAAAATTTTGGGAAAAAAAAAAATGAAAGACAGAAAGGACACAAGTAAAATGAAAACGTGAAAAAATAAAAGCTTTATTTCAATTAGGAGATTTGATAGCGGAACGGCTTTTTTTCAAAAGTTTTAGGTTAAACTTTGAAGAGAAAAATTTCTATATGATGTAATAATAATGGCTTTATTCTCATCTTGAATTCCTGGATAGCACCTAGTGCCTCGTGCCTGACCAGCTAAAGATCAACTACTGCAACCCATTCAAATTGATGGTCCATTATATCCGTAGTATCAAACTGAAACGAGATAGTATTAAATTCAAATTTAAAATGTATTTGAAATTTTAAAATTGGTACTCAATATAAATTCGATAAAACTTAGAATTATAAACTCAACCTAGATTTGAATTGGCACTCATCAAATTTAAGCTAAATTTAATGAAGCTCATTTAACAGCGATCTAAAATTTAATTTTTCATCTAAATATAATAAAGCTAACATCTACACTTAATTTAAGCTCTATTAATATTTATGTTTCATTTAAATTTGATTATGCTCAGAAAGTCAAACTAAATATTAGAAATTCGACCTCAATCCAATGAACTACTCTATTAGTCCAACTATCTTTTAATGAAACTTGAATAAATTTTCCATGGAACTTGATTGTCTATAAAACTAGTTTAATTGAATTATTAGTTCTATTGAAAAAAAAAAAAAAAAGAAAACGAAAGAAGGCATATTAGATGGTGTTGAAAGTTTTTTCGTTGGCAGATATTATGTACACAAGGACATTTTAAAAAATTAGGAAACTTTGGAAAAATAGGACAGTATATAAGTAAGTATATGCACGCATGGACAAAATTCTTTATGTCAAACAATCAACCATTCAAACTATTTGTCAGCCGTTGATCACTGCCGGATCCGAAGGGATAGCTGCATATTTCGGTGTCAGTACCGGTCTGCTGTCGGACTCCGTCTGGTGTTGATCCAGTCATGGCTCAAGATTTACAATCTGTTCACTTAATTGAATAAACTGAGGGATGAATATAATTAGAATTCTTGAAGAATGTAATAAGAGTGTAATATTTATTATTTTGTTTAGTTAAATTAGTAAACTTAAAAATAAACACACAATGGAATTTTGATAATTAAATTACTTTTGATCCATTTTCTTTCTCAAGTAATTCTAAAGTAATAGGTAGTAATGGTAAAAATCGATTACAAGGACGGAAGCGGTGGTAATGGTCAACAGTGGAAGCGAGCAGTGATAATGATAATAGCAGTAGTAGTAGTGGTGGCGATGGCGGTGGCGATAGCAATAGCAATAGTTGATAATGGTTACAATAGTTGGGGTAGCAGTTTGTTGAGGGGATGGGGGTAGTTATGGCGGTAGTTACGATAGCAATGATGGTAACAATAGCAGTGCTCAAAGGTGGCAGTGGTGGTAAAAGCGATGATGATAGTGGTGACAGTAGTGGGTGGTTAGCGATGGTAGCAGTGGCAATGGCAACATTGGCGACGGCGATGGTGATAGGTGATGGTGGTGACAGTAGGGTGATGTTAATGGTGTTGGTAGCAATAACGATAGTAGTTAGTGGTGGTGACAATAACGGTGATGATAAGTGGTGGTAGTTAGTGGTTAGTAGTAGTGGCGATGGTAATGGCGATGGTAATGGCAATGGCGATGGCAATGGCAATGGCGATGTCGATAACAGTAGCGGTAATAGTTGGTAGTGGCGGTAGTGGTAGTAGTAATTGGTAGTGGCGATGGCGATGGCAATGAGAATAGCAATGATGTTGGTGGTCATCGTTAAATTGATGTAAGGTTATTTAAAAAAAAAATGTGAAATTTTATGAAGAATCGTGATTTTTTAATTAAATTAAGGAATCTCTATTACTTAATTTTATATAATAGAGATTCTTAAGAAATTATGATTTGAAGACAAAAAAATCAACTAAATACTATAATAAGGAATATGGAAGGAATTGAATTCTAATTCATTTCAAATAAACAAGGCATTAAAGTTCAATGAGTGAATCAGGTCTGATAAGGAACTAAATCGGGATTGGATTGGACCATATCATTATCATTGGCCAAGACATTTCAAATCAAATTGGACCATATGTAGCCATCTGAATTTCACAACACTAATAATTAGTTCATCACATTTTGATTAAAGATTTTCTTTTAAAAAAAAAAGAAAATTTTGATTAAAAATCACATGAAAAGAGGTAAGGAAACTGTGTCGAAAAAACAAAAAACAAAAGGAAAAATGAAAAAGAAAATTTGAAAGAAAGAAGGTTCTATTTCTTATGCGATATCTGATTCCTTGTGATTTTTTCTATATGCAGCGGAATGCAAACGAAATATAAATTATCAAAACTAAAAACTTATTAGTTGTCTATTTTGCAAGTATTGGATTGATTATTGACACAGCAATTTTAGCGTGTGGAAGGCTTTAGGAACTGCTCTTCTGTGAGACGGAGTATAGAAGGAGAAAAAAAAAAAGTAAAAAAAACAAAAACAAAGAGTTTTGGTAGTATTTAAAATTAAAAAGAGCTTGTATAAGAGAGCTGTTTCCCTTTTCTTCCAATTTTTTTAAGACCCGTCTTTCCTTCTTTTGTAAATATGTGACAGAACAGTGGCTAAAGCCCCTATGCATGGAAACGAAGTTAAAAATGCAAAATTATGTGCACATATAATTATTAAACGAATTATTCAAGTAAAATTCTGAAGGAGGCAAATGTAAATTTATATATATAAACTAGTAGACAATGCACTCACGATGCGTGTATAAAAATAAATACTATAATCTTGAGCATATAGAGTAAGGATGGGATTTGAAAAATATATTGAATGGTTTTTATTCTTTTCATAAAATGTAATTGTGTAATTTATATTGGTAGATGTGGAGTGGTTGAAACCATAACAGTAATATAATTAAAAGGATTTAGATGTAATTAAATTATTTTAAGGAGGTATAGGGTTCAATGTAGAACGTAGTTATTTAATAATATAGATACATTAGATATAGATAATAATATATACAATACAATTACTAATTCAAACTATATACACATTTTTTTTTTTGCATTAAAAATGAATACTTCATAAGATTCAAATTCTATATTCTTAATTCATGAAGGAAATTACTCATATATTGCAACTTTTCACGCCTTAAAATTATAAGAAAAAAATGTAATACTAGAATTTATATTTTCAAAATGCTAAAATGTGATGAAGATAAAAGAAATTATTAGTTTAAAATATATATATAATAGAATATTAACAATTAATAATAATAGATAAGTAAATCATAGTAAATTAAATATGGAAGTTAATCAAAGTGGGGTAAAAAAAAATTTAGGTTATAGATGTGGAGTCCAATAAGGGTAATTACCTTAATATATACAAGCCAATAAGTTTTATCAAATTCGATATCTCTAAATATATAATTTGGATATTCCCTCTCTGTGTTATTTACAGTTAATAGGCTTTGAAAAAATATATATATATATATATATATAATATCTTTTATTAATTTATATCTCTATCTTCTATATAAATATAACATTTTTATCTATCTATATCTATATTTGTATCTTCTATATTTATATATGTATCTATCCATATCTATATCTATATCTATATTATTTGTCATAAAGTTTAAATCGATATTCCCTAGCTTAAACAATGTATTAAAGTATATTTTATGAGCTTAAATAACATATAAATAGATATATATATATATATAGAAAACATATAGAACATTAACAATTAATAATAATAGATAAGTAAATTATTAAAAATTAAATATGAAAGATAAGCAAAGGTAAAAAAAAAAAAAAACTTTAAATTATAGATATAGAGTCTAATAAGAGGCTATTAGTTTAATATATACTAGTGGACGATGTACTCATGATGCGTATACAGATTAAATAATATTAAATTTATATATTTATAATTTATCATTGTCTATTTGATAAAAGAAAAATCATAATTTTTGTTAAATAATATAAATATAAATTTATTTTTTCCTTACCTACACTCACTTTAAATCCTTTGATTTCTTACTTATTAGCAAATTAGGATTACGGGCATAAATTATCCATGTGCGTAAACATCAATAATCGTTATGATTATATTTGATCATAGTCTAAATTTTGGTCATATAATACTCACACGTAAAGAAAATGGAAAAAGAGAGAAACAATTGAAAAGATCATAGAGATAAGCACCATCTTGTGTAGATAGATAGAGAAAAAAGTGGAAAAAGTAGGTTTTAGGATTAGAAGAGATTAATGGGAAATAGTGAGTTACTGAATTTATCTATTGTTCATGATTTTAATAAACTATATTGGTTTTTATGTTAAATAAAATTAAGTAGAGGATAAATAGGTAACTTAAAGTGTGATAGTTACTTAAGGGCCAATCCGCTTATATATATATATATATATATATATAAGATATAGAAAATATATTTAAAAGATTAACAATTAATAATAATATATAATTAAATTATAGCAAATTAAATATGGAAGATAATCAAAGTAAGGTAAAAAAAAAAATTTAAATTATAGATTTAGAGTCCAATAAGAGGTTATTAGCTTTATATTTATATATATAAGATATATATACATAAGATTAATAGTTAATAATAATAAATATAAGTAAATTATTGGAAGATATAAGCAAATATAGAAGATAATCAAAGTAGGGTTAAAAAAAAAAAAGAGGTTATAGATGTGAAGCCTAATAAGAGGTTATTGGCTTAATATATATATAATATAGATATTTTCGTTTCTCAGTTCTCGCCGGTAGTTGATTTAGGTCTGTATGTATTAGGCCTACAAAACAATACATAGTGAGGAGACGCTGAAGGGTTGTTTAGGTTAACTAATTTGATGCTTAAGTCAGCAATAGGCTCTTAGTAGAGTAGGATACGCAATACGCAGGCTTAGAATGCAGAGTTTGTAGAGTGCCTTATCGTTGGGTAATAGCCTAGTATTTATAGTAGAGTTGAGCCAACCATTGGAGATCAATTGACGAGAGAGATCTTCTCTCATAAGTATGGGAGAGTAGGATTGTCATGCCTCACATGTCCCTCATATCCAGCGATATGGCCGTTTTATCTCTATCTTGTGGATTATGGTCATTGCAATGCTTCATGGGCCTGAGCGGTTCAGTCCTACGCCCAAAGCCTATGGAGGTGAGCTTGGTGTGATAAGTCTTAACGAATTCAGTCAAACATAAGGAGCCCATGCCCAAAGTGTCCTATCAACACTTGCCCCCACACCACCCTCCTCCCATGGGGGTAAGCTGAAGTGGGAAGTTGTTGTTATAGGGCAGACTGTCGAAAACCCGAATGACACTTAAGTCAGGGTATCAAAGCAAGATTCCCTTACAACTCACTTGGCAACAACATCGTCTTAGCCGTGTCGACTAGATGAGAGTAGGATGGGCCCTAAAGAAACTTCTTGTGAAAGGAATTTTTTCAAAATGCGACTTTGCCCACCTATATTCCATACATTAAATTCAACATGACAGATGTTATGCTATAGCAGGTTAGTGTATGGGTACATGCCTTCTATCTTTTAAAGCTGACCATTTGATCGAGATGCTTTACACGTACCTACTATGCAGCATTCCAAGGGATTTGTACTTGTACGAATCCCCATAATCGCCTTTACAACTTCCTAAGCAGTTTGCCTATAAATGGGGGTATGGTAGAGAGAGCATGCTTTTCTACAATCTTCTTGCTTAATCATTACGATTTTTGCATCTATGCTCAAATTCTCAAACCTTTTTTAGAAGTTTCAATTTTTCCTTCAAGAATCACCATCATATTGACCAATAGAGGTGAGGTTAGCTCTTCTTTACCACTGCTTACTTCTAATTCAAACTTTACAAGAAGTAGTCCTCTTCAGGTGCAGGAGGGCAAGGCATTATCACTAACACAACTTGACCAACCTACAAGGATGGCCGTGGAAGCATTAGATAGGGCCAGAATCATCAATACCATCCCTAGGGACGTATATGTGGATGTTCCCTTGCCCCCCGCAAAGGATTTGTTCGATGCTCTTAGTATAAGCAAGGGGCTTGACGACTGTATAAGTAAAAGTAAGCAATCTGCCCCTAATTGGGTCATCGACAACTTTCTTATGGAGGTGATTCCTAGGTAGCATATTAGGCTATCGAGTAGGGACAAATGAGTGGCTCTGCTATCAAAGAGGCGCTTTGCATTTTTTGAGAAGTGCTTGAATTTTAGGCAACATCTCTCCCTAAGTCGTTTTGAGAAGGAGTTTTTCAATTACCACTGCTGCAGCCCGTCACAGGTCCTTCCCAATAGGTGAAGGGTGTTGAAGGTGTTCTAGGCACTTTGCGAATACCTAGTGATAAAAGTTACTCTTAAGCTCTTCTATCACTTCTACATGTGGAAGAGCATTGGGGGGTGGCCTACCTCCAGCCGCGCTTAAGAAAGAAGTTATTATGCGGCTTTGTCAATTTAGTCAAAGGCTGGCAAGACAAATATGTGGTGGTGGATCTACCCAAAGAAGCTAACTTCTGGACTTGATGGACTGGAATGGTCTATATTGAAGGTGAGAAGAGGCTTGGCCTGAGCAATGCTAAGGCCATTTGAAAGATCTTGGCCTTCATGGAGTTAAGGGATGGCTAGGAGATCAACGCAATAGATATCGTAGAGAGGTATTTTTGGCGTTTGATCTCTGAGCTCTTCCCTAGCATGAAGAAAGTTGTGGTAAAGAAGTAGGTTAAAGGTATTGGTTCATTCCTACTTGCCTGTTTGTTGTGATAATGTCAAGGTTATTCATCCGACACCTGTAAGATGGGAGGACCCCCTTGGTCGTATTGGTTACGGCGGTGTTTTGTGAATGGTAGTAGTAGTTTCTTTAGGTTTGTCCTCGTTTTCTTTTTCTAACCTTAAATTGATCTTCTTATAGGAAAAACTTTGGCTCCAAGGGTGCCTCATCTCTTTGTGGATAACCTGATGAGCCAACACCAAGCGCGATCAAAGGCGACCCAATTAATAGGGAAGGTAGTAAGGGCGAAGCTAGGGCCAAGTGAGACCAGTGAGGCACAGCCAATGTTTGTGCCTCAAGGGATTCCCCTAATCATCCGAGGAGAGCTAGTGAATGTAGAGCCTTTTAACATGGCTCTGCCTACTCCTGTCATCTAATCGTCTAAGCCCATCATCATAGGCGATGAAGGCGCTAAAGTAGAGGGGCCCAACGTGGAGGTGCTTTCTCCTCTAAGGCCATCGGAGGGAGAGGCAAAGGAAGGGGGTACCCCTCTTGTGGCGGTAGGCTAGAAACGAAAAGCTCTCGAAGCGTTCGAGGAGCTAGCTCCAACAGCGAAGAAGCAAAGGCCGTTAGCGAGGGATCCTTTAGCAAGAGGAAAGTGGAATGAATAGCCTTTGGCTCATCCTTACTAGAGCGCTAATAACATAGGGGACG
Source organism: Lumnitzera littorea (assembly GCA_024138015.1). Classification (NCBI taxonomy): domain Eukaryota; kingdom Viridiplantae; phylum Streptophyta; class Magnoliopsida; order Myrtales; family Combretaceae; genus Lumnitzera; species Lumnitzera littorea. The sequence goes on from JAMXBB010000008.1 coordinate 99,384,830, forward strand.
GGATTTTAGATGTCCTCAACAACTTTCAAAAGATGAGGTTAGGGCTAGACTCATTCCAAGGAGCAACATACACTTCTCGGGATGAAGCATTAAAGAAGGGGGCCCTCGAATCGGAGATGAAGAGGGCTCGAGGGAAGATCCTAAGGCTGAAATGGGATGTTCATGCCGACAACCTGACGTTGCGGCATTAGACCCTCAGCTATCAGGCTTCAATAGGGTCTTACACCCCTAGTGATTAGGCTATCTTAGAAAGCATCTCCCAAGAAGGTAAGGGTGACCTTATACAAACTACGAGCCACTTTAATATGCCAATGTAGCAAATAATTCTTCCTTGCTATCGTAGTATTGTATTTTAGTGTCTTATACTAACTGTAGGTTTCGCTTTCATTTTACAATACCACGGCTAAGTGCTCCATAAGCTAAACAAATCTCATGTTGCTCAAAAAGAGGTAATAGGTTTGCAGGAGGCGTTACATCAGCAGAAGTTATGCTTGCTGGAGGTAGAGACTTCTAACAGGAGGTATATGACTAGGTTTGCCAAAGCTAACGTGCACTTGTGCCTCTCTGTTGTTTAGGTGGCAGGGCTTTAAGCGAAACTTTAGCATGTCAAGCAAGAGAGGAGCAAAGTTGAGAGAGTGGCCTAGAAGGTCATAGAGCTGAAGGCTTAGCTAGAGAACGAGCTAAAGACAAAGGCTCGTCTCTCGTAAAGGTTAGAGGAGGAGGGCACGACTAAGGCTCGAATCGAAAAAGAGAATATTGAGTTAAGGGCTTCTGTGGCCAAGCTAGAAACCGAATTGGCAATAAAGGTGTTCGAGTGTGAGGGCATTAGGGCTACGTCGCTAAAGCTGGCCAGTTTGAAGGTCACTCAGGAGTAATAGGTCGGGGAGCTGTGAGGTAGAGTTTTAGAGATGGAAGAGATCATCCCTAAGATGGAGAATGAGGAGATCCTCAGCGATGCTGCTGCTAAGAAGGTGATCACCAACTACAAGACCATTGAGGAGTGGTTAGAGGAGTTGGAGGACCTATCTACCAACTTCGCCCGCTTCACTAGGAGGGAGATCCTCTCCCATTATCTAAACCTAAACCTGACCTAAACTTCCTCAACTTTTTGGACTCCCCAACATTTAATGAGAAGAGGGAAGCCCTAGCATGGGAGAAAGAGTCCGCCTAAGCGGTCGGTAAAGATGCAGGCAAGTCTTCTACTGCCGAGGCAAGGCAGGGCGCTTCTACATCCGGTCTTACCTTAACAGCCCAGTAAGAGGTTGCCTCAGAAGCTATCCCTAAGGAAGATCCGCTCGTGAGGGTTCCTGCTGCTCCTAGTTCGCATCTCTCTTGCTCCCCTCCAGCTTAAGGCTTGCCTTCTAAAGTGCCTATGGATCAACGCTTAGAATAGATAGACGCTTTAGATTTTTCTGAGTTACTAGAGTTAGTTGATCTTAGGCGATAGCAAGGTTCTATCGTTTCTTTTTTTTTTTTTAACTTAAATGTAATTACTGTTGGGATGCTAGCCTTTACTTTATAACTAAATATCTGTGGAATAAATAAATGAATGTTTTCCGAACATCTTTTCTTATTCTCTATTTGTCTTTAAATTTTTCTATTTCAGCATCTTTGTCTAAGGGAAGTTAACCTTTATCAAGATTTTATTAGGGTATTTCCTCTTGCCAAGGTTACCCTGATAGAGGGTCAGGTCGATGGTGTTCCAACATGCCCAATGCATGGAAGTTCCTTTGTAAAAGAGGTGTTTTCCCTTACCAAGGTTACCCTAAGAAAGGGTCAAGTCGATGGTGTTTTGACCTACCTGGTGCATGCAAGTTCCTCTGTATAAGGGGTATTTTCCCTTATCAAGGCTACCTTAAGAAGGGTTCAAGTTAGTGGTGTTCCGACCTGCTCAGGTTAGCTATCCATACCTCTTTAGAGGCTCGTAAGGCAAGAGAAAGAGAGAGAGAGAGAAGTATGTAGTCAACTGAGAGCTTTTATTTCAACACAATTAAAAGAACTATACATAAAAAGGGATTTTAATCAAAATAGAGACAGAGATTATTGGTGTTCCATGTACATAGGATGAGCTCACCATCCAATCTATCCAGCCTATATGCTCTATTGCCCAGTATCTCCCTGATTCTTACTAGATCTTCCTAATTGGGGGCCAGTTTGCCCTGCCCTTCGCATGAGCTTGTGGCTTCTAATTTTCGGCACATTAAGTTACCAACCATGAACTCCTTATGTTAGACCTTCTAATGGTAATACTAGGCAACCCAGTGTTAGTATGCAGTCACCCTAATAGTACCGAAGTCTCTGATTTCCTCAATGGTATCAACGCTTGCCTGTAGCAATTAGTTGTTAAGGGTAGTGTCAAAGGTCTAAGTCCGAATGTTCGAAAGCTCAAGCTCAATAAAGATAACCACTTTCGACTCGAAAGCTAAATGGAAGGAGGTCTTACCCGTAAAACTTCGATGGGTAGTCCTATACCCCTACAGGATATTAGGCAGTTTGTTAGCCCAAACGCCCTGAGATCAATCCACTCGCTTTTTTAGACTATCCAAAATAACCCGATTAGTTACCTCGACTTATCCGTTCAATTGAGGGTGGGTGACCAAAGTAAAGTGCGAATTGATGTGATGCTTGGCATAGAAATCCATGACCTTGGGGTTGTTAAACTGTTGCTCGTTATCTATGATGAGTGCGTGGGGGACTCTGAACTAGGAGAGAATGTTGTTTTTTTACCTAAGTTTCAACACTTCTTTCCATGATGCTAGCTATGACTCTGGCCTCGACCCACTTCATAAAGTAATCTACAACGACAATTATGAACTGTCGTCCCCTAGAAGCTTTCGGGAAGGCGTCGAGGATATCAATGCCCCACTACACAAAAGGCTATGGGCTCATCAATGATTGGAGGACGGTGCTTGGGGCGTGAGTGATTGGAGCATGCTTCTGGTATTGTAGGCACTTCTAGGCTACGACCTTCGCATCTTGCCTCATGGTGGGCTAGTAATATCCGAGTCGTAGCACTCATAGGTAGAGGGATTTGGACTGGATGTGAATGCTATACATTCTGGCGTGTAATTCTTCTAAGACATATAACCCTTCCTCTTCCTAGAGACATCGAAGCAAGGGGAGGTTGACTCCTCAACAATATAGGATGCCGCCGATCAATTTATAATTGGTGACATGGCACCAAAGCCTCTTCAACTCCCTCTTGTCTTTCGGCAATGTACCTTGCTCCAAGTAGCTCCGAATAGGATCCATCCAACTCGACTCGGGCGCTACCCTAATCAGTTCCATAACTTCAATTGAGTTGGGGGCTATGCTCTTCTTTGGCAGATACTCTATAAAGATCTTACTATCCTTCACTTCGGGTTTCCGTATGCCAGTAGAAGCCAGCTTAGATAACCAGTCTACTGCAGAATTCTCTAGTCAGGGAATCCTCGTTATGTCCCATGAAGGGAACTCTCTTAGGAGACACTTCACTTTCTCGAGGTACCTTACCATCGTGTCATCTCTTGCTTCATATTGGCCTCAAACTTGTTAGATGACTAGCATGGAGTCCAAGAAGATCCGTAACTGCTCGACACTAATCTCTTTGGCTAGTTTGAAGCCCATGATAAGCGCCTCGTATTTAAACTCGTTGTTACTAGAATCAAATCCAAACTTAAGGGCATAGCAAATTGTAACTTGGTGAGGGTCGGTTAAGATCAAGCTTGCACCTACCCTTACTGAGGTACAGGAGCCGTTGATGTAAAGAGTTTATACCAACTTATCGTCACCCAGTGATGCTTCCTCCTCTCTTGTATATTTTTCCATAAAGTCATCCAGCACTTATGCCTTATAGGCCGTTCATAGCTAGTACTGGATTCCATACGTACTCAACTCCATCGCATACTTCATCATCTGTCCAGACACGTCAGGTTTCTACATCATGGTATACAGTGGTTAGTTCGTGAGTACAATCACTTGGTGTACCTAGAAGTAGGGCCTTCATTGTTGGGTAATGATAATGACAACTAGGGTAAATTTCTCTACTTGGGTGTACCTAACCTCAGGCCTATGCAATATATGGTTGACGTAATATACTAGCCTGTACTCTCTTCCTTCTACTCTAACCAGTCTAGAGGAGAGTGCTCGGTCACCTACGACTAAGTACAAAAATCAGTCTTCCCCTAAGACAAGCTTAGAGAAGATAGGTGGATGAGCGAGGAAGTCTTGGAGCTGTTGAAAGGCAGTGACACACTTAGGAGTCCATTCAAAGCCCTTCGGATTTTTAAGGATTTTGAAAAACTCAGCTCATCTATTAGCACTCCTTAAGATAAATCTGCTTAAGGCAACTACCATATTGGTGAGCTTCTACACATCTCAAACTAAGGTCAGAGGCTTCATTCCCCTAATGGCTATGATCTTCTCAAGGTTGGCCCCAATGCCTCTTTGCATGACCAGAAATCCAAGGAACTTGCCAGAGTCAACATCGAAAACGCACTTCTAAGGGTTCAACTTCATATCGTGCGTACGCATTCAGTCGAAAGCTTCTTGGAGGTCCCTGACATAATCGACCGACTTTTAGCTCTTGATGATCATGTCATCGACGTACACCTCCATGTTATGCTCGATTTAGGGCTTAAACAATTTCATCACCATTCATTGATACGTAGCCTTGACGTATTTTAGCTCGAACGGCATCACGGTGTAGTAGTAGGTTCCATAATCGATGACGAAGGAGGTATGGACTTTATCCTTTAGGTCCATTTTGATCTGGTTGTGCCTAAAGAATGCATCCATAAAGCTCAACAAAGTGTGTCCTAACGAAGAATCGATGACCTGGTCCATCCTAGGGAGGGGGAAATAGTCTTTAGGGCAGGCTTTGTTGAGGTTGATATAATTGACACACATACGCCACTTCCTATTTTTCTTCTTAACCAATACCACGTTTGTTAGCCACGTCGAGTACTTTTCCTCCCTCATAAAACCGGCTTTATGTAGCTTCTACACTTCCTCCTCAATTGCGGCCTACCGTTCTGGGGTAAAGTGCCTCTTTTTTTGTTTGACAAGTCGTGCTATGAGGTCGATGTTAAAGCTGTGGATCGCTAGGTCGAAGGAATTCTAAGCATGTCCAATGTCGACCAGGCGAACCTATCTGAATTTGCCCATAGGAGGACAATGATTTCGTCCTTTAATTTGGCTAGAGTCTCAAACCTAACTTTCGTGGTTTGGTCAGGTGAGGTGCCGATCTGGATGTCTTCCATTTTTTCTTCAAGCGTACCCCTTTCAGCCAGCCTTTCTTGTAGGCCTGTTTCCAAGGCAAAGACACCATCCCCTTTGGCTGCCCTAACATATAGCTCTCGAGAAAGCTTTTGATCACACCTGTATAGTCCCACCCCTATTGACGTTGGGAATTTAACCTTCAAGTGCAACAATGATGTGATCACCCTGAATGCATTTAAGCTTAGTCTTCCCAAAAGCGCATTGTAAGGGAAGGGACAATCAATCACAACAAACTCAATGGGTCATTGTGCCACATGGTTCTCATCACCAAGTTCCATGTCTAACGTAATGATGCCCTTAGCTTGAACTATGCTCTCATTGAAGCCAATCAGATTGTAGTGGTATGGCTTCATTTTAACTGGTAGTTTCTTCCTTATCCTCTCGTATGTATGGAGAAAGAGTATGTCGATAGAATTACCAGTATCCACCATAATCTTCAAGACCTCAAATTGTGAGATCCTTCCCCCATTTACGAGGGCATCTTGGTGAGGGGTGTCGACCCGTTCAAGGTTAGCATCGGAGAAGGAGATGGAAGTGTCTAACTTCTATCTCTTCTCCCTTACTACCAGTAACTCAAATGGGGCATTAGCTAAGTTACTCGTGTTCGGCCAACTCTCGGGTTGTGGCCCCTCTATGATCACATTTATGAGGTCATTAGGGGCATGATCGTTGTAGTAGTCATTATTCTGCTCGACACGGGCATCCTTGAGCCATCGCCTCCAAAGTTCCTTGTCTCCATTTTCTTCAGAGCGATCATCACTCCTCCAATGGTCTACATATTCGTTGAAGAAGCCATGTTGAATGGTGTATTTAATGGCGTTCTTCAATTGGAAGTACTCTTCGGTGGTATGGTTGTAGTCATTATGGAACTAACAGTATTTATCGAAGTTCCAACGGTTGGGGTTCCCCCACATTTTGTGAGGCCTTTAAAGCAAGTTTCGATGCTTCACTTTGGAATAGACTTAGGCAATTGGCCTATTCAAGGGAGTATACTGGGTGTAGATGAAGGACAGGAGCGAGTTACATTCGGCCCTACGCTTCTTCTTCCTTAAGCTCTCCCCATCTGATCTGCTCGGGAACTTATTGTTGAGACGATCTTTTACGAACAATTTCTCTTTGTCCTACTTTCAACTTAACCTCTCTCAGTCGACATTGCGCTTGGCATGAATATTATCTTCCTGGTTGATGTACTTCTAGGCTTTGTTCTAGAAGTCAGCTAAGGTTTTTGGCTTGCTCTTCACAAGCAATAAGAAGAAATCTCCTAAAGGTTGGATGCTGAGCTAAGCAACGTAGACGGCTATTTCGCCATCTAATTAAGGGATCTCGACCATGGTGTTATTGAACTAGGCCACATAGTCGCACAGGGACTCACCTTTACCCTACCTCACCAGGTATAAAGACGATGTATCTTTGGATGGCGGCTTACTAGCCTAGAAATGGTGGCTGAACCTCCTAGCTAACTCATCGAAGGAGCTGATGGAGTTGTTGGGGAGGTAGTTAAACCACGTTTGTATTGCCTTCCTCAATATACCTACGAAGGCCTTGCACATTATAGTATCTCCATAACTGTGAAGGTTTATAAGGGTATGGAAATGGAGAAGATGGTCATCAGGGTTGCCTGTGTTATTATACTGGTCCAAGGATGGAAGCTTGCCGTTAGGGTGCAGCACTTCAACCTGGACACCCCTAGTGAAGGAGGTTTTGTTGTTGGCAGCTAGCTCGGCATCACTAGCAAGCTTGCTCCCCTGCTACTTGGAGGGCCACCTTACTATTACACAAAGCTAGTTCAAGTCGGCATCGTCTGCTACGTGATCTAGTCGCACAGTAGAATGAGCCTAGACTCCTTGCGAGTCTACTTCCTATTCGTTACCAGCCAAAGCTCGATCGTAGATAACCACAAACCTTACTAGCTATTAATGCAATAGTGGATCAAGTTGTCGATCCTTGCCATTTTGTTGTTGCTGTTGCTGCTGCTACTGGGTGTTCCGTCCAGTACGGGCATCTAAAGCTTCGGGATGGTGAGTTTGCATACTATGCCACTATGCTTTGTCTAAGCAAGTGCAGGGCGTTCTGTTTTGTGTTGCATACTCATCTGCTATGCGCTTCACATGGGCCAAGCACTCTTCCAACATAGCCTTTAGGTAGGGCTGATTGCCCCTAAGCTAGTTGTTCACCAACTGTTGATTTACGTACTCTTTACGTTGAGACATCATGTTGAAAGGCTTGATGCAGGTTGTATGTTTGGTGTTTAAAATTTTGGGTGTAGGGATACTTTTTTTCCTACAAACGGCGCCAAATGTCTTTTCTCAATTCTTGTCAATAGTTGATTTAAGTCTATAAGCATTGGGCCTACAAAACAATACACAATGAGGGACGTTAGGAGGTTATCCGATGCGATCACTCCAATGCTTAAGTTAACAATGAACTCTTGATAAAGTAGGATACACAATACGAAGGCTTAGAATATAAAGTTTATAGAAAGCCTTACCATTAGGTAGTGGCCTGGTATTTATAACGATGTGGAGCCGGCCATTAGAGATCAGTTGGCAAGAGGGATATTCTCCTATAAGTGTGGGAGAGTGGGCTTATCATGCCTAACGTGTCCCTAATATCCAGCAACGTAGCTGTTTTATCTCTATCTTGTGGATTATAGCCGTTGCAGTGCTTCATAAGCCTAGGCAGTTCAATCCTATGCCCAAGGCCTATGGAGGTGGGTCTAGTGTAGTAAGGTTTGACGAATCTGGTTGGACCTGAGGGACCCATGCCTAAAGTATCCTGTCAACAAATATAAATATAGAAGTTAATCAAAGTAGAGTTAAAAAAAAAAAAATTAGATTATAGATAAATATGGAAGATAATCAAAGTCTAGTGAAAAGAAAAAATAGATTATAGATGTGGAGTTTAATAAGAGGTTATTGGCTTAATATATATGGATAAAATATATGTATAGATAAAATAATGAATTAATAATAATAAGGACTAATGATAATGAAAACAAAAACTACTTCCCATTCTAAATATTAAAACTATAGTGTATATAGATGTAGTTAAATCAAAGCCTATTATCTTAATAATAATATATATATCTATATTGTTAAAGCGAATTGATCCTTAAATAACCACTACACTTCAAGTTACCTATTTACTCTTTATTTATTTTTATTTAATAAAAAAAATCTAATATTAATGTAGTTTATTAAAATTATAAATAATAGATAAATTCATCAACCAACTATCTCTCATTAATCTCTTTTAATCCCAAAAATAGCTATAAAAATATAAAAATAAGTTCATAAAGAACAATTAATGGAACTAAAAAAGTAAAAAGTATAGGGTAATGTATCGTCCACTAATAGTTAAAAAAATGAGAATAAATGTACAAAATGTAAATTTCCAAATTTGAATATTTAAACTTCCATGTTCCAAATAAATTACAACATTTTTAAAGTGACATTGCTCTCATTTTTTTTTTTTTTTGTCCAAAGACATTGCTCTCATTTAATCTACAAAATTTATATTTTAAATTACCATAATTTTTTTCTCAAAAATTGCCATAATCTATATATAGATATATATGTGTATATATATCTTCTTAATTTATATGGGTAAATTATAAAAATGAAGTATTTCTTTAAAAAATAGGACATTGCTTTTTTAACACTAACAATGACATAATATATATGTATATATATATATATATAAGTATAGAATTAGGTGAGAACGTGGACCGTTACATAAACAAATATTCCATCTAGCTGTTTTTATTGTATACGACTATATAAAAATATACTCAAGAAGACCATTTTAATAAAATCATTTTAGACTGTTCAAATTTCATTTTTACTACAAGTATACAACTATCGCTTTCCGCTTATACAATGCATAAACCCTTAAAACACACGACTTTTTTGGTTTCAATATGGTGGGATGAGATATCTCACAATTTTACGACCGAATATCACCTTTTCCACAAATGATGGTATGTGCAAAACTAATAGGTTCTATTCAAATCCCAACAAAAACAATATCCAAAGGTTGCGATTCAAATCTTGAATTTTCTAAAAATTAGAGTTCAAGAATTTTTACGGGTAAACTCGAATAACTACTTCTTTTATCGCTTTTACTAGTTTTATTTTGAGTACAGTTTGGAATGTCCTTTTAAAACATGATGATGATGAGGAGGAGGAGGAGAAAAAATAAGAAATAAATTATATATATATACACACACATAATAAGGAAGAAAGCTTATAGAACATTGATTATAGAAAGTCAATATTGTAAAATACCCATTTCAAAGACTCATAAGTAGAAGTCAATTTAATTGGAAATTTTTTTCTTTATTTTTTCTTTCTTTTAGTTTGAAGGAGCAAACAAAACTAAACAAAAAAAAAAAAAAAACTAGCCAATTTGTTAACTAAAAGATATTATGTAACTATATATAAGTACATATATGTATATATATTTTAATGGTTGAAAAAAATAAAATAACACTTAAAATATAAAACTTTGTCCTTATATTATATCAATGATATAAAGATAAATCCACAACCTCTTTCATCATCCATCAATACCAAAAACCTATCTATTATTCCTACTTTACAATCACAATTTCCATTATATTAATCTTATATAAATATATATATACATAGACATATATACAGTTTATTTATCTATATTATTAAAGTAAATTGACCCTTAAATAACCACCACAATTTAAGTTATCTATTTACCCTCTATTTAATTTTATTTAACAAAAAAACTAATATTAATATAATTTATTAAAATCATAAACAATAGATAAATTCATCAACCCACTATCTCCCATTAATCTTTTCTAATCCCAAAACCCACTTTTTCTACCTTCTTCTCTATCTCTCCACAGAACATAATGCTTATTCCATGATCTCTCCAATGGTTTCTCTATTTTTTTTTTTTTTTGTCATTTTCTCTTCTACATGTTTTATGTGCATAAATTGTATAGCCAAAATTCAAACTATGATCAAATATAACCATGATGATGATTGATGTCTACGCATATGGATAATTTATTCTTGTAATCTTAATTTATTAATAAGTAAGAAATTAAAAGATTTAAAGTGAGTGTAGAAAAGGAAAAAAATAAATTTATATTTATATTATTTAACAAAAATTATGATTTTTTATTGAATAGATAATGATAAATTATAAATATATAAACTTAATGTATAAATTTATAAATTTAGCATCATTTAATATGCATATGCATCATGAGTACGTCGTCCACTAATATATATTGTGCACATATATCCTTATATGTATTGAAGATATATCCTCTTATGTTTTCTTAATGTGGTTTTTTCTTCTCTATTTTTAAATCGAGCATTTAAATTTTAAATCTTTAAAAAATTAAGTGGTTTGAAGTCATATTATACTATTTTATACTATAATAAAATAATAAAGAATTAAAATGAAGAAAATTCATAAAATTAATCATGAAATGATCGCCCAAGAAACTCTTGCTTAAAGATCCGAGAAAAGATGATATCATTACGAGAGAATGTCTATTAATGGGATACTTAAAGAGGTGTTTAAAGTATTCCATCATATTTTAAGAAACTCTTATTTTCAAACAATTCCCTACTTTATTAATGGTTAATTTACTAAAGTTACTTAGTAATTTTTTAAATCTTTCATAAGCCTCTCATGCTATTACTTTGAAACCAATAAATCAAATATTTTATTAATATGGACTGCCAAACATAGACGCGTGTTCGAGTACAACGGTGGTGCTATATGGTACTCTTGTTTTATTAACAAAAGTGAGATATTTAATACGCAAATACATGCTGAACTTCATTAATAAATATGACCTAAGAAAGTAAATGGCTTACACGTGATTGCACGAAGAAAGTTCCAGGTCCCAACCCATTTATAATTTTTACAATACATAAGGACAAGAGAGAGAGAATCCGGATTTTTCATCCAAGATTGCATGGCAGTCAATCAGGGCAATTTAAGATGTACCGTTTTTCCATTCAAAATGCCTTTTATTCCTTTTTACTTTTCTCAAATTCAAATAAGTGTTAGTAGCTACTAGCTCCTACCAATTGCCACGTGAAATTTCAAAGGCATAAGTCAAGAGAAGCATATATGTTACATGCACGTCCCTTTCTCTCTTTCTCCCCGACTCGGCGGCGATATTTTGCAGGGTAAACTAATTCAACCATCATATTTTGAAAGCCAGAATAAACCATCATGATATACTAGTCATATCTATACTACCCACAAGTTTCTATTTTCTTCTTTTTTCTGTGATTTATTCCTTTTATAATAAAACATATAAATTTTGATTTCAGTTTCTTTCATAAATCAATTTAATTTGATTTCAATTACTATATATATATATATATATATATATATGTCCCATCTTGAAAACATTTTTCCTTTTAGGAAATGCACTTATCAACCATAATCATTTTCAGAAAATAAATTAAGTTCCCTTTTTATTGATTATTAGAAAGTTTCGCAAATATACTTACTCATAAATCTTTGGAATAAATGTTATAAAGTGTCTCAACTCTCATTTTTTATCAATTTAATATCTATACTCTATATTTGTGCAATTTTGTGTCTCTACCTTTTGAAAGTTGTAAAATAGTATCTCTTTTAAATTATAAACTTATAATTTAGTGTCTATTAGTAGTATCTTGGAGGCACTATTTTATATTTTCTATAATGTACAAACACTAAGTTGCACCATTGTTAAAGTATAGATACTAAATTACTAAAAAATAAAAGTTAAGACAATTCTAGAGCTTTTATCCGTAAATCTTTTATATTTATATATATATATATATATATTTTCTACTATCCCATCCTTATCTTTTAGAGGATCGATCTAGCTCTCATCTCATCCTTAATTTATATTCTTTTAATTCTACACTATTGAATCAATTAGGGAATGTAAATCAATAGTAGAATAGAGTGGTAAACTAGTCCCATCAAAATAGAAGACAGAATTGTAGAAGCTCCCATATAATATATATACATATAAATTGTATGATGATTGTAATAGGAAACACATATTCTTCTATGGATATTTCTAATATGTAAAATGGTTTTGAGTCTATCCTTGACTACTTGCACTCAATCAATCAATCAAACTATTATTTTTATCACATACTACTAAAATAAATGTGATCGAGTACCAAGAGTGCAAGCTCTTGTAATAAATGTTTATAAAAGAAAAGGAGGAGGCAAGGGAGTTAGTAAGGGTGCTAGGACATAAAGAGAGTGTAATATTCTATATGTAGCATAGATGTCAAAATCGCAATTCTAATATTCATTTCAATACATAAAGTCGGTAGAATCATACAAAATTAGTAAAATCATATAGAGTCGATAAAATCGTAAACTTATAGAATCGTTTATAAAAATTCACAATTTTACTAAAAGTTTACACATAAACGATTTTATATCCATTTTAATTAAAAAATATATTATAAAATCATAAACTCATAAAATCGTATTTATGACTCGTGATTTTAATAACTATGATGGATAGTATATATGTGTGTTGTGTATGGGATTATGTAGTTATTTGTGTTCTAGTGTTTGTACAGTGTGTTGTGTAATGTTATGTACATAGCAACTTGTATGGTGTATAGTAGTATTATGATATAGTACAAGGGATGGTCTAGTACAGTAATGTAGTACGGTAAGGGAGAAGGTTAAGTTAGTTTAGTTGTTAGCTGAAGTGGCAAGTGGTGCTACTAACATAATCTGTAATATTCTAGTAGGAATATAAATAATGGGAATCAATTGCAAAAGTTAGAATCTTAGAGAGTCCAATATGTTAATTTGAGCTGAGCAAGTGCTCAAGCACCAATCCTAAACCCTAATTGCTTATTTGATTTGCAATTTCTAATGCGATTTATATCAATTAATATCATCTATAGGAAATCTATCACACATTCAATGAATTGGAGAGATCATAATTGTGAAATTCAGTTCGCAATAATTAAAGAAGGAAAGTAAGGTTAACAAAGAGGAGAAGAACATGATACGAATGGAAGCAAGAGTCTAAGAACTTAAGAGGCATAATCTTAAAACGCAAGAAGAATTAAAAGATGTGTAAAATAAAATATCTTTAATAGATGAATCTCAAAAGGACATGAAGGAAGAGATGACAAAATTTTAACTAGACATGGTAAAAATAAAGAAAATGATTGAAGAAATGTGGATTTCAAGTGGAATACTCAAATACAGCATTGAGAGAGAAGTATCAAATGAATAGGGTGAAAAAATTTGTTATTGAGTCTAATGGTGACATATCCATGGATCACAGAAGTGTAACTGATGAAGAATATCAATTAAATGCATCTCAAGTCTAAATTTCTTTATTTGGTGGTAACAATGCTACTCACTAGATTATCATGACAGAAAGGTACTTTTGATGTGCCTCGTAGATGGAGATCTTACCAATGCGTGGATGGGTCCTTCGAAAAACAATTAGTAGAGAAGGGATGAGTATGTGTTGGATGGAAAATCACAAAAAGGAAAAGTTAAGCCTCGTAAGCTACTCATAGATATGACTCACTGCTCAAGCACTCACAAACTAATACATTGTCGAATGTAACTCACTAGTCCGATGTGCTAGGTTGCTCGCCAACACAACTTTACTCAAGGGTTACTATGAGCTCGAGGATAAAGTTCTCAATCACAAGAGGGGAAAACAAAAATCAAATATTCCATTAATGATGAGGAGGAAACGTCCATTTACAACAATTGTTTAAATAGGGTATTTATGCCTAGAGTGCAAGGGTTATAATGCTACAACTAGATTACCTAAAAGGGAAGAAATTTATAAAAGTACAAGTATAAATGTAAAAGGACAATTGTATACTCTTAGAATGAGAATATTCCATTGTCAAGGTGTGTTTGTGGGTAATGGGACACGTATTTTGCATGAGAGGCTGGGATGCACTCTTTTAACAATTTCTAACAATCAAAGATTTGGTCGGCCTTCGCTGGGTACTTATGTAGCTCAACACAACAGACTGGTAATAGGTAATGATCTTCAGGAGAAGTCGAAAAGGTTGCTTTTAGAGGCAACTTAGAGAGATTAAGATCAATCAAGGTTATACACCAAACAATTCAAAAGTTTGTGAGATCTTGCATATCTACTTAATTCTTCAGGTTGGCATGGATAGATCTTTCATATCTACTCAAAGGTTACTATGATTGTTACTCTTGTGTTCTTGACTTGCTACATGTATGTTCACACGCATGTGTGTGGTATCCCGTACTAGGCGTTAGCTCACCCTACGGAGGTTAATGATTTTCAACTGCATGTTCAGGTTTAGAGGTATATGATGAGGTTTATACTAAGGATTCCAGTTATGATTTTTTGTATTATGACGAAGAGGGAAACTACTATTACTATAATGATGGAGCAAGGATTTCGTAGATTAGTTCTAGGAGTGAACTACATGGAAATATGTTTATTTCTATTATATTTGAATATTTTTGGGACTTGTGTTGTTATAAAGTGGCCAGTGACTCCTATTGGTGATATCTAATGCGTTGAATTCTGTAAGAGCTATAAGGCTCCAAATTTTTATGTTTAGTGCTTTTATGTTCAAGTTCTTCCTTTAAGTCAGATTTCAATTATGATATTGTGTGCCATTTATGGAGATTGAGTAGTTAATGTTCTGCTTTCGTATATATTTGAGGTTATCATATTGTGAGTCAGTAGATTTTTATGTAATTATTATGTAAATATGTCTGACGTGTTAGTAAAGGTTAGGAACATATAGTGAACAGTAGCATTTCAAGTTTTAAGGCATTACACCGACCAATTACCTAATAGGGTTTTCCAAATCTATCCTAAAACTATATGAGACTATATGAGGTTTTTATCCCATAACTCACCTCTATAAGGTTATGTTGAACAGATTAACTGACCCAACTCGACCTACCGTTATATTAAACTTTTAATAATGCCTCTTATGAATTTAGCTAACCTTCTATATAGTAGTAAATGACCTATTTATTGAGTCAACGACTTAAGTTTGTTTCGTGGATACAACATTGTCTTTCAAACATTTTAAAGTGGAAATTCATTTGTAAACTTCATGAATAATGTAAAAAGCCCCTTCTTTATAAAAGGGTCTTTGAGAAATCAAGAACGTGCTACTTGTATATAAAAGCCCTTTTATATAAAATGTTACTATCCTCACAAATGATATAATCACATAAATAAAATGGCTTACTCAAGAAATTATAACAAGAGATCTTATCAACTGGGCAATATGCAGCCACAATCCACATAGACATGTTTCAAAATAAGAAAGTAAAGAAGTACAATCATCTGCTTTCTTCCATTGTTCGCCAAAAACTGGGGCCTACTCTCTTTCATTATCTCCATCAGCTTTGTAGCATCCCCAACATTGATTGCAATGGCTTGTCTCACAAAATTGAATTACAACAGTTCAACAATAAACATTCATCAAAATTCAAAATTAGGTAAGGTTCAACTTATCTTGTTGCTCTATTATTCCATACCGATAAAGAGGAAAAAAAATCCATAAAATAAGTTTGAAAGTAACTATAGAAATTATTTTCCATTCAATTAAAATCAACTACCATTAACCAATATAACGGCCTATTTACTTTCTAGAATAAAATGACAATAACTATTATTGGGAAGAGATTGAAAATACATATTCCATTATTTACTTTATTTAATATTTTTCTTGCATGAAATGCTTTTTGAATGTTTAGTTCACACCATTGATTATAATATCAAATTGGGAATATAAGAAAAAGTACTAATATGTTTCTATTTGATCTTCTTGGAAAATAATCAAAAGTTAAATAACTTTCCTTATTAATTAGGAACATAATTGTCCAATTACTTAAATCCACCCTACAGAAAGTGGTACTCATTCCTACTAGAAACGAAATAGAAAAGCCATCGAGAATAAGAATTCCTAGACTAGCTCCCAAGTAAACAAGGTGATTCTTATAGGTATTATATTCCCTCTTTATTGCCTCCATTGCTCATTAAGTTTCCATAAAGGATTGATAACATGACTAATAATATTACTCCATAAGGTCTACAGTCAACCCTACCAATAATTCGCTGATGTAATTTGGAAATTTAGTGATGTTTTGATAATATGATCAATAATATTATTCGTTTCTTTCTTGAAACCCTAAAAGCAAATTTCAAAGTATAACCTCCAACTTTGGTCTTTTCAATCACTCAAAAGGTACGAATTTCTCTCATTTTTCCTTTCCTTTTCTCTCTCATGTATACTATTCCTTTTACCAATTCTAAAGGTAAAACAATCTTAAATTTGCAAGTGGTGATGTTGAAAAAAAAGAGAATATGGATAGATCAAATTATTATCATAGTTTGATTCTTGATCTCACTCTAGGGTTTTCTATTTTTCCTTGTAAGGTACAAACGAACTAAGAAGAACACAATGCTTCTAGAATTCAACCGCCAGTGACTTGTAAACAAAATGATTTCTACGTTAAAGGTCCCCACAATAGCTTTGTTTTTTTCCCCTGTTCCTTTTATATTTTGGGAAGTAGTTTTATTAGTTTGGATAATTTGTTCCAAACTCTAATATCTTATCACAATCTATGTATATCTTTGATTAGTTAGTTGATGATGTAAAATGTTAATTAATAGTGCAAGATGACAATCACAATGTATGCTATGTTTGTTATTTGTGAACATTGTCCTATGTTAAACCTTATTCGCACATAATCCTCCATATACTTGACTGTCTCTTAGCTCTTTATGAGTGAAAATTTTAGGCCATTTGTGACTCCTATTCCAATCATATGAGAAGATCAATTGTTTCTTTATTTGCTTCATTGTTATAAATATATTTATCTATGAGTTTTCTTGAACATTCAAAAGAAAGTCATCTATTGATGCTTAATCACCAGCCAATGTAGTTTAACTGAGCACCTATTGTGTAACGTACATACAAGTACTAAGATATTGAGTAACTATAAATAAGCGGACATAAGTCAAGAAATCGTGGAAAGCAAGAAGAGAGATGAAGGATGATGTTGTGAATTGGATGTATATTAGTATTACTCTTAGGTTTCTAGTGCAAAATACGTACCATGTGCTTATATGCCTAATTGATCAAGTTATTCATTAGGCATCATGGCTTCATTTAACCCATTAGACATGCATATTCTACCGAATGATAAAACCATGTGGCAAGCCACCATGTCACCATTCAATTTGGGGTGTGACATATAGTTTATGATCTAAAGCAAAACTAAATTATTGCTAAACAAAACTAAAGAGCCGAGTTGAATCCAAATTGTTTTATGACCTATCCTTTAACTAAGCACAACTAGGGCTTAAATAAATCTAATAAAATAAGGGTAAAATATCATAAATAGTACCTAAACTTCACTAAATATGTAATTTATTACATGTACTTTGGAATGATTAACTTGCCACCTAACTAAAGTTTTCATTATCATTTTTACTGCCTAAACTAATTTTGTTAAGTACGTTTATTAGCATGAATACAAAGACAAGCGAGGAATTGATCCATGACCACCAATGAGTCAAAAACTCCATTTTTTTTTAAGTGGCTTATGACCAAAGGAATGGTTGTCAACCACTTAATGGGGGGTTGCAACTCCTTACAAATCACTACTGACCACCTCCAAACCTTGGGGTAGTCAGAATGTGCAATTCCTAGTTCACCCTTATTTATGTCAACAAACGAACTTGATATATTAGTTTATTTAGTAAAAATAATTATGAAAGCTTCAATTAAATAGTAAATTGATTTTTTTCAAAATATAATATAGCCAGTAAATTGTATATTTTAGCAAAGTATGGGTATTATTCAAGAGATTAACCTGTAAAATAGTATTGAGTTCATCTTGAAAATCTAAAGCTTAAGCAAAGCAAGCTTAAATTCATGAGCTAGAGCTTAGCTTCAACTTCTACTCAGCAAGTTTGGATTTGGGTCAAGTAAATTTATGTAGACTCAACGATATGGGCCAACTAAATTTATTTAGACTCAACAATTATCAAGTTAAATAAATTTAAAATCGAGCTTTAAATCCATTTTGAATTTGATTCTTTCTTCCCTTTTTTGGGGGATCTTTCCTAAACGGAATTGTATCTCATTTCTCATATTTACATAGATCTATACGCCTAGCCGAGAACGTATTGGAGGAAATTCGTTTCACTTTGTGCAAAACTTAGTAGTCCTTCAGAACATCGATCTGGTACAAATCGGCCTACCTCGCATTTCATAGTTTTATTTAGCACAGTATCCATTTCAAAGTACCATCGATACATGCATGCATATATGGATAAGATCAACAAGGCCTTGCCAAACCATAACAATCTCAAAGAAATGGTAAGAAGGAAATTCCATTGAAATGAACTACACCATCTTTTTGGTGGGTGGGTGGTTGGGGGAAAGCTCATTGCATTGAGCTAATGACAAATTCGAGGATGTCCATGTCATAATTAAATTTAAAAAAACAAAAAAAAAAAAAAACAAACAAACCTTTATACCCCACCTAATGTGTCTTGAACCAAAGGCTAAGAGTGACTTTCCCTGGAGCCCAAAAATGCAAATGTGCCTCCAAGCAGACGAACGTCACGGCACAGCAGGAACTGATAAATAAGTAGATGGATTGAGACAGGAAGACGGAAGACTAAGATCGAAGAAAGCACCTTGAGTGCGGCTAAATCTGACTATCTAGCTTGCGAACGACAAATGTCTAGAGAAAATAAAATCTGGACTTCATTGTGAATATCTGACCACATCCTCTTGCTTCTAGATATTTTGATTAAAATTCCCCCTGGAAACCCCCAGACCATGCCCAGCAACTCAATATACCAAAAAACCGATCTAGTAACATTAATTTGGGCCCTCGACGGTGGTCCTACCAGCTGAGAGAAAGGCACCTGTCCTTGACTAGGAATGCCCCTTTGACTAGAGAACTGGTCTGCAGCCTTTGGCGGAGCTGCAAAAATGATCTTGAGAATGCCTGAGCAAGCTCAAGAGCAGATGCTGTTTTCCCAAATCTCACGCCTGTTTCAGGAGAAACCGGTTTTGACTCCTCAACTGGCTTGCGCCAAGTCTCTGGAGAAAGTGGCCTCTCTTTCTGCTGCTGCTGATGGAGTGGCTGCTGCCTGTCTGCTTCCCTCACATTCCTCCAGTTCTCATTACCAGTTCCTCCGTTGTGGATCGTTCCCGTCGTCTGTCCGTGGATCCTTCCTCTCAAATTTCATCCCATGTCTCTGATCAGGGGCAGGGTTTTCATTCTTCTCACCATAACGGGCAGGAACCGGATTTGCAGTAACTCTTTCAGTCCTTGTAACATTTTGTTTGACCCTTCAGATAGTCAAAACATAGGAAGCGTTAGAGATGAACCAAGATAAAAGCAAACACGTGCAATTTGGTTAAGTGCAGATAATGTCCTTACCGCTCAGAACCTTGGCCCAATTCACTGTGATCGATAGAAAAATCATCAACTCCTCTATCCTTCAGCACATAAATCATTGTTGACAAGGTGAAAAAGCTTGTAAAAGTATAGGCATCTTGATAATACCCCACATATGTATGAATTCTTAAAAAAAGATATTATGGGTCTGTTCATTACACAAAAAAAAAAAAAGCATCATTTAAACATGTTTGAACAAGTTCTTTGATCTAGTCATTGCTGTTGTAATATTACCGTTGAAACCTCAATAGAAATTGATAATACTGGCTTTTGGCAGATAACTGACAAGAGGAATAAATTATTTTCCTCGTTTCCCATTGACATTGCCACTGCAGTTAACAACCATCACAGCAACCCAAAATCACCTACGACCATAAATTTTCTTTTGGGTAAAGTAAGATTCCTTCAACTATAAATTACTAGTAACCAGAACTACTCTTTATTACCACAGCAGAGGTTTGTAAATATTAGATTACAAAATATATCTGAAAAGGAATAGAAAATGGTTTTCCTAGAATGAAGGCACATTATTATCACTGAAAATGGTAATATCAACGAACAGGGGGAAAAAAAGACAACAGAAAAAGGAATGATAGAAAATATACGAGTCACAGAAATTGTAAAATATACAGGCTAAAATGGTCACTCACCAGTTCTCGGGGACGAGCGCCACTAAATACTACGCCCCTGCATCAGTCAACAATAAAACATGTTTTTTTATTACCACCAGCAACACCTACCCATTTTTGATACACACTCCATCAAACGAACCAATGAACCAATATTCGAACATTGATAAAAAGGAACAGCTTAAGAGAAAAATAAAGAAGACTCGATGGAGTGTGGAGGAGGAGAGCGAAGCCATTTCTTGAGGAGGTAACAAGGCAATTTTGAGCTAAGGAACTTTGTCGAGTATGTTGCAAGGTTTGGAAGATTCGGTACTTAATGGTAGTGTAGTGTTTCCTTCATCTTTCTAATATTTTCGAAACTTAGATGTGTACTAGGAAGCTGATAATATAGATATTTGTACATGTAAACAAGTTTATGTAAGTTCTAATCCAAGCATGTAGTCTTAAAAACATAAGGTATTTGTGTTTGTCTATAGAAGAAGTTGTATGAATCTAAAGTGTAAGTAAAATGTAAGTGCTAGTTAGGAGTTGGAAGATAAAAGCCATTTTATTTGTAAAAAATATTCCCTTGGCCGAATCATATAGTAGGCATTGCTATGTTTATCTTGATTTTGATGGGTAAAAGTAGCCTAAATAATCTTACACTATGTTTGGCTATTTTTTATTAGAGAGAAATTAATAGAAATGAGTGGAAATAAAATGAAACGTGATTTTAATTTTATATTTGGTAACCTATAAAGGAAATGGAAGGAAATGAATGGAAATAAGGTTAATATAAGACAAAACTTCCCTCATTTCTAGTTTCATGAATTGTATTATAAAAGGATATTTTTGTAATTTGCTATAATTTCTACCCATTTCTCTCCAAAATTGGAGAGGAAGGAAGTGGACTTAAAAGTGGAAATATTTGCAACCATTTCCTTTCTTTTCTATCCATTTCCACTCGCTTTTTAAGTTGCCAGACATATTACTTTCTTACATTTCTTTCCATTTCCAATAGTTTCCACCAATCCAAACACAGTGATAGCCATTGGTTTCATCTTCCATCGACACTTACCACTAAAATCCACTAATATATAAATTCTCTTAAAATTAATAAAGTGATTTTTTATAACTAGAAAGCAAATATTGAAGAAAATATGGAAAATGTTTTCCTTGGGACAAATACACCTTCAACCTCTTTATCAGTGTTGAAGTAGATAAACATGTTTGCAAAGTAGAGTACATAACAGGTAATATGTCAATATAGTAAAAGGCTTACTTTACAAATCACTTTACTACTTCGTAACACATGCTTACAAGAGCTGACAAGGTTGAAAATGGAACGCTCCACATTATCTCACTTCTTCGGCATCAAATAGGTTGAAAACTTCTATAACTAGTAGATGTTCTACATAGAATCTATAAAGTGTAGTAATAACATGCAACTAATAATAGTGGTATTCCCCTTATCGCTCTTGACAATTATTCACTTCTATGAGCTAATTTTTAATGGATAAGCATAGAGAGGGGTAGCCTTATGCAAGATTATCCCAAACTTTTCACTCATGTCTACATCTTCCGGTTTCAAACCATCTTCGAGTTTCCAATCGAAAGATTGTATAAGAGATGCCAAAACCAAGTGCACCATCCGATAAGCTAGTGGTAAACCTGGACAAATCCTTTTCCCAGCTCCAAAAGGAATGAGCTCAAAATCTCTCCCTTTAAAATCTATCTCAGAGTTAAGGAACCTTTCAGGTATAAAAGAGTTGGGACTCAACCAAATCTTTGGGTCTCGTCCAATGGCCCATATATTAATTGATACTTGTGCATCTTTTGGTAGCACAAAACCATTTATTTCTACGGTAGTTACTGTTTTACGAGGAACTGATAGAGGGGCTACAGGATGTAACCTAAAGGTTTCCTTAACAATTGCTTGTAAATATGGAAGTTTTGCAATATCTTGCTCTTGTACATATACTCCTCGGCCGATCACTTGATCAAGTTCCTTTCGAGCTTTTTCCATTTTTTGGGGATTTCGGAGAATTTCTGCCATCGCCCATTCCACTGTGGCTTTGCTCGTATCAATTCCACCAATGAACATGTCCTATTTAAAACATCCAAAAATAATATGTGACAAAAGAGTAGCATAGCAAGTATTATGAATGGATTAAACAAACATATAGATTTTCCCCCAACCTGTGGCCAATCTATATGCCAATTGATGCATGAATAGTAGAATATACTGTTTACATAGACAGCCAGCAATAGTAAATTGTTTGTTAATATCCATGTATCTGATGTGTATGTGGTTTAGTAAGATGAGCCAAAAAAAGAGACCAAAAAATCGCTAAAAAACAATTTTTCTAAATTTTAAACATTCTTCTTCTTCTTCTTTGTTTTTTAAGTCAAGTATGATGTGGAGCCAGAATTTCAAATATGGTATCACTATTATTAAAAGCAATCAAATATATATATTTGAAATTGTGATTAAAAATGGTAGGAGATGAAAATACGCACCACAAAAAATTCATTGACCTCTGTTCTGTTCAATTCCCCAGCGTCTTCTAGTTCAAGTAAACTGTTTAACACATCTTTCTTAGGCGATGAAGCCCTACGTTCGGCAATAATCTCATCAAAGGTATCAAGCATTCTCCTAAAGTAGAATGTCATTTTTCGACGAGCTCCTTGGACATCAAAAGCTCGAATGGCAGGGAAAAAGTCTGAGATATTCGGCTTTCCAGCTTCTTGCACAATACCGTTAAAGATGTTCTCGAATTCTCGAGATGAATGATCATTGTCGTACGTCGCGAAATCCTTAGAGAAAAGGGTATTCGTCGTCGAATTGAAGATTGCCGTGAAAATTGCCCTGCCAATATCAATGGGTTTCTTTTGTTGCACATGCTCATCAATAAAATGTAGCAGTTCGTTTACCTTCTGGCGGCGGATCGATTCTCCATCCATCAGTTTTCGAACCGTGAAGATGTGGGTTGTGCTCGCTCTTCTTAGTTTCTTCCATTGAGGGTTTGCAGGCATCCATACGGGTGAATTTAGATAGTGGTCACATGCTCTGATGGTGTCAGGAATTTGTCTATCCGAGACTTCTTTATCATGTTTTACCAACACATCTTTAGCAGCGTCAGGAGACGTGATGACTATGGTCTTTACGGAACCTAGCTTTAGCAGCATTATAGGACCATATTTTTGGGACAGTTTAGCTAGTGATTGGTGTGGGTTTTGTCCAAGCTGCAGAATGTTTCCAATGACTGGGAGTGGAAATGGTCCTGGAGGGAAGTGTCTACTGGTGTAGACCTTTTGAACAAATTGCATGGAAAGTAGAATGAAACAGACGAACAAGAAACAGGTGAAATAGTCCATCTTAGGCGCAATATCTTTGGTAGGTTTTGGTAAGGTAATAGCCTAATTAATACTCTTGCAAGCTAAAGTGAAGGTTTAACATATTTATATATGTAATGTCTTACTGATTCATGGGGAGACATTTCTCGTAGATCTTTCTTGATCGCAGCCTTTTAAAGGAAAAAGACATGCCTGCAATGGCACGTGTTTGACCAGGTAAATGTAAAGCAGACCACTCAAATTTACAGTCCCTTTCTATTACAAATTTAATAAGGAAACAAAGGAAAACTACACCTGTATCACAACGCATGGACAGAGGTAAGGAATTTTATCGGAAAACCATCAAGGAAAAAACCATATTATGTGGAGTGTCGAAATTGAATTGTTTAAAGTCTAAAATTTATATTCCATGTTTGGTTTATAAAATGGAACAAGGTGAAAAATGGAATTATAACTCTTTAGGAATGGAATAAAAAAATAATTATTCATTATAATTATTTTAAGGTACCATGAATATATATATATATATATATATGAAAATATGATAAAGATCAAACTAGGACCCAATGGTGCTTAAAGTGGTGGAACAAATAATCATTTTTAAGATAATCTTTTTTTTTTTTTAATTGCACTTTTAGTAAAGTAAGGGGGCTTGCGAAAAAAGAATAAACTCTAAATGAAATATTATTAAAAAATTAAAAGAAAAAAAAAAGTGATTCTCCAATACTTAGAAAAGAATTGCAATTCCTAATTTTACAACAATAGTTATTTGTTAGAATAATTATTTCGACAAATAAATATAGAAATATATAAGTAGGTGAAGAATAAACATTTTATTATACATTTTCAAAATCAACCAAACGTGTCCTTAAGGATAACTTATAGCTCCCATCTACCTAATATAATCTACCAAATCAAAATTGTAATTTTTTTTCTTTTCAGGTTTGTTAAAAGTTTGTACCCACTTTTGTTAAACCTACACATAATAATATTGATTAAATATTGTATATGAGGGGATTTGGTTACAATGTTTATGTACCTACAGCATGAGCCTCATGCTATAGTGGCATCGAAAGAGTGACATAAAATGATACGTAAGGAATGACTTAGAGAGGAAGAGATAAGGAGGAAGCGTAAGCAATTTCAAGGAGTTTCGAATGCATGGGTGATAGGTGGAGGAGCTATAAAGCTTCAACTCCACTATTATAGATGAAAGGCGATGTTATTTACTTTGAACTCTATTTAATCTTTTACAATAGTAGTATGACATCACAACACCATTTCTCTCAATAACTAAATTGTGTCTAATGAAAAGAAGCTCTAAAGTATTTATAAAGGTAAGCCAACGACATTTGTCAAATCATAATGATAATCAACAGCAGAGATGATCCCTCTCATTGATGGATTCTTTCATGGGTTTCTATTAAATCCAAGCCCATGGTAAGTCTCTATATGTGCTTGATTTTCCCTGAGAAAGGTTGAGAACGGATGAGCCAATCTAATAGTCTCTACTCTAAACCTATCATGTCATATCTCCTTAAGCCATCCCGAATATGGACCGGACTTTTTAGACCCTATTACTTTAACTTATAGAGTCAAGCCCAATTCGATAGTAAACTTAAAGCCTATAAACCATTTTAGTCCTCTACAAATATCATATGAATAAAGATGAGGATACTTTGTTTGAAGACAAAAGAAAAATTTTGGGGGAGAAAAATTTTTTTTTTGGGGGAAAAAAAAAAGAAAGGACACAAGAAAAGTAAAATGAAAACATGAAAAAATAAGAGCTTTGTTTCAATTAGGAGATTTGATAGCGGAATGGCTTTATTTTAAAAGTTTTAGGTCAAACTTTGAACAGAAAATTTACTACATGATGTAATAATGGCTTTATTCTCATCTTGAATTTCTGGACAGCCTCCAATAGCACGTGCCTTGCTCCGTTCAACTCTATAGTCCATTTTATTCGTAAAAAAAGGAAAAGATAGCCCCATTGAAAATAACCCTCCTAGAATAGACCAGAACCAAGATAGGACAAAAATAAACGGCCCACCAACCATGACATCCAAGGCAGCTTTGGGAAAATCAATTTCTACATGGGGTGCATATGAAAACTACCTTTCCTGCTTGCAAACCAATATAGATGAAAATGAAATGGGGGACGGCCATGCTACGGAAATCTGAAGGAGAAATGTTCTAAGGGAAATTAGAAATAATTCCTAAACTTTGATTTAGTATAAATCGATTTTTTGAAGTTTTAAAGTATACTTTAAAATCTATTAAACTTTAATAAATTAACGATAACTTCTATAGATTGAAAATAATCCTCTTAAATTTTAATTTTTACATGTAAATACCTTCCTAAACTTATCAACTTTTTTAATTATAAAAGAAAATATCATTTACGTTGTCAATTTATTATTGTTTAAGAGATCATAAAGCATATTTTGAAAGTTTAGATAATCAATTACGCCTAAGTCAAAATTTAAGCAAGTTATTTGCAATTTTCTCAAGTTCTAATAAAATTAACACATTATTTGAATTGACAAACGATGTATAAATATTAATAAAATTTTAATATATAAAAATATTATTAGCATGTTTTTAAAAAGTACTGTCTTTATTATCATGTGCTTAAATATTAATGATACTTACACACCACTCATTGATACATATAATGTATAACAAATCTTTTCTCAATTGAGATCCATTTATATGTGTCATTTCCTTTTCCAAAGGAGAGAAAGCAACACTTTATGAAGCATGGAGATTATATCTAGTGTTACTAGGAATATACCAATATAAAATCGCAATTCCGAATTTCATTCTCTTTCTCTATATT
Organism: Lumnitzera littorea; assembly: GCA_024138015.1. Classification (NCBI taxonomy): domain Eukaryota; kingdom Viridiplantae; phylum Streptophyta; class Magnoliopsida; order Myrtales; family Combretaceae; genus Lumnitzera; species Lumnitzera littorea. The sequence continues at coordinate 99,411,386 of JAMXBB010000008.1, forward strand.
TGAAAGCAAATTTAAAAGCCAAAATCATGATTCAAATCATCAATTTCAACTTCAAGATGGAATTTAGTTCTGCTTTTGAAGAGGTGGAATTGTGATTTAATTCCTCCTGCATTTACTATTATTAGTCACTTGTTATGAATTGTTACTATTTCATGGGGAGACATTTCTCGTACATCTTTCTTGATCGCAGCCTCTTAAAGTTAAAAATCATGGCTCCAATGGCACGTGTTTTACCAGCCAAATATATAGCAGACCACTCAAATTTACAGTCCCTTTCTATTACAAATTTAATGAGGAAACATAGGAAAACTAGGCCCGTATCACATCACGTGGATAGAGGTAAGGAATTTTATCGGAAAACCAATAAGGAAAAAACCATGTTATGTGCAGTGTCAAAATTAAATTGTGTAAGTCCAAAATTTCCTTTTTATTTAATTTATTTATTGCGTGTTTGGTTTATAAAATGGAGCAAGGTGGGAAATCAAATTATATTTCTTTAAGAATGGATTTAAAAATAATAATTATTGTTTATTATCATTATTTTATGGTATCATAAATATATATATATATATATGAAAATATAATAAAGATCAAACTAGGACCCAATGATGCTTAGAGAGGTGGAATAAATAATCTTTTTTTTTTTTAATTGCACTTCTAGTAAAGTAAGGGAGCTTGAAAAAAGAACAAACTCTATATGAAATATTATAAAAAAATAAAAAACAAAGTCATTCTCCCGTATTTACAAAAGAATTGCAATTCCTAATTTTACAATAATAGTAATTTCTTAGAATAATTATTTCGATAAGCAAACATATGAATATATAAGTAGGTGAGGAATAAACATTTTATTATACATTTTCTAAATCAACCAAACATGCCCTCAAGGATAACTTATAGCTCCCTTCTACCTAATATAATCTACCATATCAAAATTGTATTTTTTTTCTTTTTAGGTTTGTGAAAAGTTTGTACCTACTTTTGTTAAACCTCCACATAATAATAGTGATTAACTATTGTATATGAAGGGATTTGGTTGCAATGGTCACATGCGTACAGCGTAAGCCTCATGCTATATGTAGCCTCAAAGAAGTGACGTGAAATAATATGTAAGGGATGACTTGGAGAGGAAGAGGCAGGAAAGAGGAGTAAGCAATCTCGACGAGTTTCAAATACACAAGTGATAGGTATAGGAGCTATAAAGCATCAACTCTATTATTATAGATGAAAGGTGATGTGTCGTTCACTCTGAACTCTGTTTGATCTTTTACAATAGCAGTGTGACGACACAACGTTGTTTCTCTAGATAGCTGAATTGTATCCAATGAAGAGGAGCTCTAGAGTATTTATAGAGTTAAGACAACGACAATATTTATTGGATTACAATAATAATCAACGGTTAAGATGATCCCTCTCATTAATGGATTCTTTTATGGGTTTCTATTAAGTTTAAGCCTATGGCAAACCTTTATATATGCATAAGCTTCCCTAACAAAGGTTGAAAACAGGCAGGCCAATCAAACTGTTCCTACTCTAATCCTATCATGCCATATCCCCCTAAGCCATCCCGAATATAGACTAAACTCTTTACGCCCTATTACTTTAACCTATAGAGTTAAGTCTAAATCGTTAGTAAACTTAAATCAAATAAACCATTTTAGTCCTTTACAAATGATGTATAAATACCAATAAAATTTTAACACGTACAAGTATTATTATTACTTTTTGAAAAAGTGTTATCTTCATTATCATGTGCTTAAATATTAATAGTACTTACATGGTTCCCATTGATCCACGTAACGTATTAATACCATTGAATCTTTTTTCAGTTCGAAGAGTTAGATCCATTTACATGAGAATGGAAAACTCTATGAAGCATGGAGATTATCTCTAATATTACGTAGGAGTAGACAAACATGAAATTGCAATTCCAAATTCTATTCTCTTTCCTCATATTTGAAAGTGAATTTAGAAGCAAAAATCATGATTCAAATCAACAATTCCAACTTCAAGATGGAATTTAATTCCGCCTTTGAGAAGATGGAATTGTGATTCAATTCCTCCTGCATTTATTATTATTAGTCATGTTACATGTTTAACCTTCAATTTTGTTATAATATTCAAAAATTAAGGGGTTTTTTTATAATTACTACTGTATATGCATTTCATTCTATTCCATTCCATTCCATAGACATTTCCAAACATTGGAAAGGATTTATCATTCTGGTCATCATTCCATTTCATTCCTTTCCAATCCCTTCTATTCCAAACCATCATGTGTACCAAACATGATATAATAGTAAAAATATATAGCATTTCCATGAAATATTATCACAAATTAAAAACTCCATAGAACTTTGCATATCAATTTATAATGATTAGTAATTAGCATAGGTATTATATAGTCAATTTCAAAACAAAGGAAGAACATAAAAGGGTCATCAAAGAAGGTCCTCGGTTCATTAATAGCTATTCCTTAATTATAAGAAGATGGGAGCCAAACTTTCAAGCTTCGAAAGCATCGTTTGATTCAATTACAATCTAGGTACAAATCACTAAACTACCCCTAGATTATTATGAGTATAAGGCTCTATTGAAGATGGGCGAAGCAATCGACACAATGCTAAGGATTGGTAAACAGGCTAATGCAAAAAAAGGAAATTTGGCCAATTATGCGTAAAAGTAAATTTCAATAAACTACTTATCCACATGATAAAAATTGATGGAAGGAAGTATTTTCTTCAATATTAAGGCCTCAAGAGACTTTGTTTCAAGTGTGGGTGTACAGGTTACCTTACACAACAGTGCCCTAAGGAAGATAAGGATGAGATCAACATTAATCAAGGCAACACATCAACATTTAATGAGGAAACAAGCTAATCGAGAGATGCAATAAATCAAAGAGTAAGTAGTAGCAACAACCAAGAATGTAGAGAGTAGATTATGGTGAAGCCACACAAATAAAGAGGAATTAAATATAGCAACAACCAACAAATCAGCGATGCTACAATAATCTAGAAGTCTCAAGCAAATGATGAATCCGATATCTCCAAAGATCATAGCATACTAGCACCAATTCAAATAAGGATTCCTCATCATTTGCAAAATCTAATGGGCATGGAAGGATTAATTTGGTGGATAACAATCACTCATCTACGATGACTAAGCCAAATCTAATGAAGGAAGCCTTAGCTAAGAAATATACAAATCAAAAGAACCCCTTACATTCAAGTCCACCTCAAAATCTTTCACAAAACTGAAACTATCTCACATTAAAAGAAGGGCATGAAATGCTTCTAATGGATCAGAGTCTTGTCCCTGTTCAAGATGAAAATCCTTCATCATGATTCCAATATGTCATGGATGACACCATGGTTTAAACTCTTCAACAATCCTTCAAAACATAATTGTACTAGAGTGGTAGTTAGTTTAAGCAAACTAGTGATAGCAAACAACGGTCTCCTGCCTATAAGCTAAGTTCCAAAAGCGTGCATGAAACTAACTGAACCCAATGGTGTGGTGACTATCAACAAAGTAGGGGTTTAGTTGGAGACAATTAAGGAGTAGAGCCTCATAATTGCAGCAACAAAAAGAATATTATCCTACAATCTCTCACGGCCAAGGAATATGGTGCGTTGATGCATGTAATTTTGCACTCATCCATTATGATATTTCTTGAAAATTTTAAGTTATTTCAATCTAATTTCACTAAATTTGTTATTGAAATGAGTAATTTCTTGATTTTAGAACTCGAACAAAGCAATAAGATGAGAATATGAGAATTCAAGTGATTTTTGAATGAAGTTGCCCTTATTTTGAAGAACAAATTGAGGATAGCAAGTGTCAAAGAGAATTCGTCCAAGGATTAAGCTAAGGAAAAAACCACAATCCACCTTCACAGCCATATTCCTTGGCCGTGAAGCTCGCCTCCTTAATTTTCAATCGAAGTTTGAAGAATTCTTAGTTAAGTATAAGATCACAGTCCACCACCACGCTTGTATTGTGCAACCGTGATCCTCTCATCATCAATTTTGAGATAATTTCTCAAAGAATTATTGCAAGAAGAAGTCCACGTTCAAACTCTGCAGCTATGTACTTACTTATAGACTTGCCATTTGAAGACCATTTTGTCCAAACAATAAAAATAGATGATAGATACATGTACATAATGGGAAAGGGACACAATAAGCCAAAGAGAAGTCCTTTTCTAGGGTTTTAGCCAATTTCATCATGAAAGCTTGCAATTTTATCATGCCTATAGCGTAAAAGCAGCAATATACAGGCTTATAACAATTGAGGTAACATGTAGTGATGGGAATTAAGCTACAGGACCCCTGACCCACAGCCGAACCTGAGGACTAGAGGGGCTAGTACAATGAATCCTTATATTCCAACCAACCCCTACTGAGGCCGAATACTTACTTGCCAAGTCACCTCTAATGTCATATCATATGACCATTCTTTATTCTATAGCATACCGAGTTGACGATTACTCTCTATTGCTAAGCCACCCAATCACCTGACCTCATCCATGCCGAAAAGCCAAGAGAGAGAATTCAGACTGATTAAGCCATCCCTGCTCAAATAAGCCCATTTGTCTATTCTTTTTATCCGCATCACCTAATGACCTCGCCAATGCCGCATCACTACGTGTACAGTATCACATGTAGAATTTGTAGCACTAATGATTATTTTCCTTGTATATTCATTTTTGCCCCTTTGTGACATGTAAATTGCCCTTTTTGTCTTTTCCCTTTCGGGCAAGTTGCCTTAGTTTATGAGTAATACCCTTGTACTTGCACTTGCACTTGCAACATAATCAAATTACCTTCAATACACTTGAGTACTTTCTTCCTTATGTAAACACTGTTTGTTTACTCTCGGCATCACTCTTATCTTTTCCCTTAAGCAAGATTAGGTGATGAGTAACCTCACCAGGCCAATTCGTGCGTCATATCAAATTGTGTCATAAGTCCTCAAAAGTTCCTTTAGTGTGTCATCAGAATAGTTCGTAGGTTATTACTTACTACTTCATTCTCCTTTATCACTCTTTTCGTACCTTTCCCCATTAGCCCTTTTTCGAGCTTTCTGCAAGCTTAGACCTATCCAGCAACTTGCCTTGTCTATTCTTAGTTACGATTCGCACCATCTTAGTATCAAAGCGAAGGTTTTGTGTAAACTAAAATTAGTTCTTGAATTTCTATTGTGCTTTGTTTTGCTTATGTGAAACAGAGTCAGTTATTGAGTTTATTTGACTGCTGTGTTATTAGCTATTCACTTTTGGATAAGAGAAGGAGATCAAAACACAATTTTTTTTTTCATGCGTTGGTTTTGAAAAGGAGGAACAAGAATAGGATACTAGCCTTAAAGAATGCTAATAGACACTAGATCTACAATTTCAATGAACTAAACACACTCATTACTGTTAAGTTTTAAGGTTGTGAATTACATGTTTGTGCAACAAATTATTTTACATTTGATTAATCCTAAACACCCTAGAATCCATGCATATCAATTAAATCAATACAAGATTGCAAATTTACCTTATCTTAGTCCTTACGAATTTCACAAATTTACGGATCAATAGGCGCTACGAGATGTGAACACCCTTTACTAATATCCAAGCACGAACAAATTTCTAAAATAAGCGGCAGTGTGCTAGCAGCTTTTGATTAAATCTATATTTGCACAAGAGGAATCTCACAATATCTTGTGTTTATCTCTCTATTTTTTAGTATGTAGAATTTATCTGTAGGTCTAATGTTGACGATAATTGTTAGTGTAACCCCAATAGAGAGCTACCTTAATCTATATATAGAGGAAAGATATATTGAGAGATATTAATGATAATATCTAATTTATTATATTGTTATTTATTATTTTTTTCCAAAAATAATAAATGCCATTATTTATCATTCTTAAACTATTTATGAATAATAAATATTTCTATAATTCCCAAAGCTCATTTAATTCATTCTTTGTGTATGACCCTGTAGGTAAACCTAATGTTGGTAGTAAGCCTAAAACTCCTATTAGACCTATAAGACATAAGTGACCTCTAGCAAGATATTATACCTACCCAAATTAAGTAAAGGTCAACAATCTAACTTTACCTATTAAACAATCAATTATGAAGTCCCTTTATTACACGATATCTAATGATAAAATATAAGGTATAGATCAAGATACTCTTATATTGTTTAATCACTCGTTTCTTGAATGCAAAGTTTGATTGACTTAAAAAAATGACATTGATAACTCTTTATCAATTCACTTGAGTACGGCCATGCATTTTCTCTATCTTACTCTTCAAGGGGCCCAAAAGATATCTCTCTCAAATTAATAAGATGGACAAATTCCTCTACGTACACTCCTATTCCTCCATATGGTTTATCTCATATACAATCACAGTCTTATAATCATCCAATTAAAACGATAAAGAATTAGGTCAAAACATGGAAGTCATTATGTAAGAATCCATGGTGTCATCAAGTTAAAGGACTAAAATTAACACTGCAACAAATAGCACTAATCAAATTGATCTATATAGTACTCCCACGGTAGGTCGGCCCAATACAATGTACTCCTATATGTATCTATGTACTAAGTTGATTTCTCATATCCATAATCAGTAAAACATGATTATCATTCAGCCAACATACTAGTCTTAATTCATTATTGTTCCTTATAACAAGCAACTAAGGATGATGTAGAATAATGTTCTCATCACCTTATAGTTTTACGATTAAATTCACGCACTTTAATGACACAAGGTAGAACAAATATTTAATGAAATTTTTTATCATGTTAAAAGACCGATTATAACGTAATAAGTAAAATAACTCATATCATAAAGAAATGCAAATAATCAAATGACATAAAATCCATATGGCCTAGGATACATCACTAGCAGTTACCAACCACTTTAGGTAGCTATTTCAAATCGATAAACAATAAGTTTACTAGCCCTCTAATGCTTTTAATTTCTTATAGTTACACCTAGAAACAAACTTATCCTCTTAATTTAAGAAAAATGTGAAGAGAGAAGAGGCCCTTCTAGTAGTAAACTCAATGGCCCCATAAGAAGCCACATCTAATTCGTCAAAAGATTTTAGTTAATTGTTAGCAAAGCCATCCTAAAAATAGTCTAAGAGCCTTCGAGGGTAAACCTATTGCTAAAGTCCTCAATCAAACCCTTCTAGTCTTAACATCAAAGAAATTAGAGGCCATTGAATTATCTCAATATAGGTCAATAAGCTTGTGAAACACTATTTATAAGCTAATCACGAGAATTACAATAAGAAGGTTTAGTTCCATATAGGAAAATACTGTCAAGTGAGCTTCTTACGAAACAGGAAAGTAGCTCACAAAATCATTTTGCTAAACAAATTATTACACAACTACCACAAAAAAAGGGGAAAAAAAAGTAAAAGGGAAACTATGATGGATGTAAACTTGAATGGGATGTTATCTATTAGTCATTAAAATCCATAGATGTACCAACTCATTTAAGCAAAATCATAATCAATTGCATCACTTCCTCTTCAATTGAAGTGCTCATTAATGGAAGCAAGGCAAAAAGAATACGCAAAGAAGATCTGTTATCTCCTTGTATCTTCATAATTGCAATGGAAATGTTGAGCTAGTTGATTGAAAAAAAGGTACATGACAAGAGTTTGAAAGGAATTAAGTTAAGAGGGTAAAATTTTCTCTTTATCAATTTATTTTTTGTAGATGACATTGTTCTAATGTCATAAGCCACACCTCAAGTGGAATCTATGATCAAACAATCCTTAGAGACCTTTGGATCCCAATCGGGTTTGAAGTGTAATGTGCAAAAATGAAAGATCGTCTTCTCAAAAAATACAAAACAAGACACTAAAGAGTACATATTGGAGACCTTAGGATTAAGGGAAGCTGAATCATTTAGGAATTACTTAGGATATCCTTTAAGTAAAGGGCTTAAACCAAAACCAAATCACTTTCATCATGTCTTTACAAAGTTGAAAAGCAAATTAAGTAGCTAAAAGAGCAAACTGCTAAGCATGTCGAGTAAAATCATTTTAGCCAAATTAGCTTTCCAATGAATTCCCAACTATCACTTACAGGTAACTTGTCTCCTACAAATTGTTATTCAATACACCAACTCCTTAACTAGAAAATTCATTTATGGATGAGTGGATGGAGAAAAGATAATACATCGGACAAACAAATTGGGAAGCCATTGCTACTCTTAAGGATAAAGGAGGATTAAGACTTGACAACTTATTTAAGAGAGACCAAGCATGGAAACCAATGAGGACATGGGAGTTTAAAGAAGGAAACACCTTATGGGCTCAAACTTATAAGGCAAAGTACAAGAGATACATAAGGGGTGAAGAGCTTCTCTAAACACAAAACTCATCCCATCTTTGGAAAGAATTAAGTAACAATCAAGCATGAATAGATGAGCATGGGGAGTATATTATTGGTGATGACAGAAACATAAAATTATGATATGATTCATGGTCAACTTGTGGGCCTTGATGCAAAACATTATATGGCTTTTTTCTCGCAAATCAATGAGCATAACCATAAGGAAGTGCAACATTTATGAGCCAAAATTGAAAGAGGATATCACTAAGTACCTATTGCATGAATGGATAAGGAAAAGCATTGGGCCCATTTCCTTACCAGCATTCTTACCTAATGATCATTATCTATTAATAAAGTAAGGAAAAAAATTCAACTCAAGGAGATTTTAAACAAATTAGTGGATTTAACCGGTAATATCTATTAGGACATCCAATGAGCTTGGCCATTACCAATACTCCCAAACATCAAACAATTCCCATGTAAAGTCTTAAAAAATGAGTTACCAACTATAAGCAACTTAAAGAAAAGGATGTTAGAATGCAACTATTATGGTTTACTAACAAAAGATTCTAAGCATGCTTTTTGCTCACGTAGCTTATCACAGCAAATTTGGAATATAATATGGCCATAAGGCAAAGCAAGGAACCTTATCACCCCCTTTCATTCATTAGATAAAGATTAATTGCAAAACAACAAAGAGGGAACACAAATCATTACAAGCCCTTGGGCTACTTCATTTGTGTTTACTAATCCATCTAGTATATTAGAAACCAAAGAATATTCGATAGTCAAATGTGGCTATCATATTTTCTAAGTGAACGGAGACATAAAGTGAATGAATTTTAGGCTATTACTAAATGCAAAACTATAGCATGGAAGCTAGCACACATAAGTGTTAGATAGGAAGCGCCAAAACATGGTTGGATCAAATTTAACAAAGATACGTCAATAATAAACACAAATAAAGAAGCAATAACTAGAGGCGCAATCCACGATGACCAAATCTATTGGATCTTAGGATTTGCAAAGAAGATCGAACACATAACCATTTTGAAAGCTGAACTATGGGGGTTATATTAGGTCCTTATTATTGCCAAAAGATAAGGTTAAAAAAAAAAATCAAAATTTCCATGTACTCACAAACTACAGTTAATTTGATCATAAAGCCATCAAATTTTTTAAACTCTTACTCACAAAAAATTTTTGCTTATAAGGAAAACCCATTATCGCTTGAGGAATATCAAATCTATTTTGCCTACAGGGATGCTAATATAGTTGCGAACAAGTTGGCAACTAAGATCGGACATGAAGATAGCTAGGTGGAGATAATCCTTTTTGTTTCTTCACCTGATCTAATTTTGTTATTGTACATAGACTATGCATACTAAGCTTCTAGGAAAATGGTTTCACCCAATACTTTTTATGTTACTTAAGTTTATGCAACTAACGCAGCTATCATATGCTTATTTAGGTAGTTGTGATTATGTTATGTTAAGTGTTGTACTATTTTAATGTTTCTATTTCGTGTTTGAATGAACTACCTGTTAATTGAAAGAAAAAAAAAATACAATATCAAATGGAAACAAGATAGTACTAAATTCAAATTCAAAATCTACTTGAAATTTTAAAGTTCGAACTTGACTCAAATTAGATTAAACTTAGAACTTCAAGGTCAACCTCAACTCAAAATGACACTCAACAAACTTGAGTTAAATTTGACTAAGTTTGTTTAATATGCATCTAAAATGTATTTTTTTCATCTAAATATAATAAGGTTGACATCAAAACTTGATTCGAGCTTAACTATATTTATGCTTCGTTCAAAATTTAATTAGCTTCACAACTTAGTTGAGCTAAATGTTAGAAGTTCGAGTTCAATCCAATCAGCTACTCAATTAGTTCAACTATCCTTGAGTGGATGAAACACATCAGTTAGATTAGTGATTTAAATCGTAAACTCACTTAAGTTAGTATCGTTAGAAATTGAAATTAATGTTTCAATTTGATTATTTTAAAATCTTTATTTCTATGTGTATATTAAGTATATTAAATTTTGTTTCACATATATTTTGAGTATATTCAATTTTATATTTTACGTATAGGATACAATAAATTTCATTAGTAATTTTTATTAGTAAATTTACATTACGACATTTATATGAAAATTTATTTTAGTACACAGTATCTATATATTCCTATTAATTCCTACTTTCCTTTTCCATATGTGTATAAATACTATCTTATATCCTAAAAGCTTCTAGAACCTACTCTAAAACCCTACTCTAAACCCCAAATTTTATATCCTCCAACCACCATATCATCTTTTCTCACTCATCCCATCACCTGTCTTCTCTCTCTTACAGTATTTTCTCTCTCTCACCACCATATCCATCTCCCTCTCCCTCTCCCTCGTCTCTCAATTAATGGCCGACCCCACCACCATCCCTCTCCCTATCTTCCTTTTGTCACCCCCCATCATCTTAACTCTCCAATTTAATCACTTTAGCCCTACCCCCTAAAATTCCCTATCCCTTGTCTCCCCAACCCTTACCTCTCTCTCCCTCACTGTTTTCCCTCCTTACCAAACCATGAACTCTACTCCTCTCCAATTTCTCTCGCCTACTAACCCTCTCCCTAATCCTTGACCACTCACCCCCTTCAATTTTCTTTCAACCCTAGCGTATGGACTCCATCTCTCTCACTTGTCTGGCTTTCAAAATGCCGGGCCGCTCCAATTTCTTTTCCCCAATATTTTTTCCTCTCATGAGCTTCGATAAGATTTACTGATAACTTATCTGTAATCATTTTTCTCCATGCATTCCAATAATTAGCATTGATTAATTATTTGGATATTTTATTTAAATAAATTATAATTTTTTATTATTTTTGTTATATTTTTTTTTAGGTTCTCATTCGTGCCTTTCAGAAAATTTTCTTCTTGACTTAGATTCACGATTTATTTCCAACTCCATATTCGCTACCGTAATTTTAGTGTATACCTCACTATTATTTTATTTATTATCTCCATTGTTAGCTTTGATTAAATATTGTTGGTATTCAATTACTGCTTTTAGATTATTTGTTTATCATGATATATAGTATTATTTAAGCAAGAGTTATTGATAAAAATATTTTATCATACTTTAGATCGTTAGTTATAGGTATATATATTAGGGCCAATTTCTATTTCTATCGTATTCGACTTGGGTCGCTACCTTATGTTCATTTATAGATTTTGTTAATGATTGTATTTTATATGATAATTTTAAATGTCGATCTGGTGTGTTATAATACTATATTATTCTTAGTAAGTCTTATTTCTTATATCAACGGTATTCCGATCCAAGTATTTTTTTCACCTTAGTATATATAGTATATTTTATCGTATTCGGTATATTGATTATAGATATACATATATATATATATATATGTTGGGGCCAAATTTCTGTTTATATATATATAGTATATTATATTATACTCGAAATGTCTATTTTATGTGTCAATTACTATTACATATTTTCCTTATGAGTTTTTACAAATTACATTATATTTTTTCCAATTAAATACGTATTACTTATTTACCATATCAATTCAATAATATATATTATTCGATACTCTAGTTATGTATTCTTTTTATACTATCTTTATATATATATATTTGTTTATTTATTTATTTATATTTATATCACCTTTTTAGTTTAATCATATTATGTTATTATTATTTGACTCAACAATTTCTTTCAAAACCTTAATGGAATAGATCATAAGCTCTTATATAATTCCTAGGTAAGACTTAGTCTTAGAATGCTTAAGGGTTAACGTGCTACTTGTTTTCTTTTAGATTCATGGTGTTCGGTATCTCTTATCGAGGTCTGAGTTTTGTTTAGGTTTTGAGATCAAAGACTTGTTTTCGATTTTGGCGCAATTCCAGGTACGTGGTGTTGATTGTTGCTTGTGTTTGATAGGAATTAGTAATCAAACTGGACTAAATCTATATTCGACCTAATTAATTTGGTTTGTTGGTTTTGCTTGACTCACTCGCTCTAAGGGCCCGCAATGGCAGTTCCCTAAAGGACCAACCGCTAATCATAGGTGAACATTTCTTAGTGGACTTGTATATGAGATGACACAACTAAAATATTAGGTTTCTAATCTCTAAACTCTGGTTTCTAGGCATAAAGGAGTTAAAGAAAAACGTATAATTATATCCACTTATGTATGTAGATAAAGACCAAGTGTGGCGGGGTCATAAGTACTCCTTTATTGCTTGCTGGTTTAAATTAAAGATAATTAATTTATGCTATCAAAAAGTAATAAAGTATTAAAATGAAGAAAATTCATAAAATTAATCATGAAATAATCATGTTGAGGTCAAAAAACTCTTACTAAAAGATCCAAAAAAAGGTGATATCACTATTAGATCATGTTTATCAATAGAGCACTAGAAGCTAATCTATCTGTAGATATGGCCGTAACATAAACAAAGTTAGGAATGAGTTGTTACTATAGGGTATCCTTGCTTCCATCCCTATTACCTATTCTAAGAATAATGATAAATAATATTTAAATATAGGTAAAATTTATATATTCCAAACCTATATCAATGCTAGAAAAGAGTAGTAGAGATTCTACTATGTTAAACGAGATCCGTAACTTAGTGAAATCTCAAAAAAAGTATTTATGTCCAATAGAATGGGACATAGTAATTTCAGCATGTTTATTAACAAAAAATTGAACAAGACATGTAAGATGCCAATAAGGCTAGTTTAGAGTAAGTTTTGCAATACCTAAACCCAATTGTAAAACTTAGTATTTTAGGAAAAAAGAAAGAGTAATAATAATAATAAAAATAAATGGAATAGAATAATAGAATGGAGACTTGCAAACATGGTATAGAATGTAGATAATAATGAATAGCAAGGGCATTATGGTTAGGAAAAGATTTAAACTTCCCACTAACCTAATATCAAAGAAACTATCTTATAGCATCATACTGCTTCCTCACCAAAAATATTACGATATTTTTGTAGGAAACTTACAGTTCTTAATCAAACTGCAAATCCCTAATGAAGATTTTCGTCATCGAAAGAGAAATTCAATAAGAATTCATATTTCTTGTATTTTCCAATAAGTCTTCCTTTTATCTTCATTTTATTTTATTAATTTATATGTTTTGGTGTTTTCTTTAAGTTTTGGGGATAAGGTGTTGTACTTGCTAGCATAGTGGTTGCAAATGATAATTATTGTATGGTTGGTTTATAGAAATGTCATATCATTAGTGTTGAGTATGCGTGCTTGTGACGCATAGGGTACAATCTAGAAAGAGTCTATGTATGTGACGTCATACGTATGCATGAAGATTTTTTTGTGTGTTACAATAGTATTAAATTGTTTGTGTGGTTAATATATATATATATATATATATATATAAATTTGTGTGTTAGTGTGAAGTGAATTGGTGGCATCAGGAGATGTATGTGTTGGTGAATTCGTGACTATGTGTATGTGTGTGTGTGTGTGTGTTTGTGTAAGACAAGAGGGGGATAAGAGAGAAAGGGATAAGGGAAGAGAGAGAGAGAAAGGAATCAGAGGAAGAGAGAGATATAGAGGGTATGTATGTATATAAATTAATTATATAATATGAATTAAATAAGTGTATATTAAATATAGTATATATATGATATTATATAATATAATATTATGAATGGGTGAATTACACATAGGTATATATATACACATATAATACATGCAATTCGTATGTATACCTAAGTATTGATGTGTGTATGTTTTCTATTACCATAAGTGAAAGCACAATTGGTAGTGTATGTATATATAAACACATATATTTTTATTTTATAGATAAAATGGCTTGGTAGTAGTATATATATTATGTATGTGAATAATTATATATATGTGTAAATCGGATACATGGTGTAAGGAATGTGTGCATATACTATGAAATGTTGAAAAGTAAGTAAGAGGATATAGAAAAATATGTAGAGCATGGTTTGGAAGCTTAAAGGATATGGCAAAGGGTTAAGTTAATAGGGAAAAGTGTTGAATGGATTAGGAAGTACTAAATAAAATGCTAAACTCAACATTTATACTTTTACGCTGGTACTAGGAATTATGAGGAATCAGATCATATTGGAATAGGAGCTTCAGGTACAAGATACATAGTTGTTGGTTGTATGTGATAAGTTAGAACTTTAAAACGGACTGAACTAAACTTAGAGTTTAATTGATTTTTGCTGCTTGTGCTTGGCTTCAACCACCCATTAGTCGGGTCCAGTAGTATTAGTGAGGCACTTGGTGATTTTTGCACAATGCTGTCCCAAGTGAAGTTGCACAATAAAATGACCTAAGTCGATTTAAGATGGTTTTAGTACTCAAGTGTTGGGGAGTACCTAACACCAACACCTATGTAATATTTATATATTGTGTGTATAGAGGTCATAAGTAACCCCAAATCTCAAGATGCTGGGACTGTGCTGCTTATGAACTTAAATAACAAGATCTAATCAATTGATTGTTGTATTCATGATTGTTACTCATGTGTTCTTGACTTGCTACATGTATGTAGACATGCATTTATGCAGTATCCTATACTAGGTATTAGCTCACCCTACAGGGTTTACTGTTTTTCAACTGCAGGTTCAAGTTAAGAGGTATATGATAAGGTTTATACTAAGGATTCTAGCCATGACTTTTTGTATTATAAAGAGGATAGAGACTACTATTACTATAATGATGGAGCAGAGACTTCGTAGATTAGTTCTAGGAGTAAACTTTATGGACTTATGTTTATTTCTATTATATGTGAATATTTTTGGGACTTATGTTGTTATAAAGTCACCAATAACTCCTATTAGTGATATCTAGTGAGTTGACTTCTGTAAGAGCTGTAAGACTTCAAATTTTTATGTTTAGTGCTTTTATGTTCAGGTTCTTCCTTTAAGTCAAATTTTAGTTATAGTATTGTATGGCATTTATGGAGATTAAATGGTTGATGTTTTGCTTTCATATAAATTTGAGGTTATTGTATTGTGAGTTGGAAAATATTATGTAACTATTTTGAAAATCTTAGACAACTTACAAGTTCCTAAACACCTGATGTATAAGTAGATGTTAGGGACGTGTGGTGAACGGTAGCATTTCAGGTTCTGGGGTGTTATACCGACTAATTACCTAATAGGATTTTCCAAATCTATCCCAAAACTATATGGAGTTTTAACCTCATAACCTACCTCTGTAAGGTTATCTTGAACCAATTAACAGACCCAACTTGACCCATCATTAGATTAAACTTTTGATAACACCTCCTACGAATTTGGCTTACCTTTTATGTAGTAGTAAATGACCTATTTATTGAGTCAATGACTCAAGTTTGTTTCATGGATACAACATTGTCTTTCAAACAATTTAAAAGTGGAAATTCATTTGTAAAATTCATGAATAATGTAAAAAGCCCCTTCTATATAAAAGGCTCCTTGAGAGATCATAAGCATGCTACATGTATATAAAAGCCCATTTTATGTAAAATGTTACTATCCTCTCATAGTCACATAAATAAAATGGCTTACTTAAGAAATTATAACAAGAGATCTTATCAACTAAGCAATATGCAGCCACAATCCACATAGACATGTTTCAATATAAGAAAGTAAAGAAGTACAATCATCTATTTTCTTCCATTGTCAACCAAAAAATGGAGCCTACTCTCTTTCATTATCTCCATCAACTTCATAGCATCCCTAACATTGATTGCAATGGCTTATCGCATAAAATTGAATTACAAGAGTTCAATAATAAAGATTCATCAAAATTCAAAATTAGGTAAGGTTTAACTTATCTCGTTGCTCTATTATTCCTATAAACCTTGTGAATTTAGCTATTTAAAAATAGAATTGAATTTTAGTATTGTAGATAACTTCATAAGTCGATAAAGTCAAATAAGATAAAAAAATTATTAAATTATAAATTTAAATATATTATAAATAATAAAAACCTTAAAATTTTGGTCGAAACATTAATCGCAAACAAAAATCCTAAACCCTATGTATGCGTAAATACTCGAAATTAAACTCTAACTCAACAAAAAACCTTAAAATTATAACTTTAAGCTTATAAAATGATTAAATTTACCCTAATAGTAATAAAACCCTAGTTGAATATAATTAGTAATCAATATGCATAATCGCGTAAAATTATTAACAAATGCATTGAAATAACTCTTAAATATTGTAAATGTAACAAATAACAATTTAATTAATAAATTTTATAAAATTTCAATATTATTTCATAATTATTAAATTTATAATTAATTTTTTATGTTCAGAAAATTTTAATTTTTCCTTTTTTTTTTCCTTCCTTCTTCTTTTTTTTTTTCCTTTTCCTTTTCCTTTTCCTCTCCTATTTTTCCTCCTTGCTACATTAAGTTTCCAGATTCAAGCTTTCAATGGACACTTGTATGATGCAATTTACCATGTGCTCATTATTATACAAAACAAACACATTAGATAAGGTTCTTATCACATCCATTAATTACCTTATCTTATCTTGTTTTTTTTTTTTTCTTTTTCATTTTGATCTCTGTTCTTCCCTTGCAAAGTTCACGTTTGCTAGAAGAAAAAAAAAAAAAAAAAAGAAACAAACACCCATACACCTTTTAAACATAAGAAACAAAACCCTACCTATACATATTTTTTCCAAAACTGTGAAACCCTTGCCCCTTTCCTTTAATTTTTTTTTTTAATTTCAATTACCCCAGTAAAGCAAGAAGAAGAAGAAAAAGAAGAAGCTCTCCAATCCATTGTGCACCACATTATTAAGAGAAATAGATAAGTAATATGTATATTATATTCATTTTATAATAATCATTTAGATGAATTCTATCATATACATGTATTTTGTATCCATTATTTTTACAAAGAGAAATCCGCATACATGTATTGAGGTCTATAAAAAGTTGGTATTATATCATGTCCATGAGTTTGCATATGTATAACTATTTAGATATAACTATGTGTACATATATATTATACTTGATTATACAATATTTAGTATAAAGGATTTGGGTATCTGTACATATATATATAGGCGTGTATAATAATATGTATACTATGTATTTTCATTATATATATGTATAAATATGTGATCAAATGTGTATATATATATACGTGTATGTACAAAGTACAAAAATATTAGTATAATATATGTATGGATATCATCTATGTATGTATATGCGTATAGAACACATAGTATATTTAGGGTATACTATTTAATTACATAAGTATATGTATACGTATGTTAAGAGTATAGTATATATATATAAGTATACAGGTATACTTAATTAGTATATGTATAATATATCATAATACTAAAATAATAAATAAAGTAAGTAATATACATAATTATGCAAGCTGTGAGTGTGAAAGAAAGAGAAAAATGGATTAATTTGAAAATTTTAATACAATATAATAATAAACATAATTACATAAATTACCAAAATAGAAAATTTTGAAAAACATATCAATTCATGGAAATGATACGTAGCACCTTCCTATGCTGCCACGTCATCATTTAATAAAATCTAACTAAATTCATAATAATAATAATTAACTAGAAAATTACTAAAATAGTAAAAATGAATTAAATAAGTATTAAACCTTAAAAATGGCAAAATACATAAATTATGATAAAATAAACTCAAAAATAAGAAAATTATAAAATATAAGAATTAGATATTTATTAAATCATAAATATATAAAGAAAAGCTTAAAATTATAAATTATAATTATTCAAATCAAAATAATAAAATTTGTAATATTTTTACACCACAAAGGAAATGTAGGTCACAACATCCAAAATGGACTCTGCTACGTAAAAATATGTCCAAAAACAATAAAAATGAATTATAAGTTCATAAAAATCAAAGTTAAATTAAAAATGTTATACGCGATTAACGAAAAAACTCCAACCAAGCATTTCATAAGAATAGACAACTAATTTAAGTAATTAGTATCAAATATATGAATAGCTTAGCTATTCCACTTAGATACTCATTACCTTTCATATTCCATAAATGTCAAGTGATCCCAATATGAAATTGAATTATCTAGTGGACTATTACGACTGTTGATAGACTCAATGATCAAATGAGTATTCCTGATGATTTTATACTTGTTTTGTGCTTGTAATTAGTACGTCTAAAGTGAATATTAATACTTTGATACAAAGGGATTTGGGTTTTGCATGTGCTTGAATAATTGTTGTGTTTTGTGTAAAGAGTTGTGAAACATAATAGCTAAATAATTAGTTGCTTAATTTATTACTACATAATTGAATGGTTTGTTGATATTTGTTGATCACATCATAAATTGACTAAATCATATTTGATTGAACTCAAATTTAATGAATCATACATAAGCATGGACATCGCATATAATGTTCTAACTGTCACCTCATGCAATTAGTAATAAAGGGCCTTAGAAGGATGGATTTTCACATAATTTGATTAGTACAATGCAGAAATATTGGTACAACGAGACCCTACCCTTGGCTCGCTAGTTTACCTGGTGCCGGAGACGTTAACCGTAGGGGTCGAGTATAAAGACCACCGTTATAGGGTATAAGTATGGACTACAAGAGCCACCTTACTACTAAACCAGGGATTTTGTGTATTATTGGATTTCTTTGAAATGAAAACATATTACGTGAAATACGGAATTTAAATTTACAATTGAAAACCCTAAGTGCTAGAGCATGGTTGTGATTGGTACCGATGTATCTCCAACCCTTACTCCGAAGGGCATTAAATCTGATGTTGTACGCAGCACTAATCAATTGCATATATATTATTTGGTATACTGCTTGTTCATGCATTCATATGTTTGGTAATAAATTGTTTAATAACCTGCTTATTGGTGTAATATAAGGGATAACTCACTAAGCTCATATAGCTTACTCACTAACAATTTTCTCCTGCAGATTACTAGATAATCAGGTATGGGTTAAGAGCTGAGTGTTGAGTACCAACATTGAGGTGCTTAAAAGTTAAAATACGAGGATAGACTGTATAAACAGTTTAAATTATTACATATAATTATTAATACTATATTTAGATTTTATGACTTTCGTAAGTTTAAGTTCTAAAACTTTACTACCTTATCTTAGCATTTGGTAAGAGATATCGATCTCTGCGATTTTGGTGGATTATGGAATATTAGATATCTAGAGTCACTTATATGTTATAGTAAGTTACTTAAATTAAAAATTGAAAACTTTAGTGACTAATCATTTAAAGTCTTGCAATCTCTAACTTGTAAGATAATTTTCACATCATAAGTGTACATGTGATATAAAAATTTTAGACAAATCTATTAGGCCTCTCTTAGGGTCATGACAATTCCATACCTATAAAGAGAGAAAAATTCCATAAAATAAGTTTGAAAGTAACAGTTTATTTACTTTCTAGAAGAAAATTGAAAGGAAATAGAAAAGTTATGGCTTGACAATAACCATTATCAGGAAGAGATTGAAAATATATATTCCATTATTTACTTTATCTAATTTTTTTCTTGCATGAAATGCTTTTTGAATGTTTAGTTCACCTCATTTATTGTAATATCAAATTGGTAATATAAGCAAAAGTACTAATATGTTTCTATTTGATCTTAGAAAATAATCAAAAGTTAAATAGCTTTCCTTATTAATTAGGAACATAATTGCCCAATTACTTGAATGCACCCTACAAAAAGTGATAATCATTTCCACTAGAGAAGAAAAAGAAAAGCCATCAAGAATAAAAATTCCTAAGTTAGTTACCAAGTAAACAAGGTGATTTTTATAAGTATTGTATTCCCCCCATATTTCCTCCATTGCTCATAAACTTTCCATAAAGGATTGATAACATGACTAATAATATTATTCCATAAGGTCCACAGTTAACAATACCAAGAATTCACTGATGTAATTTGGAAATTTAATGATGTTTTAATAATATGATCAATAATATTATTCATTTCTTTCTTGAAACCCTAAAAGAAAATTTCAAACTATAAATTCCAACTTTGGTATTTTCAGTCACTCAAAAGGTACGAAATTCTCTCCATTTTCCTTTCCTTTTCTCTCTCATGCATACTCTTCCCTTTAACAATTAATGTATATTCTAAAGGTAAAATAATCTTAAATTTGTAAGTGGTGATGTTGGAAAAAAAGAAAATATTGATAGATCGAATTATTATCATAGTTTGATTCTTGATCTAACTTTACGGTTTTCTATTTTTCCTTACAGGATACAAACGAACTAAGAAGAACGCAATGCTTTAAGAATTCAACCGCCATTGACTCATAAACAAAATGATTTCTAGGTTAAAGGTCCCTACAATAGCTTCGTTTTTTTCTTCCCTAGGCCTTTTATAATTTAGGAAGTACTTTTATTAGTTTGCATAATTTGTTACAAACTCTAATATCTTATCACAATCTATGTATATCTTTGATTAGTTAGTTGCTGACATAAAATGCTAATTAATAGTGCAGGATGACAATTACAATGTATGTTATGTTTGTTATTTGTGAACATTGTCCTATGGTAAACCTTGTTCACACATAATCCTCTATATACTTAGCTACCTCTTAGCTCTTTGTGAGTTAAAATTTTGGGCTACGTGTGACTCCTATTCCAATCATATGAGAAGATCAATTGTTTCTTTATTTATTTCATTGTTATAAATATATTTATTTATGAGTTTTCTTGATTATTCAAAAGAAATCCATCTATGGATGCTTAATTACTAGTCAATGTAGTTTGATAAAGCACTTATTGCTTAATGTATAGACAAGTACTAAGATATTGAGTAACTATAAATAAGCCAACATAAGTCAAGAAATCATTGAAAGTAAGAAGAGAGACGAAGGACGATGTTGTGAATTGGATGTATATTAGTATTATTCTTAGATTTCTAGTGCAAAATACGTACCATGTTCTTGTGTGCCTAATTGATCAAGTTATTCATTAGGTATCATGGCTTTATTTAACTTGCTAGACTTGCATATTATACCAAATGATAAAACCATGTAGCAAGCTACCATGCCACCATTCAATTTAGGGTGTGACATATAGTTTGTGATCTAAAGCAAAACCAAATTATTGCCAAACGGAACTAAAGAGCCAAGTTAAATCCAAATTGTTTTATGACCTATCCTTCAAATAAGCACAACTAGCGTTTAAATAAATCTAACAAAATAAGGGTAAATTTTATAAATAGTACCTAAACTTTACCAAATGTGTAATTTACTACATGTACTTTGAAATGATTAACTTGTTACCTAATTAAAGTTTTCATTATCATTTTTACTACCTAAACTAATTTTGTTAAGTATATTTGTTAGCATGAATAAAAAGATGAGCGAGGAATTGATCCATGACCACCAATGAGTCAAAAACTTCATTTTTTTTAAGTGGCTTACGATTAGAGGAATGGTTGTCAACTGATAACTTTTATTTTAAATACATTTCACATGGTGATTTTATAGTATTTCCCTTATATCTTTGTTTTTCTTTAAAGAAATTGATACTTAATTGAGTAAAATTTTGATTCCAAGGTTTGAACGCGTTCTTGGATTGAAAACAAAGAAAAGGAATCAAGTTTCACTCAATTTGGAGTTCAAATGAATGAGTTATGAAATTTTGAAATTTCATAAATAATAGGAATTTTAGTCAGAAAGTTACACAGTCTGGAACACAACTGTGTCCTCAGGCTGTGTCCATGTAGGAAGATTTGCCAAGGTCAAAAAGTTACACAACCTTAGGACACAACTGTGTTCCAAGCTGTGTCTAGTGACGAAAAAAGAAACCTTACAATACATTATAAAATGACTTACTAGGGTTTCGCACATAAGATTTTAACATTTAAAAGAGAAGAGACTTGAAGAAAAGAAGAAGAAAAAGGCGAAAGCAACACTCAACTTCAAGATTGAAGAGATTTATCACCAACAAAAGGGATTTTTCACGTTTTATTTATTGATTTTATTGCAATTCATTTTTAGTTTCATTATGATAGCTTAAGATTCTTGTATTTAGGATTATGGAACCTAGGGTTTCATGTGTCTATTAGATTGATTGATAATTTTCAATAAAATTTCTATCTTTTCTTGATTCAATTATGTTATTTAATTGTTAATTGATATTTCTAGGGTATCAATCTATGATATTATGCATGATGATTGAGAAATTATATGTGTAATGAGGTATTGACATAATTGGAGAGAATTACATGTGTACTTAGAGATAAGATACATGTTTCTTCCAATAAGTTGTTCTTTTGTGTAGGAATTCATTGTACATTAATGCGATTTTAAATTATATTACTAAGTAAAGAGATTCTAGTAAATAATTTAGGATTAGGGTTAATATGCTTGAGAAAAGTATTAACTTTAATTGTCAATCATTCCGATCAAGAATAATAGAAATTGAATTGGATACATTTTAAGCGGTCACATGTTAAACACTAGGAGAAATAATTCCTAAATATGTTATTACCTTCTTGAAGTCGTTCTCAATTTTATCGCTTTCTAGATTACTTAATCAAGTCTCATAATTAGAATAGTTAGTTAATTTTAATATTTTTAATTCATTCAACTCATCACAATTTTCCGGTTAGATAATAAAGTTAAGGTTAATATTAGTACTCGAAGTCTCTAAAGAATCGACTTGGACTCACATCTGCTATATTAAAACTGATAGGTGCACTTGCCTGATATCATCAACCACTTGGTGAGGGGTCGCAACTCCTTACAAATCACTGTTGACCATCTCCAAACCTTAAGATAGTCAAAATGTACAGTTCCTAGTTTACTCTTATTTCTACGATAACAAACAAACTTGATATATTAGTTTATTTAGTAAAAATAATTATGAAAGCTTCAATTAGATAATAAATTGATTTTTATCAAAATATAGCTAGTAAATTGTATATTTTAGCAAAGTATGGGTATTATGCAAGAGACTAACCCATAAAATAGTATTGAGTTCATCTTGAAAATCTAAAGCTCAAGCAAAGCAAGCTTAAATTCATGAGCTAGAGCTTAGCTTTAACTTTTACTCGGCAAGTTTAGATTTGGGTCAAGTAAATTTATTTAGACTCGACGATATGGGCCAACTAAATTTATTTAGACTCAACAATTATCAAGTTTAATAAGTTTAAAATGTAGCTTAACTTAATGGGTAGCTTGAGTAGTATAGGATTAAGCTCGAAGCCAAGTCAATTCCTTCATACTCCTACAGCAAACTACAAGGAATATAATCGTCTAGAAACGAATCAGTAAGCAAAGTATACCAAATGAACAAAAAAATGCAAACCCAACATTTTGGTATCTCATAAATTTAAATCCATTTTGAATTTGATTTTTTTTTTCGGCCTCTTTTTTGGGGGTTATCTTTCCTAGACAGAATTATCTCTCTTTTCTCACATTTAGATATATGTATATAAGTAGCTGAGAAAGTATCCAAGGTAATGGGATCCTCAACATCATAACACTAGTACCTTGCAATAGATACTGTAAGGGAATGATTTGACAAAGATGACACCAACTATAAGCGAACCAAGTGAAATTCGTTTCACTTTGTCCAAAACTTAGTAGGCCTTCAAAACAACGATCTAGTACAAACCAGCCTACCTTGCATTTCATAAGTTTATTTAGCACGGTATCCATTTTAAGGTACCATCAATACATGCATGCATATATGGAGAAGATCAACAAGGCATTGCCAAACCATAACAATCTCATAGACATGGCAAGGAAATTCCATTGAAATGAGCTACACTATCTTTTTGGTGGGCAGGGGGTTGGGGGGAAGCTCACCGCATGGAGCTAATGCCGAATTCGAGGATGTCCATATCATAATTAAATTAGAAAAAAAAAATTAAAAAGAAAGTAAAAAACCTTTATGCCCCACCCAGTGTGTCTTGAGCCAAAGGCTAAGAGTGACTTTCCCTAGAGTCCAAAAATGCAAATGTGCCTCCAAGCAGACGAACGTCACGGCGCAGCAGGAACTGATAAATAAGTAGGTGGACCGCGACAGGAAGACAAAAAAAATAAGATCGAAGAAAGCACCTTGAGTGCGGCTAAATCTGACTATCTAGCTTGTGAACAACAATGTCCAGAGAAAATAAAATCTGGACTTCATTGTGAATATCTGACTACATCCTCTTGCTTCTAGATATTTTTATTAAAATTCCCCCTGGAAAGCCCCAGACCATGCCCAGCAACTCAGTATACCAAGAAACCGGTCTAGTAACCATTAATTTGGGCCCTCGATGCTGGTCCTACCAGCCGAGAGAAAGGCACCTGTCCTTGTCTAGGAATGCTCTTTGATTAGAGAACTGGTCTGCAGCCTTTGGCGGAGCTGAAAATGATCTTAAGATTGCCTGAGCAAGCTCAAGAGCAGATGCTGTTTTCCCAAATCACACACCTGTTTCAGGAGAAACAGGTTTTGGCTCCTCTACTGGCTTGCGCCAAGTCTAGAGAAAGTGGCCTCTGTTTCTGCTGCTGCTGATGGAGTGGCTGCTGCCTGTCTGCTTCCCTCACATTTCTCCAGTTGTCATTACGCCAGTTCCTCCGTTGTGGATCATTTCTGTCGTCTGTCAGTGGATCCTTCCTCTCAAATTTCATCCCATGTCTCTGGTCTGGGGCAGGGTTTTCATTCTTCTCACCATAACGGGCAGGTACTGGATTTGCAGTAACCCTTTCAGTCCTTGGAACATTTTGTTTGACCCTTCAGATAGTCAAAACACGGGAAACGTTAGAGATGAACGAAGATAAAAGAAAACACGCGCAATTTGGTTAAGTGCAGATAATGTCCTTACCTCTCAGAACCTTGGCCCAATTCACAGTGATCGATAGAAACATCATCAACTCCTCTATCCTTCAGCACCTAAATCATAGTTGACAAGGTGAAAAAGCTTGTAAAAGTATAAGCATCTTGATAAAACCCCACATATGTATGAATTCTTAAAAAAAGATATTATGGGTCTGTTCATTACACAAAAAGAAAGCATCATTTAAACATGTTTGAACAAGTTCTTTGATCTTGTCTTTGCTGTTGTAATATTACCGTTGAAACCTCAATAGAAATTGATAATACTGGCTTTTAGCGATAACTGACCAGAGGAATAAATTATTTTCCTCGTTTCCCATTGACATTGCCACTGCAGTTAACAACCACCATGGCAACCCAAAATCACCTACGACCATAAATTTTCTTTTGGCCAAAGTAAGATTCCTTCAACTATAAATTACTAGTAACCAGAACTGCTCTTTATTACCATAGCAGAGGTTTGTAAATATTAGATTACAAAATATATCTGAAAAAGAATAGAAAATGCTTTTCCTAGAATGAAGGCACATTGTTATCACTGAAAATGGTAATATCAACGAACAGGGGGAAAAAAGGACAACAGAAAAAGGAATGATAGAAAATATACGAGCCACAGAAATTGTAAAATATACAGACTAAAATGGTCACTCACCAGTTCTCGGGGACGAGCACCACTAAATGCTAAGCTCCTGCGTCAGTCAACAAAAAAACATGCTTTTTTATTACCACCAGCAACACCTACCCATTTTTGATACACACTCCATCAAACGAACCAATGAACCAATATTCGAACATTGATAAAAAGGAACAACTTAAGAGCAAAATAAAGAAGACTCGATGGAGTGTGGAGGAGGAGAGCGAAGCCATTTCTTGAGGAGGTAACAAAGCAATTTTGAGCTAAGAAACTTTGTCAAGTAAGTTGCAAGGTTTGGAAGATTCGGCACTTAGTGGTAGTGTAGTGTTTCCTTCATCTTTCTAATATTTTCGAAACTTAGATGTGTATAGGAAGCCGATAATATAGATATTTGTACATGTAAACAAGTTTATGTAAATTCTAATCCAAGCATGTAGTCTTAGAAATATAAGGTATTTGTGTTTGTTTATAGAAGAAGTTGTAAGAATCTATAGTGTAAGTAAAATGTAAGTGTTGGTTAGGAGTTAGAAGATAAAAGCCACTTTATTTGTAGAAATATTCCCTTGGCTGAATCATATAGTAGAAATGAGTGGAAATAGATTGAAGTGTGGTTTTAATTTTATATTTGGTAACCTGTGAAAGAAATAAAAGGAAATGAATAGAAATAAAGTTAATATAAGACAAAACTGTCCTCATTTCTACTTTTATGAACTGTATTATAATAGAATATTTTTGTAATTTGCTATAATTTCTACCCATTTCTCTCCAAAATTGGAGAGGAGAGAAGTGAACTTAAAAGTGAAAATATTTCTACCTATTTCCTTTTTTTTCTATCAATTTCCACTTGCTTTTTAATTTGCCAGACATATTACTTCCTTACATTTCTTTCCGTTTTCAATACTTTTCACCAATCCAAGCACAGCATTAGAGTATGAAAACATGAAAAAAAATAAGAGCTTTGTTTCAATTAGGAGATTCGATAGCTGAATGGCTTTATTTTAAAAGGTTTAGGTTAAACTATGAACAGAAAAATTACTACATGATGTAATAATGGCTTTATTCTCATCTTGAATTCCTGGACAGCCTCCAGTAGCACATGCCTTACTCCATTCAACTTTACGGTCCATTTTATTCGTAAAAAAAAGGAAAAGATAGCCCCATTGAAAATAACCCACCTGGTATAGGCCAGAACCAAGATAGGACGAAAATAAACGGCCCCCCGACCATGACATACAAGGCAGCTTTGGGGAAATAAATTTCTACATGAGATGCATATGAAAACTACCTTTCCTGCTTGCAAACCAATATAGATCAAAATGAAATGGGAGACGGCCATGCTACAGAGGAAGAATCTGAAGGAGAAAAGTTAGAAATAATTCCAAACTTTGATTTAGTATGAATTGATTTTTTGAATTTTTATAGTTTACTTTAAAACTTATTAAATTTTGATAAATTGATAATAACTTCAATAGGTTAAAAACAATCCCCTTAAATTTTGATTTTAGCGTGTAAATACCTTCCGAAACTTATCAAAATGTACTATAAGATCACATAAACTTTGACTATGTGTGACTTTTCTAATTAAAAAAGAAAATATCTTTTATGTTGTCAATTTATTAAAGTTTAAGAGATATAAAACACATTTTAAAAGTTTAGATAATTAATTTATGCCTAAGTAAAAATTTAAGGGAGTTATTTATAATTTCCTGAAGTTTTAATAAAACTAACACGTTATGTGAATTAACAAATAGTATATAAATACCAATAAAATTTAAACACGTGAAAGTATATTTAGCACTTTTTCAAAAAGTACTATCTTCATTATCATGTGCTTAAATATTAATAATATTTGCATACCACCTAGTGGTATACTTAACATATTAGTATTATTGAATATTTTTTCAGTTCAAAGAGCTAGATCCATTTACATGAGAAAGAAAAACTCTATGAAGCATGGAGATTATCTCTAATGTTATGTAGGAATAGACAAATATGAAATCATGATTCTCAATTCTACTCTCTTTCCTCATATTTGAAAGTGAATTTAGAAGCTAAAATCACAATTCGAATCAGCAATTCCAACTTCAAGATGGAATTTGATTCCGCCTTTAAGAAGATGGAATTGTGATTCAATTCCTCCTGCATTTATTATTATTAGTTACCTTACTTATTTAACCCTTCAATTTTGTTATAATGTTCAATAATTAAGGGTATTTTTCAAAATTACTACTATATATGAATTTCATTCCATTCCATTCTATAGATATTTCCAAACATAGGGAAGGATTTGTCATTCCGTTCCTCATTCCTTTCCAATCCTTTTATTCCAAACCATCATGTGTACCAAATGTGATATAATAGTAAAAACATATGGCATTTCCTTGAGATATTATCACAAATTCAAAACTCCATGGAACATTGCACATTAATTTATAATGATTAGTAATTGGCATAAGTATCATATAATCAATTTCAAAACAAGGGAAGAACGTAAAAGTGTCATCAAAGAAGGTCCTCTATTCATTAATAGCTATTTCTTAACTATAAGAAGATAGGAGCCAAACTTTTGAGCTTCGAGAGCATCATTTGATTCAATTGCAATCTACATACAAATCACTAAACTACCCTTAGATTATTATGAGTATAAGGCTTTATTGAAGATGGGAGAAGCAATCGACCCATTGCTAAGGATTGGTATACAGGCTAACACAAAAAAAAAAAAAAAAAAAAAAAAATTAGCCAATTGTGCATAAAAGTAAATTCAATAAACCACTTGTCCACATGATAAAAATTGATAGAAGGAAGTATTTTCTTCAATATGAAGGCCTCAAGAGACTTTGTTTCAAGTATGGGTGTATAGGTGACCTTACACAAGAGTACCACAAAGAAGCTAAGGATGAGATCAACATTAATCAAGGCAACACATCAACATTTAATGAGGAAACAAGCTAATCCAACAAAATGGGAGATACAATAAATCAAAGAGTAAGCAATAGAACCAACCAAGGATGTAGAGAGTGGATTATGGTGAAGCCACAAAAATAAAGAGAAATTAAATATAACAACAACCAACAAATCAACAATGATACAATAATCCAAAAATCTCAGGTTAATGATGAATTTGATCTCTCCAAAGATCATATCATGCTAGCACCAATTCAAATAAGGATTTCTCATCATTTGCTAAATCTAATGGGCATCGAAGTGATTAATTTGGTGGATATTAGTCACTCATCTATAGTAACTAAGCCAAATCCAATGAAGGAAGCCTTAGCTAAGAAAGATACAAATCAGAAGAACCCCTTACATTCAAGTCTACTTCGAAATCTCTCACAAAACCGAAACTAACTCACATTAAAAGAAGGGTAAGAAATGCTTCTAATGGATCAAAAAGTCTTGTTCCTATTTAAGATGAAAGCCCTTCATCATGATTCCAATCTATCGTGGATGACACCACGGTTCAAACTCTTCAACATTCCTTCAAAACATAATTGGACCAGAGTGGTAGTTAGTTTAAGCAAACTAGTGATAGCGAACAATGGTCTCCTACTCATAAGCCAAGTTCCAACAGCGTACATGAAACTAACCAAGCCCAATGGTGTGGTGACTATCAACAAAGTAGGGGTCTAGGTAGAGACGATCAAGGAGTACAACCTCATAATTGTAGCAAAAAAATAAAAAGAATATTATCTTGCAAGTCGAACCAAATCATGAAGAAGTAGGAGGCCACTTGCCTAACAACAGCAACAATGGTAGTAAAGCAACCAAAAATCGTAATTCTAATGAACCTATTACTAATAGCATATATGATGAGAAGGAACAAAACATTTCCACTGCTCTTTCAAAACAGAGAGGAAAGCATGGCTTAATTCATTGCCCCAACTTCACTAATGCAGAGAAATTTATAAGTCAAATGACTAGCTAATGGTATCAATACACTCTAATATTGACGCATTGTTATGGAGATAGAAACAGAGATGACACAGTTCTAACTATCTAAGCCTACAACAATCCAAGCATTGATTGTTAGAGGCTTTAATACACTAAGGAGAACAAATGCGATCCATACTATAGTTATGGAACACTAGTCGGACTTATTGCTGCTACTAGAAACAAAGCTCAACACCCCGACAACCTATAACCTGTATTACCAACTACCTCATAAAGGCTTCATTTGTTTAGAGGAAGAAGGTCCAATTTGGGGGGTGGCACGTTGATGCATGTAATTTTACACTCATCCATTATGATATTTTCTTGAATATTTTAAGTTATTTCAATCTAATTTCACTTAATTTGTTATTGAAATGAGTAATTTCTTGATTTCAAAACTCGGACAAAGCAATAAGATGAGAATATGAGAATTCAGGTGATTTTTTAATGAAGTTGCCCTTATTTTGAAGAATAAATTAAGGATAGCATGTGTCAAAAAGAATTCGTCCAGGGATTAAGCTAAAGAAAAAACCGCAGTCTACTTTCACAACCATATTTCTTAGCCGTGAAGCTCGCCTACTTAATTTTCAATCAAAGTTTGAAAAATTCATAGTCAAGAATAAGATCACAGTCCACCACTACGCCTATGTTATGCAATCCTGATCCTCTCATCATCAATTTTGAGATAATTTCTCAAAGAATTATTGCAAGAAAAAGTCCACGTTCAAACTCCACGACCATGTACTTACTTGTAGACTTGCCATGACTTTAAAACACTTGCCATTTGAAGACCATTTTGTCTAAACAATAAAAATAGATGATAAATGCATGTACATAAAGGGAGAGAGACATAATAACTCAAAGAGAAGTCCTTTTTTAGGGTTTCATTAAGTCCTTATTACTACCAAAAGATAAGGTTAAAAAGAAAATCGAAATTTCCATGTACTCACAAACTACAATTAATTTGATCACAAAGCCATCAAATTGTTTAAACTCTTACTCACAAAAAAAAAAATTTCTTGTAGGGAATTGCTTGACAAATATCAAATCTCTTTTGCCCACAGGAATGCTAACATGGTTGCAAACATGTTGGCAACTAAGATCGGACATGAAGATAGCTAGGAGGAGATAATCCTCTTTGTTTCTCCACCTAATCTAATTTGTTATTATACATAGACTATGCATGCTAAGCTTCTAGGGAAATGGTTTTACCCAATACTTTTTATGTTTCTTAAGTTTGTGCAACTAACGCTACTATCATATGCTTGTTTGGGTAGCTATGATTATGTTATGTTAAGTGTTGTATTATTTTAATGTTTCCATTTCATGTTTGAATGAACTACCTGTGAATTGAAAGAAAAAGAGAATAAAATATCAAATGGAAACAAGATAGTACTAAATTCAAATTCAAATTCAAATTCAAAATCTACTTAAAATTTTAAAGTTCGAACTTGACTCAAATTAGATTAAACTTAGAATTTCAAAATCAACCTCAACTCAAAATGATACTCAACAAACTTGAGCTAAATTTGACTAAGTCCGTTTGACATGGATCTAAAATGTATTTTTTTCATCTAAATATGGTAAGGTTAATGTCAAAACTTGATTCGAGCTTGACTATATTTATGCTTCATTCAAATTTGATTAACTTCACAACTTAGTCAAGCTAAATGTTAGAAGTACGAGTTCAGTCCAATCAGCTACTCAATTAGTTCAACTATCCTTGAGTGGACCTTGAATAAATTTTAAATTGAACTCGATTCCTCTGTAAAATTAGTTTGATTCATTTACAATTTCTATTACACACATGGTAAGGAAAGATAGGAAAAATAGGACAGTGTTTAAGAAGATATATGCACGCAAGGACAAAATCCGTTGTGTCAAACAATCAACCGTTCAACCTTTTAGCTTTTATTTTTTTTCCTTTTGGATCAAACTATTTGTCGGCCGTTGATCACTGCAGGATCCAAGGGACAGCTACCTCTGTCGGTGTCACTACCGGTCCTGGAAGTAGAATATAATTAGTTGTTGTCGGATTTGATCCAGTGTTGAACCAGACATGTCGGAAGATTTAGAGTTAAATCAACTAAAAGGGTTTGATTATGGATTAAATTGAAATTGGACGGGATTAATATAATGGTCGAATCAGTTCCAACTAAATAAGATCATACAGGTCAATTCGGATTTGATAGCACTAATAATTAATTTATGGCATATTGATTAAAGATTTTCATTTAAAAAAAAAAACAAAGAAAATATTGATCAAAGATTACATGAGTAGACGTGAAGAAACTTTGTCGAAAAAAAAAAAGGGTTTTATTTCTGATGCGATATTTGATTTCTTGTGATCTTTTCTATATGCAGCGGAATGCAAACGAAATATAAAATATCAAAAATAAAAACTTTTTAGTCGTTTATTTTGCAGGTATTGGATTGATTATTGATACAGCAATTTTCGCGTTTGGAGGGCTTTAGGGTTTAGGAACTGATGCTCCGTGAGACAGAGTACAGAAGGAGGAGAAAAAAAAAGAAAGAAAAGGAAAAAACAGTTTAGGTCGTGCTTAAAATAAAAAGGAGCTCGTATAAGAGAGCTGTTTTCATTTTTTCTGTAAATATGTGGTAGAATTAGTGTTGAAAGCTCCTATGCATGGAAAGGAAGTTAAACTAGCAAAATTACGTGTGTATATATATATGTATGTATGTACTAAATGAATTATTCAGATAAAATTAATGCAAATTTATATATATATATATATATATATATCTATATATATAGGACACATATATCCCTATATATATTGAAGATATAACCTCTTATATTTCTTAATGCGCTTTTATCTTCTCTATTTTCAAATTGAGCATTTGAAATTTAAATCATTAAAAAATAAAGTAGTTTTAAATCATTCTATACGATTTTATGCTATAATAAAATAATAAAGTATTAAAATGAAGAAAATTGATAAAATTAATCATGAAATCATCATGTTAAAGTCAAAAAACTCTTATTGAAAGATCCATAAAAAAGTGATATCACTTTTAGATCATGTTTATCGATGGAGCATTAGATGTATTTAAGGTGACAGATTAATATTTTAAGTAACTCTTATTTATAAATAACTCTCTATTTTATTGGTTGTTGCTTTATTAAAGTCACTTAATAATATTTTAAATTTTTCCTCAATCTGATGCTATTACTTCCGAACCAATATATCGAATATTTTATTAATGTGCAATGCTTTACGTGAGAATATATACTAAACAGCAGTATTTATTCGAGTATAATATTGGACTTAAATACTCTATGATACTCATGTTTGATAAAAAAAAAAATGAGATATTTAGCACGAAAATATATGGTAAACATCGTTAATAAACATGACCTAAGAAATTGAATGTTTTGCACGTGATTGCAGTTGCAGGTCCCAACCGATTTGTAATTTTTACATGCATAAGTACAAGAGAGAGAGTCGGGATTTCTCCTCCAAGATTGTATGGTAGTCAATTCGAGAATTTAAAATGGACCGTTTTTCTATTCAAGATGCTTTTTTTATTATTATTTTTCTCAAATTCAAACAAGTGTCAGTAGCTATTAGCCATTGCCACGTGAAATTGCAATGGCACAAGTCAAGAGAGGTATATATAATATTGCATATGTACGTCCCTCTCTCTTCCTCCCCGATTCGGAGACATTTTCCAGGATAAACAAATGCAACCGTCATATTTATTCTACTTACAAGCGTCTATTTGCTTCTTTTTTCTGTGATTTATTCTTTTTATAATAAAACTTACATAAGTTTTTATTTCAATTTCTTTATAAATCGATTTAATATGATTTCAATTAATATAAATGTCCCATCTTAAGAATAGTAGTCTTTGCCTCTTAGGAAATGCACTGATGAGCCATAATCATTTTCAGAAAAATAAACTATGTTCCCTTCTTATTAATTATTGGAAAGTTTTACAAATATACTTACCTATAAATCTTTGAGATAAACACTATAGAAATGTCTCAACTTTAATTTTTTTTGCAATTTATTGTCCGTATTTTATATTTATGCAACTTAATGCTTGCATGATTTGGAAGTTGCAAAACAATGTTTCTATTAAATTGTAAACTTACAATTTAGTATCTACTAATAGTGTTTAGGGACACTGTATTACAATTTCTAAAAATCACAAACATTAAATTGCAAAAGTATAAAGTATAGATACAAAACTACTAAAAGATGAAAGTTGAGATACTTCTATAGCTTTCATCCCTAAATCTTTTATCTATATAATAAAAGTTCTTTAAGGTTTTGGCAATAGCCTACTTTTTTATCCCTAATTACTAACTATTAGTTGATTTTTTGTTTAAGATTTTTTATGGACATTATAGAAATTTCACCAAATTGAGCAGTTTTCACACCTACTCAAACCCTCACACCTAAATCTCTCCATAAATTTCTCCCATATAAAATCTTTAGATGCCTTTTCGGTAACCCACTTATTATTTTCTCTTTAATTGCTCTACATGCAATTACTTTCCTTTTCCATTTTTCTCTTTGAAACTTTGTATTTCTCAATTCCAAATCTTAATAACAAAATATCCTATCTAATTATCTGTGACCCAACTCTTCATGCAGACGAATCAATATCCTTTTAAGTTTGTTAAAGAAGGAAAACAAGAAAACAAAGAAGAAGCAAAAACATTAGGGCTATTGACGGCGCAAGAAATCGGTGAAACGAGGTTGTAACTTTAAGGGAATAATGTTCGTTTAAATTTTTAATATTCAAATATTGAGGTGTTTAGGGTTATGCAATGTTTAGTTCGATGATCGAGTGGCAAGCGAAGCCGAGCCAACTCTCTGTGCAGATGAATCGATGTCCTTTTAAGTCTACTAAAGAAGGAAAATAAGAAAATGAAGAAGAAGCAAAATCATTAAGGCTATCGATGGTGCAAAAATAAAGAATATCAAGAAATTGGTGTGACGAGATTGTAACTTTGGAAGAGGAACGTTCGTTTAAATTTTCAATTTTCGAATATTGAGGTGTTTGGGTTATGCAAGTGTTGTTTCATCTATGCCATCATCAATTAATTACAATGTCATCATGGAATAAGTGCCAGGATAATGTACTTGAAAAGTTGGAAGGAAATAGTACAATTAGGTTTGAATTCATGGAACCTATTTGATTGTTGAACATGGACTTTGTTATAGAGGCTCAGTTTTATGGTATATAAACGCCATAAATTTAGTCTTTTAGATCTATAATCAACTATCATAGATATTTCTTCAAGTCAACAAAACCACATAAAATTAAAATCAATTTAAATTTTATTTCAAAACCTAAAACGAATATGAAAATCCCTAATATACGATTTAAAAACCTAATCGCGTAAGAAAACCCTAAATTCTACGTACATATGTTTATAAAAATTTGAACTCGAACTTGATAAAACTTCAAATCCTAAACCATAAGTTTATAAAGTTCTAGGAATCTACCAAAATATTAACAAAACCCTAGCTCAACAAAATTATCACTAAATACATGTAACTACGAAAAAATTCACTAACGAATAGCTAAAAATAATTTTAAATAATAAACAATTAGCTTCAACCAATTAAATTAACTAATTACACATAAACCTTACATAACACTACATGTGGTGCCCTTCATGCATATATGTATGTATGTATATATATTTATATTATATAATTTATTTCCTTCTTAATCTAAATATATAAATGTTCTTTAAGTATTATAATATAGTATATTATATATTACCCATATGTATTTTGTTAATTAAATATGTTAGTCAAGTATTTTATTATTATTATTATACCTAACTAAACCCCTCATATAACTACACTATAACCAATTACATTACCCTAATCAATGCCCTAACAAATATTAATATATTTTCTACCCTACAACAAAACAAAAAAGAAGAAGAAGAAGAAGAAGAAGATAGCACATTGGCTACCCAAGAAACCTCTATCCCATTCCTTAATACCCAACCCTCTCCATTAGCCTATGGACCCTATGACAAGATAATAGAAAGACACCAACCCCTCACCTAACCTATCAATTCGGCAACCTATTTTCCCTTTCCCAAAGTCCCTTTTTTTTTATTTTTGAAAACCAAACCATCCTTTTCTTACACTCTACACCGCTCTTTGTCTCCTTTCCATTCTTCTGATTCCTTTTATTTTCTTCATCACACAAAAACACTATAATATATCTAAAAAATTTCCAACTCCGCCGACAATCCCTACTATACTAGCTCCTTCCCTTTATGCACTCTTTTTCTTTCTTTTGCTTGTCTTCACCACTATAACTAAGAACGCTCCTCTACCAAGCACTCTCGATCAACATGTAGCTAGAACAAGTTCTAAGAGTTCATCAACCAAGCCAAGAATTCCATAAGCAAAGAGCAACAATAATACTTTGCTTTTTTATCATTTTCCTTTCTTGTAAATTTTTTGTATACTTGGCAATTATTCTCCTACAATATTTTCATGTAAAAGTAGATACTAGGACATTTCTTCATGTAAAGTTGATTTCCATGTAAGATAGTTTGTATCACGTATATGTGTGTTCTTTTGTAATCTTACTTTGCTTTTTTCTTTTTTCTTTTTTTTTTCTCTTTTGCAAAGCTACATATGTATATATAAGTAGACACATACAAAAATATGTGTATCTAGGTATGTATGTATATATATGTTGAAGATGGTATATTTAATATATATACACTGCAAAAATAGTACATAAATATATGTATAATACAAAAATGTCAAATTAAACATACATATACATATGCACATATACGTTGTACATTTTGTTTAATATATATTTTTTTTATTTCCTTCATTTTTTTGGGTTAAAAACAAAATACACAATAATATATACATTTGTATATATATATATATATATGTATTTATTTTGAGAATAGTGTATTTATACAGATATATATACATATGTAATCAAAAATTTCAAAATAAGCACNATTTATTTTGAGAATAGTGTATTTATACAGATATATATACATATGTAAACAAAAATTTCAAAATAAGCACAAATCTACATATATGCACCTGTTCACATTTTATATGTATACATATATATTATTTTTTGAAGTTCCAAGTATAAATATATGTAATAATATCAATGCTTATGTATATATCCACATAAATTCTAAATATATATATGTACTTACAGGTATTTTGTTTCCTTTCTATTAATATTATAATAAATACAAAAATATATATACATAAATGCATATATAGTCGAGACATACTGTCTAGGATTTATTTAATTATCTTATGTCATACTATATTAAGCTAATATTATAAACTGGTTAAAAATATATAAATATAATAAAATCAACAAAACTCGGGGAAAAAAACCCAAGAAAGTTTCAAAGTATGTTACGATCAATGATAACTATTATTTTAAATACACTTTACATAGTGATTTTACAGCATTTCCCTTATTTTTTTGTTGCTTTTAAAAGAAACTGACACTTAATTAAGTAAAATTTTGATTTTAAGATTTGATTAAGTTTCACTGAATTCGAAGCTCAAATGAAAAAGTTATGAGGTTTTGAAGCAAAACACAATCAGTAGACACAACTGTATCCAACCAGGAAGTTCATTATCAAAGGAAAACAAGGCTGACGGTCATAAAGTTACAAAACTGTATCCTTAGGTCATGTCCATACAGTTAGAGGAAGTGGCAATTTTTTGTCAGTTAGTTACAAGACCTAGGGATACAACCGTATCTAGGCCACCTAAGAACATATCTAGCACCCAAGGATGGTGAGTTACACAATCACTGGGACAAAACCGTGTCTAACGTCATGTTTAGTGACGAAAAAAGAAATTTATAGATATATTATATAAGAACTTGTGAGGGTTTTAGGAATGACTTTTCGCTTTGAAAATAGAAGAAACTTGAAGAGAAAAGAAGGGAAAAGGCGGAAGCATCATCCAACTTCAAGATTGGCAAGATTTCTCATCAACAAAAAAGGGTTTTTCATATTTTATTTCTTAATTTTGATGTAACTTTCTTCTAAATTCATCATGATAAATTAAGATTCTTGTATTTAAGATTGTGGCACCTACGGTTTCAAGTGACTATTGGATTTATTGATAATTTTCAATAAATTTTCTATCTTTCTTGATTCAATTATATGTTTTTATTGTTAATTGATATTTCTAGCATATCGATTCATGATATTATGTATGATGATTGAGAAATCGCATAGGTAATGAGATCTTAACATATTTAAAGAGAGTTACATGTATACTTAGAGATAAGATGCATGATTCTTTTGGAAAGTTATTATTTTTATATAGGAATTCATTGTACATCAATGCAATCCTAAATTATATTACTAAGTAAAAAGATTCTAGAAAATAATTTAAGGTTAGGGTTAATATACTTAAGAAATGTGTTAACTTTAATTGCGAATTCTTATAGTAAAATTAAAAATAGAGATGAAACTGGATGGATTTTAAGTGGTCACATGTTAAACATAAAGAGAAACAATTCCTAAATACATTATTTGCCTTCTTGAAGTCGTTCTAAATTTTGTCGCTTTCAAAATTGCTTAGTCAAGTCTCATAATTAGATTAGTTTGTTAATTTTAGTATTTTTAATACATCCATCCCATCACAATTTTTTGATTAAATAATAAAACTAAAGTTAGTATTAATGCTCAAACTCTTTGAGTGATCTACTTGGACCCATATTTGCTATATTAGAATTTGATAAGTACACTTGCCTCATAATAGTCAACAACACAAATTTTTTGACTAAAACGATGATTTTATGAAAACTAATAAATATAGAGTAATTTAGAATATTTATTATAATAATAGTGAGAACAATTAGTAAATTAGGGCCCAAGCTTGTTAATTGGGAAAAATAATATAAAATGGACATAGGAACCCATGCTAAAACTCATGACCAGTCCTGGTTGAGTTGAAAAAGTGTGTACAATAATTTATTTAATTAAATTAGGAAAGAAAAAGTATAAATAAGCTAAGCCCATAAGTCGTAAAAGAGGAGAAAATAAAAGAATGGACCCCTTTTAAGACAAATAAATAAGATTTAAGCCATAAGAAAGAAAAGAAAAAGAAAAAGAATCAAGTTTAGTAAAATTATTTAGGTGAAAATAAAAAGAATTCAAATGGCCCATTAACCAATAAGAAAAACTTGGTTTAAGTTTGGATTTAAAACCAACATAAAAAGCCTAATAAGGAATCTTAAAATTTTTAGTCGAGTACAAAAAAAAAAAGAAAAGGTAAAAGTTAGACCCATATGATTTTAGACTTACAAATAAAATTTTGGTATAGCCCAATTAATAAAATTACTGAGAAAAGATCATAAAAAGCTATCAAAATGTGTTTAGGCCCAAAATGGTTAAATTAGTAACTATCTAGGCCTATACTAGAAAATGTAGGTCCTAACTTAAAAAATGGACCTCATTATATGAAAGTATATCCAAAAACAATAAAGATTAACTATCAAATCATAAAAATCAAATTTAAAACGAAAAAGTTATACGCAATTAAAAATTTAGAAAAAACCATGAGATATAAGTAGATTGATTAAGTTATTCAAGTAATATAGTCCTATAAATTGATAATTAAGATAAAATTCCAAATAAATAAATACCAAATGTAATTAGTTACAAATGTACACTTATATTTTCCTACAAAAGGGAAACTAGTAAACACATATCGTAAAGTACGGATAACACATAATTATATGATACAAAATTATTTGAAATATCAATCTATGCATATACACATGTACTTAAAGGTCTAAACATTCTAAAGAAAATATGCTTCTATATGTACAGATAATCAAATATATAAAATATAACCACCATAATATAGTAATATGAAACGACAACACAATAATAATAACAACAATGATCATAATAATAATGATGTTAGTAATGGTGATGACAATATATAGGATCCTATACTTACAAGAAGTAAATTAAGTATATATATGCATACACACATGACATGAGCTTAGAATAATACTACCATATAATTAAGCTAAAGTTTTTCAGTTAATTAAATATACGATTTCAATATTTTCTACTCAACTCTATTACTTTGTCTAACTTATATTATCATACTATTATTTATCCTACACCCCACTATACATGGATATTACAATTAAATTATAATATAACAATATACTAATATAAAAATTATGTAAAGTGAGAAAATCCTAATTCGTATAATATTTACTGAATTGTATACTATTACTTATATGATAAAATAATATTTTCTAATTATGACAATAGATAAATTAAGCATTGTGAAATAACATTGAAAACTTCAATTAAAGTTTATCATTAAAGAAGTATGCTCGAATTCGATAAGGATCAATTATGAGAATGTAAAGATTTAGGTAAAACTAAAAAGTTACATGAGATTCAAAATCTAAGCAAAAAAGGGAATCATAAGCTAGATAGTAAGTTAATTAGGTTTTTTAACGCTACACCTAGATGCTTATTAAGTTTATTTTATTATTGTTTATCAAAAGATCGATTAAGAGGGCGAGCTAATCATTGATTGCTGCAATTTGTAACAGCTTCGATCAAGTGAGTACTCCCAATAACTCTATATTTATTTTGTACTTATAGTTAGTGCACTTAAATTGTTTCTATTGATAAATTGATTCTTAGGGTTTAGGATGTTCATGTGCTCGAATATTGGTTAGTTGTTGTGTAAAATATTGTTAAATATGATAATTGAAGAATTTGTTGTATGATTGACTATTGCATGATTTGGATGGTTTACTAATATTGGTTGATCACCTAATAATTTGACTTAATTATATTCGACTTATCTTAAATTAATTGGATCGTGCATAAGCACAAAAGTTGCATTTACTGTTTCGGTTGTTACCTCATGTGGATGGTAATGAAGAGCCTTATAGGGATGCATATCCAACGTGATTAGATTATTTATGATTAATACAGTATAGGAGCACTTGTACAATAAGACCTTACTCTTAACTCGCGAGCTTACGTAGGGCCCAAAGACTCTAATCGTGGGTAGGTATGGATCGAGTCTAAAAACCTCTGCTATAAGGTGTGAATGTAGATTATGAAGGTTACCTCACCACTAGACTTAGGAATTTATGTATTACTAGATTTTTGGAAATGAAAATATATTTTATGGAATACGAAATTTCAACATATGGTTAAAAACCCAGGTGCTAGAACCTCGTTATGATTAGTGTCAATGAATCTCTAACCCTTATTTCGAAGGGCATTAAATCTATAGTTGTAGGCAAAACTTAGTCAATTAGATATATTTTTTAGCGCATTATTTGTTCATGCATTCATATATTTGTTAATTAATTGTTTGGTAAGCGGCTTGCTAGTATAGTAGCAAAGATATCTAATTAAGCTCGTGTAGCTTACTCCCTAGTAATCTGTTTTGTAGGTATATTAAGCTAAGACTGGAATAAGATTCGAGTTTAGAGTGCAAATCCAAGATATATAAGAGAGAGTTAGAGGTAAATAGAAAATATATAGTTAGTATAAGAACACCCTATGTAAGAAGTATTTATATGTTAAGATTTCATTTACCCTGCCTTATTATTTAATTGGAGGTACCAGTTTTCTACAATTGTGATGAATTGTGGAATATTGGATATTCATAATTATTTGTATTTTTAATTAATTAAAATCTTATAATATATGACTTACAAGGTAGTTTTCGTATTGTAAGTGCACACATAATGTGAAAATTTTAGACAATCCAACTAAACTCCTTTTAGGATCCTAACAGTAGAACTTAGTAATTTCGAGTTTTTTTATTTATTTATTTTTTAGTTTGTGATTCACATCTTATGGAAATCATTTTAGTTAATATATCCTCAAAATTGTACATGGCTTTAGAAGAAAGAATTTATTGTTGAATCATTTTGAGAGATTATTGTGGCTCTTTTGGTCCCCTTTTTTTCTTATTTTATTAAAGAAGTCTTTCTTTTCCAAATATTGCTATGTGGTGACTTTTGGGTTGCACCTATTTTTTAGATGTTTTGCATTTCTAAGCTTTCTTTTCCATCCTTTTTGTTTTGCTTAAATATGTTGCCATAGAATGTGTGCTTTTAATTATTGTATAATGGGATTACGTAGGTTCTTTGATATTGGTCATTAGACTAAAACTCAATGGCTTTGATTTGTAAAAAAGTTTCCAGTTCAAGATTTCAACTTTTTTATTGTTAAAATTCACTTCATATAAAAGGTATTTAGATTATGTATTTGATTTTGCCTCTATCATCTACAAGGTTGAATTTACAAGATGTTTCTATTTTTTTAGTCACATTTGACTTCTTTCAAAATGTATTAGTACATGTTGTGTTTTAGAGAATAGACAACAATGTAAAACAAAGTTGATGATGATATAATCACCTTATTTTTGAGTTGTTGATTTTATTTCTTTCTTTCTTTCTTTTTTTAAAGAAGAAGAGTTATTGAAATTTGAGTGAAGCTTGAACTTATGCTATGCTTAACAAAAAGTCTTGATGGGTAATTAGAATCTTGGTATTGATAGGAGCCCATAGTAATAAAATATAAAGAATAGATTCTTCAAATGAAACACAATACATAAGGTGACAACGAATGGCAATTCATTCGTTCATTATGGTGAAAGTTATATAATTATTATTTAATATTTTGTAGGAAAACTTACATTACTTAACCCTTTTTGATGGACTATTGGATCGTGTTTCAATATTTGATCTTAATTCTATATTGTTGGTGAACTATTTGATATGAAGATTATTAGAACTTATACTTATGCAGTAAATCAGGGTTTAGACTTTGTTTATGTAGATAGAATCTATTATACTTTAGGGATAATCACATA
This sequence comes from Lumnitzera littorea, assembly GCA_024138015.1. Lineage (NCBI taxonomy): Eukaryota > Viridiplantae > Streptophyta > Magnoliopsida > Myrtales > Combretaceae > Lumnitzera > Lumnitzera littorea. The sequence goes on from JAMXBB010000008.1 coordinate 99,454,074, forward strand.
ATTTCAACCATGGATCATACTAAATAGGCTCATAAAGGTTTAGGATTCTAGCTTTTCAATGTAAATCATGAAGTGTTTGATATTTGTACACTTTTTCCTTTAGTTTTACAAAGACCCAATTTCATGTTTGTCGACACGATTGAGGTAGACTGACTAACTATTGTTTCTCATGAAGTAACATTGTCAAGTAATTTAATAGACAATAGCATATGCTTACTTAAGTTAATTATAAGTATAAAGGTCCTTCCTGCCTTCTTAAAGCAATGGATGTCCAATGGGTAAGTTCATTATATAGATCCCAATTTTGAAATTAAGTGATTTACTACTTACATGTGGAGTGCCTCAAGAAAGGAATTCATTTGAAGCTTTTCAAATAGTACTACTCCTAGACGATATTGCTCCTTTATATTAGCTATTTCATGAATGACAAGATTTTAATCAGTTTTACATTTTCTTTGGTATTTTATATGTATCTTTCTCTTTTTCACCTTGTTTTCCTAATTGTTCTATTTTATATAATTAAAATTTGGAATTACTTCACATTTGCTATTTCATATATTTGATGTTCTATTTTAAAACACACAATGTGAGTGCAAATAAGCTATTATATGTACATATGGATTTACCTACTCTCTTTTTCTTATTTTTTAGGGAATAAAATTGTAAATCATTAGACTATTTAGAAGTATAAATTAATGATAAAATAGTGCATTAGACCAGTCCCATCAAAATGGATGATGGCACTATAAAAGCTACCATATACACACACATTGCATGATTATTGTCATAGGACGCACATAATCTTCTATGAATAACTAGACAATGGCGGATTCATCTACAAAGAAAAGTTGCATCAATATCTTGCCTCGCGATAAGTGGTCTACATTAGTTTTGCTTTTTTCTTTAATTTTTTTATACAGGAATATCCTTCTTTTAAAATCATGGTTTCTACTCCGCATCAGTGCACGAATTTTTTCTAGAATAATGTTACCCGTGTTTGTTTAAAGATATGTCGATTTACTACAATTCATAAGATCCCCATCTTTTATCTTATTTAATCATTAATATATAAATATATATATGTATTTCATATATACACACCATTGAATCAAATCAATTTCTGTTCCAACGATGAAGAAACATCTTAAGTAGTAATAAAGATGATGATCACAGCAACGATGACAACAACAAGAAGTAGAACGATAATAACAATATTAAAATTACCATTTGAAATATGTGTATATTTTCAATTTCAAATCTAAATTTGAAGTGACAAAATTTTATATCTAATTAAATTTTTACTAATCAAATTTACTATCTTATCTCTAATTTATAGTATTTAATCAATAAGTATTTGTCACACCATCTTACAAAAGTAGTAAACTTAACATAGAAAAGATCAACTAGTATAACATTTAGCAAATTCACGCTTAAAGTATAAAATTTTCCGATAGAAGTTCAATTAGATATGATATCTACTATTTAGCAATTTTAAATTTTGAGTGAGAATACTAAAAAAGAAAATTAAAATTTTTGTAGTGATTTTGAAATTAGAAAAGATACCAAGTGCTTCTATTTTTCATTTTTCAACGTAGACGAAATCTATCTTTAAATACAATAGTCACTTTTGTTGCCATTTCAAATGGAAGCCACGGTCCACCCACTAATCGTATTGGACATCACTTGTGTTGCTTATGCACTCTTCAATTAGGGCTCAACGAAAATGGCTTCCATTTATTATTTAAGCCCAAAAAAAGAAAAATAAAATATAAAATACATACTTTGGCGATGCGTAGACCTGTATAAGGATCAGTTATGAACTATGAACAGATTTGGGGAGGCTGGAACTAGCAATTAAACCGTTGAGCCTTAAGGGCATAGGTAATTCAACAATCGCAACCCACTAAACCGCCCTTGAACTGGAGGTTTAGCTTGATGGTTTAAGGCTAAGCTAACCCAAAAACTTAAAATTTATATATATATATATATATATATAGTATATTATATACTATATAGTATATAATATACTATATAATGGAAACATAATATATATACTATTTTTTTAATAGACGATATATATATTATATATAATGATTGATACACTATATATATATATATATATTTACTATAATACACATATATACTATATATTATGCTATATATAATATACTATATATAATATAAAATCATGTATTCATGCTTTTATGGTAAAAATGAATTATTTCAAAATTGAAAAAAATTGAGCCAAAAATAAATTTTTTATTCATGAGCAATGATATAAAGTTTTAGATATAGTTTTTTTTTTTTTTAAGAGACGAATAATTTACAAATTATTTATAATAATTAAGGAAATTTTGAAAAAGAAAAAAAAAAAAAAAAAACCTATTGTTCAAGGGCTACTAAACCAACTCTTGAACTACCGGTTCACTCCCTTACCAACCTATAAACCAGCGGTTTCAAGCCAGATCGACCCAATGAACACGTCTAATGATCCTTCAACCATCAGTTGGCCTTCATTTTCCATGACCATATAGGGCCATTAATCAAAGCTACTGCAATTTCCACAGCTAGCCCAGATTGCTAGTTGACTAAGGCAATGATGGTAAGGGAAAGAATGATGGTGGAAAAGTGATTTTCTTATAACATGATTACTTCAAAATCCCATAGTTATTAGTGTTGTTGAGGGCTTCTGCAAGATATTAGTGTGGCGATGTTTTGTTTGCTCTAGTTAAAAGAGAGGAGCTTATCCATGTATGGATTGGGTTTCAATATATACAAAGCTCGGAATGAGTTGTTGTTATAGGGTATTCTTACCCCCTTTCCTATTACCCATTCTAGGAATAAGGGTTAACACTATCTAAATATGGATAAAATTTATATATTCCAAACATATATCAATACAACAACAATGATAAAGAGAAGATGGAATAGAAAAAGGATGGAGAAAATTTGCACTTAAAACCCTAAATGAACAAGACTAGAAAAGAGTAGTAGAGATTCTACTATATTAAAATGGGATCCCTAACATAGTGAAATCCCCAAACAAGTATTTATGTCTAATGAAACTTTTTACTTGTAAAAAAAATGAGCCAAACATGTGGAATGCCAACAAGGTTGGTTTGGAACGAAATTTGTAAAATCCAAACCCTACCAATTATCCAATAACGTTTTCCAAAACCTATCCTAAAACTTGCTTCCATAAGGTTATTTCGAATTGTGAGATCCTTGCCCCAATTACGAGGGCGTCTTGGTAAGGGGTGTCAACCCCTTGAAGGTCAACATTGAAGAAAGAGATGGAATTATCTAACTTCTGTCTCTTCTCCCTTACTACCATCATCTCATATGGGGCGTTAGCTGAGCTGCTTGTACTAAGCCAACTCTCGGGGTATGGCCTTCCCATGATCACATTTACGACATCGTTAGGGGTGTGATCGTTGCGGCAATCATTATCCTACTCGACATGGGTGTCCTCAAGCCATCGCCTCTAAAGTACCCTGTCTCCATTGTCTTCAAAGCGGTCATCGCCCCTCTAATGGTCCAAATATACGTTGAAGAAGCCATGTTGAATGACGAATTCAATGGCTTTCTTCAATTGGAAGCACTCTTCGATGGTATGGCCGTGGTCATTGTAGAATTGACAATATTTATTAGAGTTCTGATGGTTGGGGTTCCTCCGCATTTTGTATGGCCTCTAGAGCAGGTTCTGGTGCTTTACTTCAAAATAGACCTAGGCAATTAACCTATTCAGGGGAGTATACTAGGTATAGATAGGGGGCAAGACCGAGTCGCGTTTAGCCCTACGCTTCTTCTTCCCTGAGCTCTCTCCAACTGATCTACTCAGGAACCTACCACCGAGATGATCTTTTACGAACAATTTCGCTTTGTCCTGCTTTCTACCTTACCTCTCTCAGTTGGCGTCGCACATGGCACGAATATTGTCTTCTTGGTCGATGTACTTTTAGGCTTTGTTTTAGAAGTCAGCCAGGGTCTTTGGCTTGCTTTTCACAAGCGATCGAAAGAAATCTACCAAGGGTCAAATGCTGAGCTGGGCAGTGTAGATGGCTACTCCGTCATCCAGTTGAGGGATCCCGACTACGGCATAATTGAACTAAGCTACATAATTGTGCAGGGACTCGGCTTCACCCTACCTCACCAAGTACAAGGATGATGTGTCCTTGGACGAAGGATTACTAGCCCTGAAATAGAGTTGAACCTCCTGGCCAGCTCATTGAAGGAGTTGATGGAGTTGTTAGGGAGGTTGTTATACCATGTCCATGTTACCTTCCTTAATGTACCTAGGAAGGCCTTG